>JBBBDQ010000432.1:5350000-5417500 GCA_037127315.1 Ascarosepion bandense
TGTATATTTTTCTCTTAAAGTCTATTTTTATGTATATATTTCTACAAAAGTCTATTTTTATACTTTCATAGTGTTTTGACCCCAGTTTGGGGGTGAACTATTTACCAATAGCTGGGACCCTAACAGGTGCTACCACTCCGGGTCAGAGTGGATCTGAAAACAATAGCAATTAAGAGGTGATTCCATGCTCCTCACAACCTCCCAATCAGAAGCCTTGCTGCCAGACACAGTTTACTGTCATACCCAGGACCCACAAATTTATGAATAAAAAATTTTCATATTTACTTCTTTATAAAATGGTGAATAATATTGCATTAATTCTAATTGTATTAATTTTAACTGTTGTAAATATAAAATTATTCTTGTAAGTAAACAATCTGATAGTCTTTAATATTTTTATTGTAAATTCTCAATGGAAAAAAGATGTATAAATACTTTCATCATTTCAGGTTTTATTCCAATTCAAATCATGGATTTGTAAAACAATAAACATTGCCAAAGTGTGAAGGTAGTTAGAAAAGCAGTGTCAATGAAAAAAAAAAAAAGTTGCTTTTGACACTACATTTTCTTGAATACACAAAAACCCATGTTTGTCATGGCTCTACACTCATCTATACTAAAAATTAAAAAAGAAGTAGGCAAAGCGGAAGAAAAAGATGGAAGTTTCTACTCACCAAAAAGTTGCTATGAAACCTACCTAATTTTCCATAATAAAGTGAAATTGGCAACATCTCTATTGAAAATGAAAAAAAGAAATTCACCATTATTATTGTTATTTTTATTGTCATTAATATTGTTTTCTTATTTTTGTTTTTACCAAAATTGAGTCATGTCCTTAAATAGCCTTGTGAGATTGAGACTTTCATACAGATGCCATGTAGAGCACCAAACTCGTTCAGAAATATCTAAACTGTCAGCTGTATACAACCACATTTTTTTTTATCAAAGGTTACAAAATAGTCCCAAGCAAATTTAACCTCTAGGTCTTAGAAAGGACCATCCTTCTTTGAAGCTCATGGACTAGTGCTACAGAATCATAAAGAACTGTACCGAGTAGCAAACCACATCACTTGAAGACTTTCAACACTGGCAACTACTAAAATGGATAGCACATGCAATTCGAAAAGAAAATAATGACATGAGATGATGTTCCACCTTACTTCAAATAAAGGTTTAAGAAGGAAACACACTAAACTTGAGAAACTTATTTTTCTGAAAAAATGTTTTAATAGAAAGATTTTAAAAATTTAAATTGAAACTTTCTGGCTTTTCTGTCAATAAATGTCAAATGTTTCCACATAAGGAAATCATCATCATATTTGTACTTTACACACTTATAATAACAGGTGCATTACATGGAGATTAAGTGACAGCAAGCCTTCTCAATGTTGCAGCACTTTCCTCAATATCTTAGCCATTTTCAGTTATGCCATTATCTCAATATGATCATCAATGGCCTTATTCAGGTAATACATGTTGAAGTTTTCAATTGAACCTTTTATGTAATCCACCCAAGGAAATATGGCCTAGTGGATAAAAAGTGTTGAAGTAATTCACTGACTTAACCCAAGGAGTTGTGAGTTCAATACCTGGCGGCAGTGAAGGTAAACAAAAACTTGGACAGTTGAGTTACTAAAAGGAAATAACTGAACTATTCAGAAAAGGCATAGAACATGGAACTAGAACAATCTACACTGCTGGACAAAATAAAGGGCATGGTTCAAAATTCCAACATGTATCCCTGCAAAATGGAGTGTACAATAGCCAAAATGTTGTGAATATGACAATAAAGATGAAGATAACAGTCTGAATAGTGTAAATAGTTACAATATCTCATCTCAGAAATATAGATCCTGAAGAAGGCATGAGTGTACAACAGCTGAAATGTCCTGAATATAACAAAGATGAGGACAGCAGTCTGAATAATGTAAATAGTTACAATATCTCATCTCAGAAATATAGATCCTGAAGAAGGCATGAGCGTATAACAGCTGAAATGTCATGAATATAACAATAAAGATGAGGACAACAGTCTGAATAACGTAAATAGTTACAATACCCCATCTCAGAAATATAGAAAGATATCATTAGTTATTTAACTTTTTCACTGACCACATTAGTGGTAATCAATCATGATAAAGAGATGATGCTGCAAATCAGATCCATCTTTGATTAACAGATGGCAGCCATGGAAATACCTGCCTTTTTTTCTCTGTGGGTGCCAGCAGCTAGGCACACATGTAAAATCATAACCTTAACCTGCAAATCTTTAGCTGTGAATAAAAGTCTTGAATGAAATTATAAAAGATATCTAACAATAAGTTAAATAATTTATTCCTGACTCCTGTTTTGTCAAGTACTGTTTTTTCTCAGTATCTTTTGGTTATCTTAGGTGCATTCAAAATTTCTCACTAATGCTTTCCGAAAACTAAACAGTGAATATACAGTAGAAAACTTTTTTTATTAATGCATATGCTATGTGTTCTCTATTAACCTTGGCTGTATCAATCTTCTAATGGATGTAGTAAGTGTTACACCTTTTTGCCAGGAACACGTATTAAAAACCCTCCCAGAATCAGCAATCATTTTCTGCTTTGGGGCATGTGTGAACAAAACAGAGCATGCATAGCCCAAATCCAAAAAGGCTAACTCACTTTCATAACGTGCCGGGGTTGAGGTAGGACACTAAGATGAGTGCTTTGGAACATACGCACATGCCTTAGACAAAAATCTCTCTTTAATTCACCAGCAAAGTTCAACCATGTCTTTATTTTTTTTATAGAGACTATCACTTCCATATTTAAACTTTCTTTCAGAAACTATCAATAAACATTCTTCATACTAAATTTCTATCTCATTCTATTTTTTGTTTATCTATTTTCTCAACTAATTCAACAATTATTTCCTTGTTCATCAGCACATAACACCTCAACTTTAAATCCCAAATCTAATGCAATATGGACAATAATATTTGAATATTAATTATGTCTTAATTAATAAGGGTTTAGATGGTATTATTTATAACTCTAGAGTTAAAACTTCATTTTTTATAAGAGATAATTAATCTTATATAGTTTGATATTCCATAAAACAAAATAAGCCAATCTCAATTGGTTATTTTATGCTAACAAAATTTTTACAATAGATTTGTATGAATAGAATATGTATTCTTTGTAAGAAATCAGTTTGTAGATCAGGTTTCATGAATGTATTTTTGTAAAGTTAGTTTTGTCAAGAGTCAAATGTGTTTCTGGTATTATTTTTTTCCAAAAATGTATTGTTGATATGTTTTTCAATACATTTATAACTGATATAATAAAAATCTATTTTATACTTTCACAGTGTTTTAATGCTAGTTTTGGGGTTAAATATTTGCCCATTGCTGAGACTAACAGGTGCTACCACTCCAGATCAGGGTGAACCAGGGAACAACAGCAATTAAGAGGCAGTTTCACACTTCTCTAAACCTCCTGATCAGAGGCCCTGCTGCTTGATGTAGTTTATCTGCATACCCAGAGCCTCATATGTAATATATTATTCCTAACTGTTCTTGTTTACAGTTTCAATGCATTTGGTTGCAGTTAGAAAGGTTTATATTATTTTTGCTATTTTCTTTAAGCTTTATTTTATTTTTCACCAACGGCATAATTTGGAAATCCCTTGTTAATTAAGGTTTGATTTATGTTACTAAGTTCTTTCTAAAATAGTGTATGAGAAAAAGAAATTTACACACCACTCAATAAATCCCAGGCCTAACTAATAAAGCAACAACTTTTACTCAAAATTCAACTTTATTTATCAACACAGTCTCCTTCTAGGGTGATAAAATGATTTCAACATTTCTCTAACGATTTGATGCCTTTTTTGTAGAATGATTTGTCTTTGGCCTCAAAATACACCTCAGTTTCCGATATCACTTCTTCATTAGAGCCAAATCTCTTTCCCTGGAGCATTCTTTTGAGGTCTGTCTGCAAACAGCCAATAGTCACTGGGGGCCAGATATAGAGAATAGGGTGGATGAGGAAGTAATTCAAAGTGAAATTCATGTAGTTTTGCCATTGTTGTGATTGGCATGTGACATGGTACGTTGTCTTGGTGAAAGATCACTGTTTTTCTTAATTTGTGGCTGTTTTTTGGCAATTTCTTTCTTCAAATGTGCTAATAATGCTATATAATATTTGCTATTGATGGTTCTTCCTTTCTCAAGGTAATCAATGAACAAAATACTTTGTGCATCCCAAAATAAAGAGGCCAAAATCTTGCCTGCTAATGTTTGTGTCTTTGATTGCTTTGAATGGCTTTCACTGGCTGCTGTCCACTCAGCTGATTGCCAATTTGACTTTGGAGTGAAGTGGTGGATCCATGTTCCATCCATTGTTACATATTTACGCAAAAACCCCTTGTTGTATTGAAACAGGTGCGAACAACACTGAATTTTTGGTATGTTGTTTGTGATTGATTGTGAGCAAACATGGCACCCACTTTGAACACATCTTTCTCATTGACAAATGTTCATGCAAAATGGTGACTACACTACCTTCCAATATGTTCAATTCCTCTGCTATTTCACACAACTTCAATTTATGATTGGTCAAAACAAGTTTGTAAATTTTTTTGGTGTTTTCTGGGACAACTGCTGATTTTGGACAACCTGAATGTTCCACATTTGTGTCTGTATGACTGCATTTAAAGTCAGCATACCTCTTCTTAATCATTGTTTCTGATGGAGCAAAGTCCAAATAACACTTATCAAGCCTTTGCTTTGCTTGAACAGTATTATTTCCCCATCAGAAAGCAATGCTTTATCAACACACAAAATTCAGATTTTTCCATTGTTTTGAAAATTTGCAACAGTAGCATCAATTAAATAACTAATTTATAAACTAATAATCTGACTGGGCTCAAATTTTGTTATGTGCCATTTGAAGGTTAGTACTTTATAAAAATTATATGGATTTTTATTAGTTGTGCCATTTATATATCAAGCACAGGACTTATTGAGTGATGTGTTAGGTGGAACCTGTGTATCTAATTTTTGTGATATATATATATATATATATATATATATATATATATATAACTATATATTTAGACATCAGTTCTTTCTTTGATTGTTTTTAATACAGACTTGTGGTGAAAGTATGACTATTAGAATGTATTAACACATTACTAACAGAATGAAGCATTAACAACATTATGAACATTTTCTGATAGAATGTGGCACCACAAGTTTGTTTCTCATAAACACTGACGGCTTTGTAAAAGCATGATAAGCAAAGTTAAGTCCTCAATTTTTTTTTAATCATTTCACCACATGCAGGGCAGTATTGCCACTAGTATGCAGGGAGTTACATAGGAGAATGAAGAGAAAGATGAACAGGTCACGAGGGTGTCAGAGAATGGGTAAAAGAGGGATGAGAACACTGGTATGAAGAGAGCTGCTGGAGATTTAAGTGGAAAAGGAGAACAAGAGAGAAGGGGTGTTAGCGAAAGGATGCAAGTCAAGGAGATAAGAGATGGCAATTGACTTTGCATTTAAACTTGAAATTGTTCACTCTTCACTCAATTTGAAGTGATATCTTCTGCAGATAAAACAGAATGATGTTCTGGTGTGGATTGAATAAACAGTTTAGTTCGAAATTTAAAATTAGTAATTTTTTCGATTAACAACATAATTCAGACACTGTTCTGGTTAATTTTTTTCTCATTTTATAACAAAAAGAACTTTGCATAGGGTTGCTACTTTCTTTTCTTCTACTCACTGGCTAATTTTGTGAAGGAACGGTTTTCATTGATTCAAAAACAATTTCACATAGGTTCACAAATTCTTTTCCTTCTTCCTCAGTCCTTTGAATCTGAAGGGAGTTATTATTTCACACTCACTACACTCTTGTGCAAATTAATTGAAACTAGCAGTATAGCCCGGCGTTGCTCAGGTGTAATGAAAGCTTTAAAACCAATCCATGGTCCTGGAGCTCAGATTCAGCCTAAAGAATATTTGTGTGAAGTTTGGTGAGAATCGGATAAATATTGTGGATTTGTATAAAGGACATACAGACAGATAAACAGACACACACACACACACACACAAACATCTTGCCTTTTATATATATATATATATATATATCTCGATTTTCTGCACTACTGTAAGAACTGCAACCTAGAAACTTCTGAATATCGTTTCTTATGTCTTTGTCTATGAGTGTATCAAATTTAATTAAAATCAAACCACTCCTTCTATAACCCGATTTTTTCAATTATCGATATTTATCGGGGTACCTTGACACAAAACCCCGCTAAGAACACTTGCAGACACTTATTGTATAACTGTGTAAATTTTCAAGAAAATCAGTCCAGTGGTTTCGGAGTCTATAGGTAACACACACACACACACACACATAAATTTCCATTTATAAATAAGTTTAGATAACTGTTTTAGTTTTCTTTCTTTTAACATATGGTCAGTTTTAGACCAACTTGAGTGACAAGATGTAATCAATTTCTATTTTTTCCTCAGAATAGATCATTTGCAGTGGTTTGCAGTTATATGAATCTATTTTTAGAATGTATGATGAAATTTGTTTAGCTTTGAAAAATATTGCATCATCCATGATTGCATCAGATTTTTATCAAACCCAGATACTATTGTCTCAACTGTCGACTAGTTGACATTACTCCAAGAAAGCATATGAAAATTGTAATACGGCACAAATATACTGGCACTGCCTTATATAGAAATCATGAATATTGTTGGTGTTAGCTTTTCAACTCTTAGTTGTGTCATCAAGGCAAAGAAACAAACTGGATCCATCAGTCTAAAATGTAAAGGAAAATGTGGTTGTAAGAGAAAAACAACACCAAGAGATGATGCATACGTGATCAGGGAAAGTGCGAAAGATCCTAGGAAGACATTTGTTTTTTTTTTCTATTAATTTGCACATGAGTGTACAATATGCATTTAACTGTTCATGGTTCTTGCAGTCATCACTAAACTTGATGGCATCCTTGCAATTGTTCTAAAACATATGCTACTGAACTGACTCCTGTTCTCTTTAAGCTCTACAATAGTTTTTTGAAAATCCTCTCCTGCAGTTCCACGTAACTGTTAATCTATTAATCTACCATTTTTTGGGAAAGTATGAAAGCCTCTAATCAACACTAAATTGGTTAAATATTTCACCTGACAGTGCTTTCTTTCAGACAAACAATATGGTTTTCATTTCTCTAGAAAACTAAAAGAATGCTTATATGTTAACAGTTATTGCTGAAAAGGTTTTTCAAGCTTTAGATAAGAAGGAAGCACAGACTGTTGACTTAGCTATCCTGAAGACGTTTGACAGGGTTTGGCATACTCGTCTCCTTCACAAATTGAAGGCATTAATTTGTCAAGCATCTCTTACTTTGATTTCTCATGCAATGTTATGGCTGCTTCTTTAAGTTTGCTATAATCTCCTGACTGTAAAATGGTAGGTTGAAGCTTGCATACTATTTCTGGCTCTAATACAGTCAACATATGATGAAATTGCTTTATGAGTGTCCTTATCCTCATTGTTGAAATGTGCCTCCATAATTGAGAACCATGCAATCACATTCAATTCAATGAACACAGGTTGTTTAATGGGTACTGTTTGCATTGATTCACTTGTGGTGATGCCGAGCAAGCTAGGGACCAGATGTTTGCCCTCAGAGATCCAGAAAGCAAATGACCAAAACTGGTCTTTGCGCATCTGGGCTCCATGCAGAAGTTCCGGTGGTAAACCAAGAATAAATAAATATCAAATTACTTCAACAAAAATGTAGCAGAACTCTGGATCCTGATTGGTCATCAAATCGCAAAATTCAAAATACATCAGGGGAACGGTTTTTCCACAGCTAAAGAAAAGAATCATTCTTTGAGCCACCTCACATGACTATTCAACATTTAAAGATGGTCTCTAACCGGTCACAGCAGTCAGTCGAGGAGGTGGTTTGCTGACACACATCTAAAATGTAACGGCAACTTCATATTGACCTGGAGATAAGGTCAGGTTGCATCTTGTTCACTTTCTCTTTATCTCTCTTAACAATTACTGCTACAAACATTTTGTACAAACTCTTAATACCTCAACTTTATCATTGAACACAAACTCTTGACACACTTAACTTTCTCAATAAACATTAATTTCTACAAATTCTTGCTCTTCCCTCTTTTGATAAATTTCTATTTTAGCATTCAAAGTGTATATTTTATTATTCCACTCTTCTACACTATTCCACACAATTCTATATATTCCAACCTGCCGACAACCAACCTTCTGATAATAATTCTGATGAATATGACTCTGCATAAAATATTGTAAGCTGTAGGGAGTTTGGTTATATATGATTCAAGGCCGAACCAAAGAAATATTAACCAGCTCCCTACACTTCTATTAACCACTTGACTAGTTCTTTCCCCACCCCATATATCCTTTCCTTTCTCTCCACCTTTGAAACTGTTATCACACCTGTATTCTCATCTTTCTATTGCTCCTTTCTAACTGGTTCGTCTTCCTCTTCACTCTCTTCTAATTAATTTTCTTACACTTATGTAGCCTCCTGCACATCAGTGGCATTACCGCCTTGCTCGGGGTGAAACGATTAAAAAAAAACCAAACACTTCACACTCACTTCCATGGATGCTTGATTAACTCCTATTGATTGTCAGATATGTTCACTTGTTTTGAATGCAGTCAGAATAGGTGTGTGTTTCTTCACACGTCAGATTATAGTGGAATGGGGTTAAAATGAACAACTGATTTACCCACATCAAGAAAATTAATGAAGGATAATTATGATGAGGAAACACATAGGTAATTCAGTTTGATATTTATAAATGAACTTTTGATTTGATTCTTTCTTAAATCAAATCATGAAATTAAAGATCTCCTGAACAGTCACTTTTCTATATCTTTTGACATTAATGCAGGTGTTCCCCAGTCCCCAAATCTCCTTCCTGGCATGCCACAATGGTAGATAACTGAACACTTGAGCAAAGCCTTTTCTTATAATTAATCCACCTAATCAGACAAGCAGCAAAAAGCTGTTATTACAGAAAACTATAAGACTAAGTTTTATATGTTTCTAGAATATTGATATTCAATCTGCTCGTCTCCTGTTTGACATTCTCCAGCTCTTCACGGCTGTTCAGTGTTCTGACATTCCATGTTCCTAAAGTATTTTTTTCTTTGGTGCTAACAGTTGCAGGATAATGGTCTGGTGACACCTGTTTCAGATGCTGTTCCTTTCTGGGCATGTAATCAACTTCGAGAATCTGTGTCCTCTTTACGCCATGTAATGAGAAAGGAGGGCTTAGAGAATCTGATACACATAGGATGGATAGGGGAGACAGGGGAAAGCAATGCATGACATGCTTGATGAACTTCAGCAGACAGATGGCAGAGTAGGGTTTCGAGGGAGGTAACAGGAGAAGGGGTATTAAGAGCGACAAAGGATAGGGAGATGTGAAAGGCCATGATCACCTATGTCCTGAAAGTACATGGCACATAGAAAAAGATAAGATCAAGGTGAAAGCCAGCGTGTTGTTTTTTTTAACCTTTGAGTTTGAAAAGCTGTTACATCCTGACAAACAAAATTTCTGACACTAATTTCATTAGAAGAAATTCGGCAAACAAAAGTATAAACAAAATGAGATAGGAATTTTTATTCTATCAGTAACTGTTTAATATTCGGAGTGTTCAGGATGATTTCTAAAGGAGGGAATTGCATTAAAAATGTGACTATGATAGTCCCTGTAAAAAAAAATACATGACTGGCAAAACTTATTTTATTGCTGTATAAAGAATTGTAGTATAGTGTCAAACCTGGTGTTCCAATCTTTTTATTGCTCTGTACCCCTTGGTATTTTTATAGATTCCTGTGTAACCTGTGAAATTTAGGATGAAAAAGAAATTATCATATTTTATTATGAAGTTTTTTTGAGGAGAGTCTATTACTCATAACACCAGTGAATTAAAAGCAGGTAATTTATAAAATAGTTTGATCCTTCATACATATTTTTTAAAATTATCTATAATGATCATTACCAAGTAAAAATATACAAAACTCTTCAAAACTATGTACTGATAACCAAAACTAAGCAATACAAACGAGATGGATGGACTTGTTTTTGTTTTGTTTTTTTTGCAAGCTCATTTATTTGAGGGGAAACTATAGCAATAGCACAACAAAGATTGTGTTCAGGTGTTTTGAGTTTGATCTGTATTTTGATTTGATTCCTAACCACACTGAAAATGCGGATTCACAACAGTACTTGAATAGCAGGTTACTAAAATGAGGAAATTGAAAATAAAATATTGTGCAATCTGGATTGAGATTACATCATGTATTGTACAGTAGTGATTATTCTCTCAGAGTCAATGTACCTCCTGAAGAATACAAACATACCACTGGGGGTACATGTGCCTCAGTTTGGG
Source organism: Ascarosepion bandense (assembly GCA_037127315.1). Classification (NCBI taxonomy): domain Eukaryota; kingdom Metazoa; phylum Mollusca; class Cephalopoda; order Sepiida; family Sepiidae; genus Ascarosepion; species Ascarosepion bandense. The sequence goes on from JBBBDQ010000432.1 coordinate 5,360,455, forward strand.
AACCTCTGGTCTAGATTGTATTTTAAGATCACAGAGATTTGTATCCTTTGTTGTTCATGGTGCCGTCAAAAAGAATTCCCTTCTTGAAATTCATATGATGCAAGCTTCTATTTTTTTTTTTTTTTTTAATACATGCTCAAAACACTGAAAAGGGGTAGCTTCTGCTGATAGGGTTTTAATGCACACATGTCTGGCCAAACAAGATGTACAGGCTCCTATATTGTTGAATCTCTTTATAATTGTATTCTTCTATGCAATAAATAAAAAGCAACAAAAATAAGTTATACTTTCTTTGGTTAATTTTTCTATTAACTCTTCAATTTATTTAGCGGAAATATTCAAAGATAAGAGGAATTTGTATTGTTATAATCTAAACTAGATAGTGGCCTATACTTTTGGGTTATTATTTTGAAACTCTTTCAGCTTATTTAATGTTGCCTTGTTACTACTGAGTGTAAGTAGTAGTCATAGTAGTAAATATGGTCTGACAAATAAAAAACTAGGTTTGTCCAGAAAATAACCTGTTATTACTGAAAAAAAAGAGAGAGAGAAGCCTAAATATGGCAAAATAATCTCTCTTCAAAACAATCTATCAAAAAGTATACCTTCTGAATTATCAGCTGCTTTTTTGTATTCTCCTTAATCTCAACCATGGTCTTTCAATGGTAAGTTTAATTTTGGAAAAATCCATAAATCCCAGGGAGTTTAATCTGGACTCTAATGAGACTAAAAGACTTGAGGTTAGTAATATTTTGTTTTTTAATAATAAAAAAATACCTGTACAAGACCTAAAGGATCTGCTCCTCTGGTCTTTGTAACAATCTCATGCTTTAGCATCTCACTGCTGATTGTGTAACCCCAGGAGAGTGTTTCTGTTCACTCATGTTCAATAAGGTTCTTTCTGATTGGTTGCCATGTTGTATCAAAGCTGCACAATTGGTTCATCAAACTGACTAAATGCATTCCAAGTATATCTTATACTTACCTCTTAATCAGGAACATTGTCACAATTCAAATTTCACCACTGTTCAAATTGAAAATTTGTTTTTGAAAATATTTTAAGTGAAATACAACAATTTAAGGTTGGTTAAGGAAGGAATAAAACATCTCTAAGAGGTTATGTGCCTTATTACAGGTCTACATCTACTAAAAGGGTTTACAATGCCATCATAAAAGTCTACAGGTATTTTTCAGGATATAATACTGAGTACAGATCAGCAGCTTTGATACAAAGTCTTTTGCAAGCCAATAGTACTCTACTGTATTTCTAAGAAGGATATTAGGATTGGATTCCATTCAGAGAAGGATGTGTGGGTGCTTCAGAACTTACCACAATCCTGTTCATCACTAAAATCCTCACAGTGGACAATTTCATCACATCTGTAATGACTGTCTATACACTCTCCATCACTAACACACTGGAATTGATTTTTCCAGACACATGATGAATCTTTGATAAGAGAAAAACAGATTTGAGAGTTGTATGAAAAAAAAATTCAATGTTTTGCTATGAAGAGAACCAAATCATTAAAATCTTCTACATCAATTCCACATCAATCAACAAACATTGTTTTATACATTTATTTTTTCTATCAATCTCTGATATCAATGTATGCTTAAGAGTCGAAAACAAAAGGGCAGTTCCTCATTCTAAGCCCTGACATAATAAAAGATAACATTATTCATTTCAATAGATCATTTGAGAATTATAGTGTAGCAAAGAAAATGATGAATTACCTTGTTGAACCAAACAACAGCGTGTCGTGTGTATTCTCTGGCAGAAAATGTGGGGAAGAAGAAAAAACTAAATAAAATTAGTAGCACAACAAGAACTGCTCTTTGTATCAAAAGTTATGCTAGTGCTTCTTGGCTCCACATCTGGTGTGGCCAATCAGAAAAATTGCTTGGTGAATAAAGGCCATTGTTTTTACTTACCAAGAGTCGGATTTTTTGAAGCTTGGTGAACAAAAGTACATTTCTGTTGTTACAAGAGGAAGATTGGATTTCTGTTCCTGTTTTTGGTTGAACTGTTTCAAAGAAATTTGCAACTGAATTTCTTACATATAGATAGAATTCAGTCAGTTAAGTGCCATATGTGATACATGCTTGGGCGATAATGTCTCAAGAAACATGACTGACTGGGTAGAAGACTTTCCTGCAGTAGGCTGCCATTACTTTCTGTGATAGACTGGTTACTATAGAACCCAATCTGCCCCACTATTCAACCCATAGTTGGAGGGAGATGAGACAGATTAATAACTTTTCCAAGGGTATTTCCCCTTAAGTGAATGCAATGAATTCAACTTAGGTGATCATGTCTTGAAAGAGACATGACTGACTGGGCAGAAGATTTTTTCACAGATTTTTTTCTGCAGTAGACTGGTTGCCAGCCAAGAACCCAATCTGTCTTATTATTTAACCCATAATTGGAGGGAATAGACGGATTAATACCTTTCCCAAGGGTATTTGCGCACAAGTGAATGCGAGGAATTCAAATAGAATTCGAACACGGCTCCCCGATTTCGCATTCCAAGTTGATATCCATTGCACCACAATGCACATCACGTCTAGATAGAATTACGCAAGTTAAATAGATTGCAATTTCAAAGAAATTTTAAAGAAAGCAAATGTATTTCATGGCACAAAACTTGTTTAATGGTAAAAAAAATTATTTATTAATCATGAATGATGTAGTATTACTAAGCTGACTAAATTCTTGTAAGTAAAGCAATACTATTCATTGACTAGATTTTTTTCCTTCATTTTAACTTTTGCTGTTATTACACCTACTCTCAGGTCATTTTTGCATTCTATGACTGTTAAGCAAGCAGCCTGGATCAAAAAGGAAGAATCAGAATTTCTTAGATGAAGCATTGTCATTATTATTAGTTATTTTACTATTTTTCTTTTATCTTATTATAGTTGCTTTTTATCCTAACTCTCATAATTTTTTACATCACTGTTAAGTAAGCAATCTAGAAAAGAAAGATTTAAATTTTTGGGTTTTCATTTCTCTCCATGTATGTAGCAACATAGTCCAGTTTTGTTATATTTTTTTCTTGGTAGAATTGGACGCTAAGCAGTGACCAGAAATTTTTTTTTCATCTTATAGTTGCTTTTTATCTCAATTCTCAGGTCATTTTTACATTCTATGAGTTAAGAAAGAGATTTAAGTACTCCATAGTAATTAGATCTCTTTCTGATTCATTCTGGTTAATGCCCGGATGTGAATACCATAAAGGCCGAGAACAAAATAACAAAAAACATTTTCTGTGCATAGGCTCTGAGCATCACATCTGGTTCACAAAGCAAACCCTGCAATAAAAGCAACACTGGACAATATAGAATGTTCCTTCTGGAATATGAGATGTCCCTGGGGACTGCCAAATATACATAAAAACAGGCTTCTCACATTGACAAGAAGCAGTTGTCAGGTCTCCTGCTGACACTCAAGAAATTGCCTCCTCATCATCACCATAACTGCTCCTCTCAACACAACCATTACCATGTCCAACACTGACAAATCCAGCAGAATATCATCTTCCTTGACATTACTGTCTATCTGACTACTACTACAGACCTGAGTAATTCAACAGATTATCTTCCTTGACAACATATATCCCAGAAATTCAGACAGAAATTACCCAAATTTTTTTGACTATTAAATTAAGAAAAATTACTCTCTACTTTTTTTCTAAGTCTCAATTTTGTTTTATGATTAAAAACCAAAAAGACAGATACAGAAGGTTTTCAAACTTGCAGAATTTTAGAAAATGGTTTGCAAGAACTCTTTGAATGCCATCACTGGCTAAAAGATATGGCAGCTGAGATCTAGTACAACTTACATTGCAAGTATTCTGATGAGATAAGTTTATTAGTAGCAACAGTTAAGATCTACCATGGTACATACAATGAAACAAATTATCATATTATATATTATTCTCTTCTGCTGTAACCTTAAAAGGCTACTGTGTAAGTAATCACCAAAATGTGAAGTTGAAAATATAGTATATCAACAAGTACAAGACTGAGTGAACTGCTAGCCAGTATAATCATTTTCTTGTACTCCAATAGTGTCCCAATATTTAAAAGGATAGGAACATTATATTCCTGTATATAGGTAGGTATACAGAATTTTCATATTTAATAAGAAGGAAGTTCCATTTGGATAGCTTTTTCCTAAGAACTGTTACTTCATGGAACAGACTCCTGAAAAGATCTTTCCCTGATCACTACAAACTTAACCTCTTCAAGTCTAGGGTTATCCTTTCTATATATCCACATAAAGTGCACTACTTACATTTTCCTCTTATGTGCATCAACCTAAATCTGTAACCTCCTACCCTGAGTGGCTCTTGGGCCTTATATTAAAAGTCACTCTGCAAACAAATTGTATATAGGTATATACAAAATAAGATATGTAGAGAAAAAATCTTGTAACTTTAACAAATACTTACTGGCAATTGGTTTCTCAGAAGTAAATGGTTTCTTAATAGGTAACAAAGGACTGTGAGGTATGGGTCTAGAAGTGGTAGTTGTTGGAAAAGCTGAAGAAGTTGTTATTGTTGAGCTGTGAAACTTAGTGGACTTGGTTGGTGTTAGATAGTAAGACGGTTGTGTTGAAGTACTCGGTTTGTTGTTGCCACCAACAATCATTGTAGGGTTTACACTTGAAAAAGACACAGACACAGTGGGTGTTGCTATTACCTTCTGTGTCTTTTTTAAAGGCTGTGTATTTATGTTGGCTCCTGTGTCAAACAGCGTCCGACTTGTTAGGGTGCTCGTTGATGTAGACGTCTGGATATGAGATGTTGATTCTGACTGGGATGGGTTCAGAGACCCACTTGAATGTCCACTGATTGCTGAAGGTGCATGGGTAAATATTGAATGTGGCACATTAATGGTTGATGATGGATGAAGGCTGGAACTGAGTATAATAGATGATGAAACTGAAAGAGAAAGAGAGAGAGAGTGATAGAAAAAGTGAGAATAATAAGAAAAAAAGACTTTAAGCTTAGAGTTTAAGCTTAACAAATAAAGGAAAAGTATAAAGTCAAAAAAAAGGGCAACACATTATAAAAGCTTTATTACATTATGAACAGATATACAGCAAGACTATCACTCAGTTTATCACTGACTTGCCTCTAACTGCTCCACATTGCATCTCCATTTCTATTCATGTTAGTATGGACCAATATCTAAGAAAGGTCCACTGCAAGGTCACAAGGAAATAAGCATTGTAGCAACATATGAGAACTCAAACCATATATATATATATATACAATACAAAAATCTAGAATTAGGCCACCACCTACCATGGTTTCACATGAACGGTTCTTCAGGGTAAGAGCCTCTTACCCTGAAGAACCGTTTGTGTGAAACCGCAGTAGGTGGTGGTTCAATTCTAGATTTTTGTATTGTATTCTCGTTCTACCTTCGTACTTTCATATAGAGCACATTGCTGTTAAGGTTTCATCTTGGTTTTTTTTTTCTTCTTTCAAACGAGCACTAGATATATTGTTCTTGTGCACTGTTTGTTTCTTTTTTTTTCTCCCCCTTTATTTAACCCACGAGGTAGTCCTCGCCGGGTTAGAAGACGGTTTATATTACTGTTAGCATTATTTTTGGATATTTAGTCTGTTATTATTAGTGTTGACTTACTGTGATTAAGTTCATTACTATATATATATATATATATATATATATATATATATATATATATAAAGAACTAACCTAAAGAGTCAACAACAAACCTACCAAAGTTTCACCTAACCGGATTTTCAGGAAAGATCCGGTTAGGTGAAACCTTGGTAGGTTCGTTGGCTCTTTAGGTTAGGTACTTACTTTGTTTGCTCTACTTGTGTAGAGAGCGCTTTTTGTTTTAGGTTACTCGTCTCAGGTTTTTTCTTTGGCCTATGTACTTTGACTGATGTTCAAGTGCTTAGCTCTTTCTTTTTTTATTACCATTTTTTCCTTCCGCGTATGTACTTGGAGGGTTTTTCAAAATGAGTATAGCGATAAGTTTATATATATATATATATATATATATATATATAATAGGGTGTGATGGATGAATTGTTGTCAAAATTATGCAAAAATGAAAATAACACTGGTATCTCATTTTAACAGATACATTTACTAAAATTGCACAAAAATATTTTGAAATACTAAAGAGTAAATTTAATCAATAAAATCACCATTGACTTCAATCACAGCCTGCAGGTGACTTCAGAATCTCTTCCATATCTTCTGAACACTCTCCTTGTTGAAGTTGGTGAATGCTACCATATTGCTTGTCTTCAGGTCATCTTTGGTGTTACAAGGAATTTTGTTAGTCTCTCACTCAACTGTGCTCCATGGATAGTAAAGGGAATTGGAGAGTTAGGTGGCCAGATATAAGGGGTAATGAAATCTGCAGAAATGGTCTGATAGCCATGACTAGGCTCTCCTGCTTGTGTGGCAATGTATAGATTCCTGTTGCCAGATAGAGGGACTTCAGACAGTCACCTGCTTGACACGGGACTGCACTTCTGCCTCAAGACATTTGATGCAGGCATTCATGTTAAAGTCTGAGGCCCTGTGAAAAAATAAATGTAGGTATAACATTGCCATCATTAGTGATCACTCTAAACACCATGATGTTGACTTGATATATCATCCAACTCTTTCCAAATCATCTGCACTGTCCTCAGATTGACATTCAAACACTCTGAAATGTTTCTATTGGAGATTCCAACATGAATGTCAAGCAGTACAGCATGTCATTGCCAAATTTCTGATGGATTGAATTGCATCATGGTGCTCTTTTTCTCACAGACAGTGACCAATTAACCTTATAAAACTGTGCAGTTAACAACTCAACAACAAACAATGCACAAAATGAAAAATATAAAATGGCAATAATTTACCCATTATACCCTCTCTCTCTCTCTCTCTATATATATATATATATGTGTGTAATAACTATTTACACTCTCACATTTGATTGAGCACTCTGGAGGGATAGTAGACTTTGAAAAACAGTAGCTACTCTCGCATGTACACATCACTCATTCATTAATGAATTAGAGCACTCTGGCTATTGGGCGTGTATAATGATAATATACATGCTAAAAAGTATGCCTTCTTCTAGCGAGTGCCCATAACCCAGAGGTAGAATCACCAACTGACGCCAATTTGGTTGGGTTTCAATCCTGGGTTAAAAGCAATCGGAGTCTAACTGTACTGATGAGCTGTGATACAGCAAAATAGATCTGTCTGTGGATAACTATATATATATATATATATATGAATTATTTTGAACATTATTTTTACCGATACTCGTATTTAAAATAATTCATTTATTTAAAATAATGTTCAAAATAATTAATTACAAATTGTCGGTTGCTTATAACCAAGTTTCGTTAAAATTTATATATATATATTATATAGATTTAGGTGCTTATTCAGAGCACCACTGACTCAGTCTGTAAGTAAGTAGATAGGTTACACTAGGGACAACTTCTGCCATGTTGGAGTAACATTAGTTCTTGCCCTTGACTCTTACTCCTTTCTGCCCATCTTGACATCATGGCTGGCAACACCAATGGTCAGTATCAGAACTACCCAGGGGGTAGTCCTTCCTTTGTCAAAAGCAGACCAGAACTGGCTTCAATCCCAACTCTGACTGTTCATATAAACCAGCAACAGGAAATCTTCAACATCCAGTTTGTTGTTGCTTGACCTTCAATTTTTAATTTATTTATTTATTCTTTTGCTCTTCTTCAGTCAAGTGAATGCCACTAAGAATTCTAATCATTGCTTTATAAAACAATGCACATTGCCAAAGAGTGAGGATAGTTAAAAATGAAAGTGGTATCATGAGAAAAAAAGATATTGGCAATAAGATTGATGAGATAAGAATTAATCTTATTGTCAATATTAACATTTTGTTGTCTTTCTATTACTCTAATTTCATTAATAGATTTAATAAATCTACATATTATAAGAAGCTCACATAGGACATCTTTCATTTCCATTATATATATATTTATGTAAAATCTTTTTCTTTTCAGAACTCAAATTACATAAGAAATCTCCAAAGATTTTGTACTTTCAAGTGCTTTTTGCTATACTTTTTACCATTATCAAGAATTAATTTTGTTTCACTTGTAAATAAACATGTGTAAAGTTAATGCATATAGCGTCATGTGTTAAACACACATTGAGATCTTCTAGAACATATCCATGGTATACTTGTTGATAATACATACATAATCGCATCATCCACATGCACAAGAAGATTAAAAATAATGGAGGCATTACTAATAAACAAGAGAAATCCTACATTTCATATCAATTATGAACATTTTAACAATTAGCTTACAGTGTTTGAAACTTAACATACACAAGATTCTGTGTATAATTCTTATATGATTTAAGTTTAAAAAAAAAAGTATATGAACACATGAAAAATTGTATTTAATCTTAATGATAATACCTTGTCTGTCATTTTTAATGAAACCGGTATGAAAGAAAGATTGATACCCAAATACGTAATATATATATATATATATATATATATATATATAAAGAGAGAGAGAGATTTTTCAAAAACTATACAACCATACCTTGGTTTGGTATTTTAGCACCACTTGACATTGAAAAACAAGGCTTAGTTTTGAAAATAAAACATCCTTTTTCTGAAACCAAAATTACAATATATATATGTCAGCACAAGATAAAATCATCTTTGATGGTGGCTGTCTTTATGTTAATGTCCCTGTAACCTCTCTGAAGGTGGCTCATGTGAGCCAAATGCTTTGAACCAACATAATAAAAAAATAACCAAAATGTTGGACAATTTTTGTCTTTATTTTCACCTGAAATTAAAGCCAAAATACAATGTTTAAAATGGCTCATGATTAAACATAATAGACATTCATTATCTGTTATATTTAACAGTATATGTTTAGAAAATATATATATATATGCACACACAACAGTAAATGAAGTACTGGTTAGACAGCAGACAGTTGTTAGAAAACAGTGCTCAATGCACAAACAAAAGTATAGAATATGCAGAGCCAATATATATATATATATATATATATATATATATATTAAAAAAGGATTAATTCAAAGATGTTGAATGGCCATTTCGATATGACGATCCCCACGGGGAGCGACACATCACCTCAGCAACAGAAAAAAACCTTTCAGAAACTGGAGAAAAATTAGTCTACTTTTCCTTTTTAAATAGATTGCAAAGAAATTAAAAAATAAATAATAATAAAATAAAATAAAATAAAATAAAAATAAAAATAAAGGGAAAGAAAAAGAAAAGGAAAAAGAAAAAGAAAAGGATAGAATAAAATCAAATAAATAAGAAAAGAAAAAAATTGACATCGTCTGGGTTTGCAAAAAAAAGGGGAGAATGTAACTAAAAATTAACAGACAGCCGTGTTGAATCATTTAAAGCAACACGGAAAAAAGTTGGTAAGAGAGATAAAAGAAGGAAGGGAGGGAAAAAGAAAGAAACTAAAGAAAAAATTTTTTTTTTTTTAAATATTACAGACGCTGGACAAATTCAAAAATCTAATTTCCCCAAAACGTTGAAGTATTAAAAAAAGCCTTTACTTAAAAAGGCATAATTATTGATAAAAGGGAATAAAAAGAAAGGATTTGAAATAAAATTATTTTTTTAAAAAAATTAGGTCATTTGAAATTAAACTAAATAAAGACAATACTAGGTAAAAAAAAAAAAAAAAAAAAAATTACAATTATTATATATACATATCAATAGAAGTACACATATATATATATATATATATATATATATATATATACACACACCATTTAACGAATAAGAATACATATATACATACACATACACACACATACATTCAATTTATTACACACTAATATACATATACATGCGCATACACACGTATATATATGTGTGTACACACCTATATACAAAAAATTCATATAGACATAATATACATGTGTACACATACATGCACACATATACACACACACGCACACACATAGACATAATATACATGTGTACACATACATGCACACATATACACACACACACATATATATATATATATATATATATATATATATATATATATATTCCTTATGCACTCACACATACATATTAATGAATATTATGAAAAGGAGCATTTACATAGCTAAAAAATTTTTTTCCAAAATAACATATAGCCCACATACATAAATACATATATACAAATATGCACATCCACACACAAACATACACATAAAAAAAAAAAAAAAAAAAAAAATTAAAATTAAAAAATTTTTTTAAAATAATAAAAAAATTGTAGAAAAATATAGAATTTAAAAATTAAAAATTAGAAGTTAAATTTTAAAATCCGCCCTATGGCGGCACTTGTTTATAAATTCCCTTCTAAAGTTCAAAAGTAAGTCCTGATGAGGATACTTCAAAATCAGAATCTTCTCCAATAAACACAGACGACACCTATCACGAAAACTTTTAGGAGTACAAGCTGAGCCTATTAATTTCCAGCTGATTATGGGGTCCTGCCCCTCCTCCTTCATTTCCCAGAACCTACGTGACAGTGCCGTCTGGAATCTCTGTTTAGGGTTCGAAAACGAGTACCTGTGATTATAAAGCCTCTGTTTGAAAGAGCCCGCGGACATGCCAATATAGCTCCGGTAACTGTCCTTGTTATTAGATGGAGAAATGCGGGCTTCATAAATTACATGAGTGGATTTACATTTGCCTTGCACCGGGCAGGCATCCACAGAATAACAATTGCATTTGTCGACAATTCCGGATTTAGCTTCCGTATTATTTAGGTTCGTTAAAACTTGTTTATTGTGGGAATTAATTATATTATCTATATTAGAGGTGCAAGAATAACTAATTTTTAGGGTGAATCTATTAAAAATTTTATTTAAGGGATTGTTATTATTATTAAAATGTTTATCAATTAATTTGAGAAAATACTTACCAATATTTATATTAGTTAGCTTACAATAAGGAGGGTTAAACCAAATTATCTTCCTTTTTCTACATTTTCGGGTGTTTTTAGTTTTTGAAGATTCAGGGTTTATAGCAGGCTTATCATACTTTAACTTATTAACAAAACCGCTTTTCTGAAGGGCCTTATCGTAAATTTCTTTGCTTGCGTTGAAAATTTTTATATTGGAAGATAATTGGTTAACCCTATTATTTACTATCTTGGGTATTTGTCTTATAATATTCTTAGGGTGGTTGGATAAACTATTTATATAGGTGGGGGAACTATTTTCTTTGAGGAAGGGTTGGTAGGAACCATTCTTTAAGTTAAGGGTGATGGAGCTCTCTTCCTGTATCATTTTTTAATATTAAAATAAATTTTTAATATTAATTAGGATCGGGTTTTTTGGAATTTACCTTCCTGCTTTTTTCCCTTGGATTGAAGTATCTGAATTAAAATATATATATATATATAGTTACATGTGAAAAAGTGATATTTTCTGAAAAGATATTAAAATAAAAACTCATTTCTTTTTTTTAGGCAAATTATGATACAGACATTTTGAATTACAGATAGTATTTGTCTGTGATAGCACTGTACATACCATTGTAATTCTAACATTTTAGTCATTTTAGGAGTTCAGCAAAATGTGAGGCTCAGTCCAGTCAAATGGTATAATCTTTGTGAAGTGGAATACTATTTAAGTTTTAGTTTAGAATGCCATCTACAATGTTGACAATGCTAAGATAAAAATGAAGCATGGCTTGATTTTATACTCCACCAACCTCTTTCTGATGGATTCCACTTCTTTCGTCATAGCAGAGAGAATTGATCTTTCAACATGTTTGATAATTGACAGGTTCTCATGAAACTACTTTCAAGACAGAATTGGTTGATTTTAAACTGAATAGTTCTTGGCCCAAGAAGAAATTCCAAAATAAATTCTGATATTTGAGGATTTTGTCAGATTTTAGGAAATGATTTGGGCCAAAAACCTTTCAGTACCTCCTTGTACTTTACAGAGAAATCTGATGAGATCCTCCTACAAAATTACAAAACCATTTTATGCATCAGGTTCTTGTGTGTGTGGATAGGACAATGCAATGATTAAGGGCTCTGAACACAAAACAGGAGAGCAGAGTTTACTGCATTCACTTGAGAAAGGGTATACATCCATCACTTCTTTCAGTAATGGGGTAAACAGTAGGGCAGACTGAGCTCTTCAGCCTTGGTTGGCAACTAGTTTTGGAAAAGGGAAACTTAATTCTCAACCAGTTGGTCATGGGGCTAGTAACTCAATCCCATGGAAAACTTACTAGAACTTTACATGTCGAGGTTCCACAGTTTGAGTTGACAAAAGTTAAGAAATAGATTTTATGTCTAGTTCTTCTAACTTTTTTTTGGTACCACCTTATTTACAACCATTTATGATAATTCTGATAAAGTTATTTAACATAGAAAAATTACAAGAATGGATAGAAAGTCTATATCCAAATCAGTGGTTCTCAACCTTTTATATCCTAGTGCTATAATTTTTCTATATTTCATTCACCTACCACCTTTCCAACATTTTCTCCCTCAAAAGGTGTATCAACCAAATGCAGACGACAATTCTACTCCTGCAGCTTCTTTTCTTGCGCTTCCCACCTGTGGAACTCACTTCCATATTCTTACTTTCCTGACAGCTACAACCTCCAGGAATTCAAATGCAAGGTCAATACTTATCTCTTAACTACTTGACCCTAGTTCTTTCCACACCACTCTGTAGATCCTTTCCCTTCTCTCCACCTTTGCAACTGTCATCACACCTGTATTTCCATCCTTTCTCTTGCTCCTTTCTAACTGGTTCATCTTTCTCTTCACTCTCCTCTAATATTTTTACTCTTATGTAGCCCCCTGCACATCAGTGGTGTTACCACCTTGCTCAGGGTGATATGATTAAAAAAAAAAAATTTCAAATAATATACATATATTATTGAAAATCTTCAGCTTTTCCATATCAGTACATATACATTTATAAAGAAGATTTTTTTTTTTAATGATGGGCTTCAAATGAAAACATGTAAAAGATTTTTCCTTCTCCTATGGAAACCTTGAAATCCCTCACCCTGGGGAAATATACACATCTGCATAATGTCAGTCAGTTAAGTGCCATATTTTTGAGACATGACTGACTGGGCAGAAGATTATCCTGCAGTAGGTTGCCATTGCTTTCTGTGGTAGATTGGGTTCTATAGTCTTGGCTGGCAACCAATCTGTCCTGCTATTTAACCCTTAATTGGAGGGAAGAGATGGATTAATACCTTTCCCAAGGTTATTTGTGCATAAGTGAATGCAATGGATTCAACTGGAATTTGAACTCGGCTCCCTGATTTCTTGTTTCGAGCCAATATCCACTGCACCACCCATGCACATCCAAATGCATAATGTAAGAAGAAAATATTTTAAGCAACATCAAACCTAATACATATTTGGATGAGTGACAATTGAGAAACATCAGGTAATGTAAGTAGTTTGTAATCTTGTGTTAGTCAAAGCAAAATTTAAATATCATTAACTTATGGTCAGATGATGCTGATAACACAGGTTCTTATCTGATCACTAAAGTTAAGAAATATAAAACCTGGTCATCATTTAGATGAGTGACAATTGAGGAACATCAGGTAGTGTAAGTAGTTTGTAATCTTGTGTTAGTCAAAGCAAAATTTAAATATCATTAACTTATGGTCAGATGATGCTGAAAACACAGGTTCTTATCTGATTACTAAAGTTAAGAAATATAAAACCTGGTCATCATTTAGATGAGTGACAATTGAGGAACATCAGGTAGTGTAAGTAGTTTGTAATCTTGTGTTAGTCAAAGCAAAATTTAAATATCATTAACTTATGGTCAGATGATGCTGATAACACAGGTTCTTATCTGATCACTAAAGTTAAGAAATATAAAACCTGGTCATCATTTAGATGAGTGACAATTGAGGGACATCAGGTAGTCTAAGCATCTTGTGACCTTGTGTCTGTCAAAGCAAAGTTGAATAATATAATTATATTTTTTATTTGACAGCTTGATTTAGTTTTTGAAGCTTTCTTTTACAAAGTGTTTCATGGATCTGAACTTGAGAAAACCACATGAGGGTATTAAATAATCAATGCTTTCTATATGATCAAAATCAAACTTCTCAGAAAAAAAAAACGGATTAGATTCAAAGCTTTCTAGATGCGATATGCATCTTTTCTTGCATTTCCCACCTGTGGAACTCTCTTCTGTATAATTGCTTTCCTGATAGCTACTATCTCCAAGAGTTTAAGTGCAACGTCAATTGCCATCTTTTATCTCCTTGACTCCCATCTTTCTCTTATCCTTTCCCTCCCACCCACTGTATCTTGTTCTTCCTTATCACAACACTCTCATGTAACACCCTGTGCACCAGTATCCCCATCTTCCTCTTATCCTTTCTCTGAAACCCTGTGTATCTTGTTTCTCTTTCTTTTCACTCTCCTCTTATATAAACCCTTGCACATCAATGGCAGTCCTGCCTTGCTTCAGGTGAAACAATTATAATATATATAAATAAACAAAAGATATTCTACATGTGCTTCTTATATGTAGATTTAATAGAGCAGTTAATGAAATTTAAGGAATAAATAGCCCCAGCAAAATAACAATATTGGCAATAAAATTCCAATTTTAAAACCTTTCTCTTTGTGCTTCAATTTAGCCTAAAAGATTAATAAAATCAAACTTACTACCAACATTGTCATTTTATTGGCTTTTTATTTAATCCTCAAATTTTATTAACCAACCTACTAATATGTATATATTTATATATATATTTTTTTTTTCAATAAAAAGAGAAACCCCAAGTGTTCTCTTAGAAAACATTGTATTTTATTTTTTTTATTTCATATGAAAAAAAAAATGAAATAAAAAACAATATATTTTATAAAAGTAGTTTCTCTTTTTATTTAAAATATAGACTTTTTTCTTGTTGGAACCACTGTAACATCCCCATTATATATATATATATATATATATATATATATATATATACCCACATACATAATGATAGAAGCAAAAAGTAGTAAAAAGTAAAAGAACAATGTAGGAAACGTATCTCAATCTAACATGTTTTACTTTTATTAAAGCTTCTTCATAGATCAACAGAAAAATGAAAAATTATGAAGAGAGAATATACTGGTATTGTAATTTTTCATTTTTCCCCAATCTCTGAAGAAGCTTTAATAAAAGTGAAAAATGTTAGATTGAGATACATTTCCTACTTTGTTCTTTCACTTTATTCTATCATCTTGTCAGATTCCAATTGACATATTCAATTCATATATATATATATATATATATATAATATTGATTGTTTAATTATTACAAATGGAATATATATATATAGTCATCTGCAGACAGATCTGTTTCACAGCTCATCAGTATGGTTAGACATCTGATTGCTTTTACACAGACTTGAAACCTGACCGAACTGGTATCAGTTGGCGATTATATGTATATATATATATATTTTATAATCATTTCATCCCAAGCAAAGCATTCCGCTGCCACTATTGCGCATGGGGCTACATGGGGGAAGGTAAAGAGAAAGAGTGGTTAGATATAGGAAATGTCAGAAGGAAGGTGATAAATGGGTAAGGATACCGAGGATGAGGGTTGGATAGATGGGAAGAGTGTTTGAGGGAATGGATGCAAGTTAGTGCGTTAGGAGGTGTCTATTGACCTTACATTTAAATTCCTGGAATTTTTAGCTGTCGGGGAAGCAAGTATGTGGAAGGAAATTCCACAGGTGGGAAGTGTGAGAAAAGAAGCTGTTGGAGTAGAAATTGCAGTTATATTTTATCGGTTTCACTGTAAAAGGGTGGGACCTAGTTGCTAATCTAGTATCTCATGCAAATTCATACCTAGAGGGCACCAGTGAACTAAGTTCATCAGAGCAGAAGCCATGAAAGTATTTATAGAAGAGGCACAGGGAAGCCACATCACACCGGTGAGAGAGTGACTGCAGCTGGTCTGCCAAGTCAGCATCGATCACATTACAGATTCTCTGTTGTATTTTGTCAAGAACCCCGAGGAGAAAATATATATATATATATATATATATATATATATGAGTATGTTTCTTTCAAAAAGATATACTGCAACCTTTTACTTTTTCTTGTTTTTATTTGGAGTTCACCATGAAAAAAAAAAAGCTCCTTTATAAAAATAATCCCTGTAAATGTATATGATAAGACATGCTACAACTGCTACTGTAGTTTTGCCTTTCAGATTTTCAGCTTGTTTTAGTCATTTTATATCCTACCCTTTTGTAGTTCAATCGAGATATATAGTATATAGTGAAACAGAAAATGGCAGAATATGAAATCATCAAACCAGATAAGAGATACAATGGTGAAAATAGGATAACATATGAGGTAATTATTTATAAAAATACGTTTTTAGAATTGCTCTAAAATTTATGTATTGAGCACTTTTTTAAATTGGCAAAAGCTGGTCAATTTGAGTAAGTTTTGTTCTGTAATTAATTTCAGTGAATGAATTTGTTATAAGTCAGTCAGTCAGTTGTGCCATACGTGATACACGCTTGGGTGATCATGTCTGTAAATAAACATGACTGACTGGGCAGAAGATTGCATTGATCGGAACAAGTGATAATCAAATGGGGCAATACCTGGTGAATATGGAAGGTGGGGTAACACTTCCCATTTAAGCATTTCTAATTAGGTTTTCACCCATTTTGTAGCATGTACCTGGCATTGTCAGGTTGCAAAATTCCTTTGTCATGCTTACCCTATGATCTTCAGCACTTGCGGTTATTGTAGTGTATCCACATTTCATCACCAATCAAGATACAATGAAAAAAACTTTTCTTTTTCTGATATTGAAGCAGCTGTTCACATGTGACAAGGCACCAATTGACATCTCTCGGCTTCAACTTGTATGGCACACAACATCCTTGCTTTTGAATCATTTGTAATGCTTTCAATCATTTTGAAACTATTGTTTGATCAATTTCTAATAATTCTACAAGTTCAGTTTGTGCCTGACATGAGTCTTCATGATGTAATGCCTCCAATTCTTCATCTTCAAACTTTTTTGTTGTGCCAGAGCTTTCTTTATTTTCAACATCAAAATCTTTATTTTTGAAGTGTCTACACCAATTTCTGGTGTTTCCAACAGAGCATGGTCACCATGAGTCTCAACAAGAATTTGGTGTGCTTCAGCTGCAGATTTCTTTTGAATAAAGTAGTGCAGTAAAATTCCCTGCAAATATACTTTCTTTGGCACAAAATCTGACATGTTTAATGCTAAGAAAAACAAAGTTGTTTATACTTCAGTGAAATGTCATACACTGAATTTCAAGCTTGTTTATAGTATACTTTCTTATAAATGCGTCACCATCTGAAACTACATAAACACATTTCTAGGAATGCCATCTGTTTGAAAACACCAAAAATTTATTCAAAGTCCTAATAGTCATCTTCTTTTATGTGCCCTGTCCTTTCAGGATGGCTTTCCATATCTCTCCATCCCCGGTGGCTCTTAGCACGCTTTCTTTTGATGCACCATGCAACCCTCATTCTATCATCCACCTGATCAGATCCTTCAAATATGTTATTCACTGCTTTCCCCTGTCTCTTTTTCCCTCTATCTGGTCTGTTAGTATCAGGTTCTCCAAGCCCTTTTCCTCATTGCATGTCCCAGGAACTTTAGCTGTCTCTTCCTGATGGTCAGTATTAATTTGCTTTTTGTTTCCATCCTTTCCAATACCTCATCATTGGTCACATGCTCAGTCCATGATATCCGCAGCAACCTTCTGTAGAACCACATTTCAGCTGCTTCAAGTTTTTCCTTCATCTTCGAAGATATTGTCCAACATTCACTGCCATATTAAAGAACCAATATCACATAGCAATCCAGTCCTCTCCTCTTTGTTTCTAGCAAAATTGTCCTGTTTCTTAATATCTCACTCAACCTCTGGAATGCTTCCTTTGCCATGCCGATTCACCTTCAGATCTCAGTGTTGCACTTTCCATTTTCTGTTAGAACACTACACAGGTATTTAAATTTTTGTACCTGCTTGATTTTAGTGTCTCTCACCTGCATTTGTCATTTTGGGCTGCCCCTTTTGCTGATCACCATGCATTTGGTTTTCTTGCAGTTTATTTGTAGTCCTTTCTTTTCACTCTCTTCAGCTACCTTCTGTAGGAGGTCTTGTAGTTTCCTTTCCATGTCTGCTATCAGCACTGTATCATTTGCATACCTTATGTTGTTTAAAATGTGGCCTCTGATGATGACATAATTTCTAAGGTTCTCAGAATAGTCTTGCTGTACATATTGAATAGATTTGATGAAAGACATATCTTGTCTTACGTCCTTTCAGTCTTTGTATAACTGCTGAATTAATTACCTGATTGCTGCCAGTAGAGATTCTTAATTACTCTTAGGTCTTTCCCAAATATATTGAGGTTTCCAAGCATCTCCAAATCTTTGTGGCATATTTTGTCAAACGCCTTTGCATAATCAATAAAACATAGGTACAAGTCCTTCTTCATTTGTATTGCCCTTTCAGAGAGCATTCTAATCATAAATATGGCATTTCTTGTTCCAGTGTCTTTGACGAAACCACACTGTTCTTGTCCTATCTCTGGCCTGATTCTGCTTCTTGCTCTATTCATCAGGATTTGGACGATCAGTTTTATTATATGGCTCATTAAACTGGTGGTTCTGTGGAGTTTGCACTCATTTGCTCCTGGCTTCTTAGGCAGTGCTATGAAGATTGACTTGCTGAGGTCATCTAGTATTACGCCACTATTATAAATTTCATTTATTATTTCTGTAATTTTCTTGATGCCAAATTCTTTCAGGGCTATCAGCAGCTCTATGACCATACTGTCTGGTCCAGCTGCTTTGTTTCTATTCAGTTTGGCTATTGCAAATTCCACTTCAGACTTTAATATATCCGTCCACATCTTTGTGTATTATCAGTTGCTCTCTCTTGTCATGGAAAAGATTTTTTATATATTCTTCTCATCGTTGGAGTATTTCCTCTTTCTCCAATATGATTGTTCCATCCTTGGATTTTCTACATCCTGTTAAAGAGCAGGTTTTTTCCCTGTCAGTTCTTTTATTTCTTTACGCGTGTCTGCTTTATTATACCTGCTCAGTCTCTCTACCTCTGCACATTTGTCATTGAGCCATTCCTCTTTAGCCTGTCTACATTTTCTCCTTATTTCCTTGTGTAGTTTCCTGTACTTATTCCATGTCTTGATATCATTTTCTGCCTCCTTTGCATCATGTCGAGAATCTCTTCAGTCATCCACTCGTTTTTTTCTTCTGTACCTGATTTCCTTTGCGGCAATGTTGTTTGCTGATGTCCCTATCGTTTTCTTGAGTGAGTCCCATTTCAATTGTCCTTTTCTAATTTTTTCTTCATATTTGATTTTCATGCTGTTAACGTATTCTTTCTGTAGGTTGAGGTCATTCAGGAGCATGTATTTCAGTTTTGGTACTGCACTAGGCTTCTTCAATCTCCGGAGTTTCATCTTTAGTTTACAGACGACTGGGTCATGGTCGCTTCCACAGTCGGTCCCTGGATATGCTTTATATTGAACCACTGCGTTTTTTAATCTTCTGTTTATGATTATGCAGTCTATCTGGTTTTTCATGTCACCTCCTGGGCTTCTTCATGTCCATAGATGTCGTGGATGTTTTTGAAACCAGGTGTTAGTTATTACCTGGTCATTTGCTGTACACCATTGGACCCATTTTTCTCCTCGTTTGTTGCGGATTCCTAATCCAAAGTTGCCAGTTGTCATACCTTCCTTCTCCTTGCCTACATTGGCATTCCAATCTCCCATGATGATTCTAAACTTGATGAATAAGCAATTTGTTAACCTTTATATATTGAACTCTTCTACTCATGGTGAAATAGAATTTTTCCAAATATTCCTTATTTTGAATGTAGAAATTGAAGAAACTGAATGCAAAGTTTCTTTTCTTTATTGCTACATGTTCATACTAGAAATATTTTGTGTAAAGAACTTGTAAATTTCAATTGTCTCTTGAGTAAATAAAATTTTAAAGTTATGTTTAAGTATATGGGTTCATAAAAATTTAGTTTAACCCATTGATATCCACCATTTCAAAAATGCAATGATGAATATTAATTGATTATAACTAGAAATTATAAACTTATAAATCATAATTTGTATTGCAACGTTTTAATTCTGTTTTTACAATTAATACCATTTTTATAATACCAGATTTTTTCGTTGGATTTTCATAATAGCAGAATTTTTTCACTTCAATTTTCATAAAGCTAAACTTTTTCACTTCAATTTTTATAATGCCAGATTTTTCATAGAATTTTATAATGCTAGGATCTTTTTTAGTTGTATGTCTATAATACTATTTTAGTTCAATTTTCATAATACTAGAATTTGTTTTACTTCAATTTTTATTAATAATACTAAATTTTTCAGCTCAAGTTTTATAAACCTAGATTTTTTATTTTTCAGTTTTTAAAATACCATATTTTTAGTTCAATTATTATATTACTATATTTTTGTAATTGCTTTTTTATCATACCAGATTTTTATTTATGTGATTTTTTTTAGTTCAATTTTCATAATAGCAAATTTTTATTTTATAACTAATGCTACATTTTACATTGTGCATTAATAGAATAATTTGTTGTAATTATTTTATAATTGTTTTAAGCATATAGTTAAGTCAGGGGAGCAATCATTAACTACTTAATTATAATTTAGTTTAACATTCAGAAAAGATAGAAAATAAAGTGCAGGACAACATAAATGTACTGATATTATACAAATACAATGTAACTGCAAAATTACATAAATATGCCATCATTTTTTTTTTAATGACCTGAATAAACAATAAATAAAAATGAAAATAAAACAAATCAAAACTGAAGAGTGTCGTGAAGAGATTTTCATTCTGCTGAGCTACAACCAAAAAGATGACAGTAAAATATCCAAGTTTTAGAATGTAAAAGCTGCTACACATAAAAGAACCATTTTCAGCAAAAGATGTGTCTCTCTTCACAGAAATGTGGCTGGTCATGTTGGACATGTTTGCAAGGTCAGGGTCAGCCACCTACCTCCCTTCAGAACCCAGGTTGCAACAGACTGCAAGATTTGATCCAGGAAAAACTGAGAGTAATTTCCAATTACAGATTTTCCGATTTCTACCGGTTGCTCTGAAAAGAGAAAGGTTCAGTAAGGGTCACCAATTGCTGTGTTGCCTACAGAAGTGCAGACAATCACACACGTGCATCTACCAGTTTTATATATAGTTTTGTTTTTAATAAACCCAAGGTAAAGTGTTGTTGTAGGTTGTCCAAGCTAGAACAGTGGGGCAGCAAGGACAGTGCCAATGAACTAGAAATATGATCTTGGATTTTTAAAGTGTCAGTTCACACCAATCAAGATAATGACACTAGGATGCAAAGAATTATTGAGAATAAAATAGAATAGGAAGACTTTAGTGAGGAGAAAGGACAATAAAAAAAACATATTTCAGGAGGACAGATGATTGACAATACAGTTAAATTTTTGAACATTATAGGTGACAGGGAAATAAGAAACCTGAAGAAAATTCCACAGGTGAGAAGTGTGAGAAAAACTATTAAACTAGAATTCATGGTTACATCTCACTAATTCAACAGTAAAATGATGAGACCTAGTTGCCAATTGAGCAGTATGCTTAAATTCTTTTGATCTAAGAACCACAGAGGAAAACTCATTAGAAAAATTGCCATGAAAATATTTACAGAAAAAACAGAGGGAAGTCACAACATGACAGTGGGAGAGTAACTGAAGTTGAGATGCCAGGTCAGGAACAATTATATTGCAGACTGTTCTTGGGATTTTGTTGAGAAATTTGAAATATATGGCAGGAGCACGAGACCAGATATCACAATATTCACGGGTGAATAGTAGATTTATAAGTGTGAAAGATGGATTCTGATTAGAAAAATCGTATGGCATGACACAGTAAATCAACTTTCCTAGCAGTTGATTCAATGTAATCACTACACTTCTTGTAAGAGGAAAATAAAAAAAAAAAAAACACAAGGAGTTGCTCTCCTGAGGGGTAGCATCAGCCATGCTGATGGAAGGTGAAACTGGTTCTTTAGTGAACATGTGAGAGGATGAAGCAACATTAATCTTACAGGAATATTCAGATTTAAAAAGGCTTTTATTTAAAAATTCAATACTATTATTAAAAAGACTTTGGCCATTATTCATAAGCAAACTGCTGATATTTTTACAGCTTAAGTAATAAAGGATTAAAACAATTCTGATTTTGTTCCAAGTTTGTGGAATAGATTGAATGAAAAACTTTTCAGCACCCTCTCATATACTTATAATCATTTAATATTATATTTTATTTTAAATGTTAAATATAAAATTTTCTATCGCCCCCAAAATTAACTTCTTCAAACAGTTATGCTTCCCAATGGTTTAATAATGGGTGGATCTACTTATTTAACAGCAGAATTAAAGCAAAAAATCCAAGCATTAGAAATGAGATGTGAGAAAACTATCTTAGACATTATCTATGCAGACTGCATCACAAACAGCGCAAGTCTATCAGACAAGAAACTTGTCTGTTGGAAAACTTAACCACCATCAAGAAGAGAAAGTTCAAATGGTATGAACATGTTCTCAGAACCAACAATCTTTCCACTGCTATTATACACAGCTCCACAGTAGACAAAAGAAGAGGAGAGAAACATAGAAAATAATGTGTTGACAATGTCACTGAATTAACTGGAAGATCATCCAGAGATTCAAAGATTGGCATGCAATAGAGATACATAGAGGGAGATGATCAGCTGCTCGGTAAACCCATGACTTGTAGGGATTAAATAAAAATATGAAATAAAATAAAAAACACTAAATAAAATAAAAACTACGAAATAAAAATAAACATAAAAATCTCCCAGGAGTCTTTTGACAGGAAAGACAATTGACGCATGCGCAAAAAGAGAGGCCTCCTGGTGCCAAAAATAAACTTGATCTCTTTCTCTGTTGAACTTTGGATGGTAAAGACGTGCCAAACTGTTCGAGAAGGAATTTCCCCAAGAGGTCGTTGGAACCAAAAATAAAATCAGTGTCCAAACTGTCCCTCTAGTGTCTCTGTATCTTTCCTTTTGTCTTTGCCTGTTTATTTCAGCAGCGAAAGTCATTCAACAAGTTTTGGATGTTTAGGCGAAAGAACCAATCCAGCAGTAATAGCCATAACATTCCATAGACTACACCCAGTCATTGGACTTTTCAACCCTGACCAAACTAAACCTACTGATGAGAAAATTAAGAAAGCTTTTAAAAAGACTAAGGAATAATAAATTCTAACTAGACATTGAGGCTGAACTTTTGAAAATAGCTTGGAATCAATAACAAGCCTCTCAATTTCATGAAAGAATTCTGGAATCAGCAATGCGTCCCTAAAAAATTCAATTTGTCATGCACTAATACATTATACAAACAGAAATGTATACCAAAAGATCCCCATACATACAGAAGCATCTCAATTGGATCCATCATGGTGAAAGTATTAATGAACATTTTATTAACTAGGCTGTCATCATTTTATTAAAGTCAACTCTTCATGATCCAGTTTGGTTTTCATTTTGGTATGAGATGCAATGATAGCATATATGTCATCAAACAACTCTAAGAAATTGCTTACCTTTCTAATAGGAAACTATATCAGTGTAACCCTGATATAAGAGAGTTGTCGGGACTGGATAAATGTTCTCTTATATCCGGATTTAGTTTATTTTATAGACATTACCACAGGCTCTAATTCTGGACCAGAGAAGATATATCTTATATCTGGGTTTCTCTTATATCTGGGTTATACTGTTTTGTTGACCTCACTGCAGCATATGACCACATCAATAGACTTCCTCTTTCTAGAAACTGCCTTCCAAGCTATGAATCCACTGAATGCATTGATCTAACAGAGAAACTGTATTGATCTACAAAATCTTACATATCTAGTGAGAACCATACTACAGAAACATTTTGTTATCTATGTACCTATGAACATTAATGGGTATGCCTAAATCATCATAAATATGCTCGACACTGTTGTGAGGGGTTCATATTGCTGTCTAGTAGTTCACCACAAGCAGTGGTTATCTACTTCTCGCAGATGGCAAGTATTGTATTTTGTTGGTGTTATTAAGATTATTATTTCATTTTCCAACCTTTGTTTTGGTTATTTCTCATTTATTATCCTTTTTAGGTTACAACACGTTTCAGATGTCATTAGAATTATGAAAAGGAGGAAATGAGAGATCCAGTCTATTTAATCTCTTCTTACACAATGCTCTGTGCATTCAAACAGAGGTATGATGAAATTTAAGCATTCCATACCACATTCCAAATGAATCTATGAAAAGAAAGCAATGATCAGGCTTTTCCTCTTGAAGTCAATGTACTGATGATGGGGGCACCTATACTGATAATGTAGGTATTCATAGTTGAGATAAGAATTATCTTAAACAAAAAATCAACAAATACCAAGTGTTCCAAAAATAAGATTAAAAAAGAAACTATGATCTGAAATTAGAATGAAAATAGTGAGAGCACATATGATCCATCATAAAAATTCAGTGTGGAATTAACAAACACTAAACCCATCAGAATATACAGTGGAGTAATGGATAGTGGCTCAGATTGAGGAATCAGAGGACTGGGTTCAAATTCCAGTTGAATCCATTACATTCACTTATGTGTGAATACCCTTGGGAAAGGTATGAATACATCTATTCTCCCTCCAGCTATGGCAACTAGCAGGACAGACTAGGTTCTATAGTCTTGGGTGGCTACTGATCTAGGAAAAAGAAAACTGAATTCAAACTAGCCTAGAGATGATTGGGCCTCGTCAGGTCATTGTGCTCAAAGAAACACCATTTCTACTCCAGCAGCAGTACATGTGGTGCCCCTTCAACTTTAATGAGTCAAGGGATTAAAAAAAAAAAAAGAATGCTTCGGATACCTTGGTATATAGATCAGTTATAACAAATTTAGTATATGACAAAAAGAAATTGATCATAGAATAAGCTTTGCTAGAGGTACTTTTGTCCCACATTAAAAACTTATACAAAGCCAAATCATCAACCTGAAAACTCAAGTCATGTTCTTAAGACTTTCAATGGATGCCATGCATGGTACCAAAGCCATTCAGAAATATTTAAACTATGAGTTGTTTACAACCACTTTCTAAAATCAATGGTTAACCAATGGTTTGGTATGAGTGAAGCTTAAGGGTTTGCGCAAAGCCCATTCTTCTTCAAACCTCATGGACTGGTGCTACAGAATCATTAAGGACTGTACCAACTAACAGAAACCACATTACTTGAGAACTAGAAGTACTGCTGAGCTTTAAATCATGATACAAATTGTATTTGAGGTTTCAATCCAGATATGAGGGAATATTTTTGCAAAACAAGATGCTGAATAATTGTAAAAATATTTTTTGGGGAATACACTGTATTTTTTTATTAACAATTTGTTAGTTACTTTTGTTTTCATACATCTAATGTTGAATATATTTTCATGTCATTTGATATAATATGTAACATCTATAGAAAATCATTGAACAGAAGTACTTTTGTCTTGAATGAAGGTTCACATATTTGGAATAGGGTATTTATGCCTTGAATAAAAGTATTTATTAATTTGAATGACCCTATAATATTAGGAAACTATAAAATGTGGGTTTGGGTATGTCATTTAATCATCCCAAAAGCATACATGTCAGGGTTGGTAAAGAAGAATTGGAAATAAAGCTTCCTATAACGTATACCCTTTATCTTTGAAAGCCTGTCCAATTGGGACAATACTTAAGATGTCATTCAAATTTGCTATACAGCAATATTCTTTTTGCTCCAATCTTTACTATTGTATAATATTGTTTGTTTACACCAGCAGTATTGTTTGATATCATATAATCCCACTATTTGTATTTAATATTACATCATCATTTACTGATTTATTTTTTATCTGGTTATTTAAAACCAGAAAATATTTTGGGTTTGTAAGATACTCTACTAATGAATGCATAGCTGGGATAGAAGTGGTGAAGTCATACCCTTTCCAAGGATATTTACACATAAGTGAATATAATAAACCCAACAGGAATTGGAACTTGGCTCTGCAATTAACAATTCCGTGCCATTATTCATTATACCACCTATACATCTAAACTTTCAGCACTTGGTATTCCTAAGTAGTTACTCATCTAAGTACTAACCAGGATCCACATTTCTTAACTTCTGTGTTCATATGGGAACCTGTAATTCAGCATGATATGTCAATAAGCCTGCACAATTATTGAGTTTGTCTAAATGTAAATACTTGTATCTGATAGTATCTAGGTAAATATTAGCAGGTATCCCCGGTTCACACTCCACCCACATCTATTGAACGGGTGAAGAGGCTCATCCCTTGTTTCCTGTTTAGGATGCGGTTTCCGGCTTTCTCTTTTCCAATCTTTTCACTCTTTTCCTTTTTTATTATTTTTTTTTCAATTGGAGTAGATAGACTAAACTATCGCCCGGTTCACACTCCACCCACATCTATTGAACAGGTGAAGAGGCTCATCCCTTGTTTCCTGTTTAGGATGTGGTTTCCGGCTTTCTCTTTTCCATTCTTTTTACCCTTACGTATCCCCCTGCGCATCAGTGGTGTTACCGCCTTGCTTGGGGTGATATGATTAAAAAAAAAAAAAAAAAAAATCTCAACTTCACAATGTAAGAGATATTCTAGCCATTTGAACAAAAAATTAAGACAAACTTATTATTCAAGTTAAATTATTTAAAATTTAATTGTAGCAAAAAGAATGGACATAATTAAAAGGGTGTTAAAAAGAGAAAACAACTATGGTAGTTTAATACAAAAAAAAAACAAAAAAAAACAAAAGAATCTGCTGACTGGTTATTGCTTTTCACTCATGAAAACTTCTTGTGAGAAAGGAAAGTGTTATCATTTTATGATGCCTGGTATATTTGTCCCTCAAACAAAATGTGGATTCATGTGAGTCTGGCTAAAAAACATGGAATTCAAACAAAAAACAATAAACATGTTACAGAAGGATAAAGAAAGAAATGAAATTGAAGTTAAGAACAGTTCAGTACAATCTTCAGTCTGTGTCTCTGAAGTACTTACATTGTGTCAATTGGAATGAAAAGAAACGTGTTGTTGCTTTAAAAGTCAAAGGGAAAAAGAGGTAGAGACTTTTATATATTGTGCTGCTTGTGATTATGACCAGAAAGGAGTAATCCAAGAAGCTCATTTGAGGGAAGTAAGGGTTATATGCATTGTGGCGCAGTGGATATCAACTCAAAACGACAAATCAGTGTGCCGATTTCAAATTCCAGTTCAATTCCTTGCATTCACTTACGCACAAATACCCTTGGGAAAAGTATTAATTCATCTATTTCTTCCAGTTATGGGTTAACTAACAGGACAGATTGAGTTCTATAGCCTTGGCTGATAACCAGTCTACCGCAGAAAGCAATGGCAACTTACTGTGGGATAATCTTCTGCCCAGTCAGTCATGTCTCTTTTGAGACATGATCGCCCAAGTGTGTATCACGTATGGCATTTAACTGACTGACATTTGCTGAACTGTTGTTCTCATCGTTATTGCCATGTTTATGATGCTGTTGTACACTCTGACCTTCTTCATGTGCTAGGAATTTCAGACCAAACCCTTTATTTTGATCACTGGGGTATATCATTCACATTCCACGTCTGGTAGACATGTAGTGATCCTCCTTTAACTTAACTCTCCAAGTTATATTTGTTCACAAATTTTATGATACAACTCTTACTATTTAACCTATAACTAGGAGAAGAGGTTTTGATTTTCGAAGCCTCACTTAGATGTAGTACAAGGCCAAAATTATGGGGCACTCAGGATCAAACTCACTACTCAGTTCATAATATTCAAAACAAGCTTGCTAACCATTACACCACATCAAGGTGCCCTCGGAGAATAGGTTGATTCATACCTCCCTCAAGGGTATTAGCACTTAAGGGAATATAACAAACCCAACTAGAATCCCAAACTCAACTCTCAAATTTCTCATTCTGAGCCTTTATCTATTACACCACCTGCACATCTAAGCTTACAGCACCTGGTATTCCCAACAGTCACCCATCTTGGTATTCCCCAACAGTCACCTATGTAGGTTTAAAGAGATAAAATAAAAAATTTCTTGAAATGAACTTACCATTTTCCATTGCCAGCAGCACAATAGCAATGAGAACAAAAAGGATGAAGACAAAAATGATTATAGACAAAATGATGTATGTCCTCTTATTCCTGTCCCCCTTCACAGTTTCCTCAGGGGACGGCATATTGGCCTGCAAAGACAAAAAATAGTGGAACCTCACAGTCATCAGATCAATATAACTTTGAAGCAAACAAATAAAAAAATTCAACAATTTGTGATGAAGAAACACTAACAAAACCACTTTTAGGGTGAAATCTTGATGGTTACATTTTAGACAAAAATAGATTATAATTCTGGATTAAATATAGAGATCAGATGTGGTTTCTAATATTTTATATCAGGTTTGGCCAATCTACGATCCGCAGGTCATACTGATGAACTTATACAACCTGCAAGAGCAAAACAAACATTTAAATATCCATTAATAGATTTTGGTATTTTTTTGATCACATGTGACACAAAATAGTCATCTATTAAAAACAAGAATAAAGAAAATGATGAAAATATACAGATTTCAATAGGTTACCCTAATTATCAGGAAACTCAATTCCTATAAAACTCAACATATTGCATTATTTACAACTGCAGAACTACATGGATCACTATGTCCATGGCTGGTGACTATTACTCTAACATCCAACACCTGATTCATGTAACCGTGATTGAGGACCCAGGGTAGTGCTTTGTGACCCTTGCTATTTTATCAACATTTGCTTTTTTTCTACCTAGATTTATATATGTTACAAATAAAACTTAGCCAAACAGACTAGTAAAGGACAATAATATTTGGGGATTTTGATGTCATTCTGGGGGTCATCTTTCTTTTGTTCAAATCTGAGAATTTATTTTGCTCATAGTTATTCTCAAAACAAAAAAAAAACCACACACTATAAATTTCACTACTTTTTATCCATAATGTTGAATGTGTTAAAGACATTCAATCTTTTAACAAGAAAAATCTTAATTTGATGTTAGAAACTGGAGCAAAACATTGATTTATTTAAGATGGAATGTTCTATTATGACATGTCTAATTTTTATTTTGATACATTGTATTTATTTTCAATTTTTAGAGTTGAATTTTTCACCTATGTTGCATATAATCCATTATTGTACATAATTACATTATAAATTTTTTTTAATATGAATTCTACTTATGAAAACTGAGATGTAGTAGTGTGGAGGAGCCTGTATTGTAGATGGGGGAGCATGAGACCTTTGCATAGGCCCTGGCTACATCCCACTCATTGTTTATGTCAATATTTAAACACTCACACTGTGTAAACTGACATAGGGATCTAGGTGCCTGTGTGTACATAGGATGCCATTTCTGTGCTTTGCTATAAACATTTCATGAGATTTAAGAATCAAGAATTTCCTATTATTGTTAAATATTTTCTCAAGTAGACAATGTATTAAATACTGAAATAATTTCTCCTACATTTGTGCTGTTGGTTTACAAAATGAATCTAATAAGCAAATAAATGTTTTAATAATGTGCACATATATGATTGCAATTTATATTGCTGCTGTGAAACTGGAGTTGTTATTGTTATACGGCCCACTTTGCCCAGAGTCAGCTCATATATGACCATCCAGGAAAAAGGCTTACCCACACTTGTAAATGTAAATATATATATATATATATATATATATATATATAAGAGAGAGAGAGAGAGAGAGATAAGAAAGATTCTTATTTCCCCAAAAAATGATTGACTAAAGTAAATGTGGAAGATAACATTTTTAAGGCAAGCAATCAGTCTAGTGCCATATGTGATACACACTTGTGCAAGCATGTCTCGAAAAAAACATAACTGATTTTGCCTCAGTAATTTGCCATTACTTTATGCAGTAGACTGGTTGCCAACCAAAGCTATAGAATCCAATCTGCCCAGTTATTTAACTCATAGCTGGACTGAGAACAGATAGATAAATACCTTTCCCAAGGATATTTGCATATAAGTGAAAGCAATAAATTTAACTGGAATTTGAACTTGGCTCTCCAAATTTTCATTCCATGCTGACATTCTCTGTACCACAATGTACATTTTTTTAATTGTTGTGCTTGTTATCAAGAGATAGAGCATTAATAAAATTAAATATGTTCATTTGCCATTTCTCTAAATTTCACAGAGTTACATCCATTCTTCAAAAGACTTGATAAAATCTGATTTATTTTCATATTTTTGAAAATGAATCCAATTTTACTATCAAGAGGATGTATTTTCTAAAAGATTCTTCAGAAAATAATAATCAGCTCTTCTGAAGAATGGATGAACATTCATGAGTACATTTTATGAAGAGTCGACATAATTTCCTGAGTAATGACAAGATAAAGATAATATTATTTGCTGTGTGTCTATAATGGTTATTAGCATGAAAAATAAAATTGGTTAGCCAAGTTTAAATTCTGGATGATATTGTTTGCATTCATTTATCACTGTTTGATGTACGTTTGGTTACTCCATACCTTCGGCCTTGTGCCCCATCTAAGCAGTGCTTAGTAAATCTTCGATTTGATGCAGGTTTAAAAAAAAAAAAATAAAAAAATAAAAAAAGAGGTAGACAGTTTTGGTTTGCATGAGAATAAAAAATGGTTTGCACAAGTATCAAAAATATTGTGAGTACAAAAAACAAGCGGCCCTTTTTGAGGGTAGAGCATTACTCTTCTCTACAGGAATGCAGTTCATGAATTCTTGTGCTTAACTGGCAGAATGGATTGAAAATAAAAATAAAAATTGTTAACAATTGTTTTTTTTTCTTTTCAATCTACTCAAAAAGGTCATGTAATAACTCGTTTACAAATGAAGAATATTCAAAAGTTCTACAATATAATTGCATTGAACACTTTTTAATACAACTGTTTACTGGTCTAATTTTATTATGACCAAAAACTAAGTAATTAAACAATCAATATTTTTATATATTGATATATATATATATATATATATATATATATATATTCTGAGTTGATGTAGTAATTGCTGGATCATCTGTCTATGAAACTCTAGAGTCAAGATGAAGGTAACACCAATCAACTAAGTAACAAACATTATATTCATATGTAAACTTTATATTTAATAATACCGCAGAAAGAAATGGCAACCTACTTTGGGAAAATCTTCTGCCTAGCCAGTCATGAACTGAAAGAGGTAGGATCAATCAAGTGTGTATCAGGTATGGCACTTAACTGACAGATTGTAATAGTCTCGTTATTCAATATTATCAGTTTGTATCCTTGTGAAAATTTAAAAAATCTTACTTGTAAAGACAACAAATTTCAGCTTGCTTAGAGTGCCAGCAACCTTAAGCCAATCCCTGGACATAGATATAGTACACAGGCACACATAAATGCATACACAATATAAATGTTATAGGTATAGAAATCATTATCTGATAATATTCTTTGGTGTGAAACTGCCAGTCACCAAGCAGCATTGATTTCTCTGTCCACACTGTTTAATATGCTCTATTCCGGATAGTGGTCACTCTACCTGTAGAAATATAGCAAATTATATATATATATATATATATATAGTGTTGAGTTGTGATAGATTTTGGTGACAAGATTGTTGCCTTTTCAGTAATTTTACTAATAAAAGGTATTTTGGCAAGAAAGTTTTTTTATCATAAATTGCTCAATATCAGGATGTAGATAGAGCATTGATAGTTTTAGTGCAAACGATTTCTCACTTTAACTGAGCAGGTTCATGCTGACTTTGAAGTTTTATGAGGACACTTATGTTTTCGCATAAAGCATCATAATGGTGTCCTCATAAAACTTTGAAGTTCACATGAACCTGCTCAGTTAAAGTGACAAATTCTTTGTGCTGAAACTATATATATATATATAAAACACATCACTAAATAAGTCCTGGGCCTAATATATAGTTGGTGCCGCTAATAAAAACTCCATATAATTTTTATAAAATACTAACCTTCAAATGGCCTATGACAAAATTTGGACCCAATCTGATTATTAGTTTACAAATTACAGTTATTTAAGTGAAGCTACTGTTGCAAATTTTCAAAACAATGGAAAAATCAGAATTTTGTGTGTTGATAAAGTATTGCTTTCTAATAGGAAAAATACTGTTCAAGCAAAGCAATGGTTTGATAAGTGTTATTCTGACTACTCCATTGGAAACAATGGTTAAAAGGTGGTATGCTGACTTTAAACACGGTTGTACAGACACAAATGATGTTGATCACTCAGGTTGCCCAAAATCAGCAGCTATCCTGGAAAACACCAAAAAAAAAAAAAACCACAAACTCATTTTGGCTGATCATAAATTGAAGTTGCATGAGATTACAGAGGAACTGAACATATCAGAAGGCACCATTTTGCATGAACATTTGTCAGTGAGAAAGCTGTGTTCAAAGTGGTGCTGCATTTGCTAACAGTCGATCAAAAACAACAATGCATCAATGATTCAGAGCAGTGTTTGCAAATGTTTCAATGCAATGAGGAGTTTTGTGTAAATATGTGACAATGAATGAAACATAGATCCACTACTTCATTTCAGAATCAAATCAGCAGTCAACTGAGGGGACAGCAGCAAGTAAAAGCCATCCAAAGAGACCAAAGACGAAACATCAGTAGTTAAGGTTTTCGTCTCCATATTTTGGGATGCGTAAGGTATTTTGTTCATTGATTACATTGAGAAAGGAAGAACCATCATTAGCAAATATTATATAACATTTTGGTTTGTTTAAAAGAAGAAATCGCCAAAAAATGGCCACATAAATTCATGAAATTTTAAGAAATTAAATTTTGTTGTGATAATTGATTTTAGTTAAATGTAGGAATCATTAGGAAGTGTAAATCATTATTTTTTTAAAATTTTGCCTTTGTTTCTAAAAATCTGCTCCCAGTAATAAAATAAAAAATGCAATATAACTATGACATCATTTAATTTGATAAGCTTTTAATTGCCTAAATAAGTAATATTAATTAAGGACATTATAGTCTGAAGAAAAAAAATTTTAATAAACAATAAATGTTTAAAAGAATTGTTTACATTTTTTTTAATTATAATAATTTATAAAGCTTCAAAAATATTTTAAAAATACTTTAAAAATTTGTTAAGGTTAATTTAAAACTTATTAAGTGAAGATTATATTTACTAATCAGAAATTAAAAAGTTTAATACAAATCATCATGCCTTTGTATTTTAAAAATAATTTTAAAATTGTTTTTTGTGTATTTGAAGTTTTTATTTTTTGTATGGTAATTTCTATGCGTAAATTAAAATGTGATATGTTGTCGGATTTCTTCTCCTTAAAGGAAAAAAACTTTGTACAAACACTTATCTTATCTTGCATCTGTCAACACACATGGTGGAAAGGTCAGAAAGTTGAATTCTGTGTTTAAGAAATATTGTTTTCTAAATTTCATGCTATAAATAAGTAATACTTGTTTAAATCAGATTAATTTAGCATTAAATTTGTTAATTTTCCAAAAATCATGTGTTACAAATGGATGTTTTATTTTAGTAAGATTTTTAAAACTGAGAATTAACTTTTGTTTACAAATGTGTTGATTGCTTAAAAAGGCCAAAAATTGAAAGATTAAAAAAAGAAAATTGAAAAATTTTAGATTCTATTCAATATAATTTCGGTTTGAAATATACCAGGGTATTTTTCTTACTGGAAATAGTAAATTTAATCATTTAGCTTTCAATTAAAATTAAAATAAAAGCTTCAAGAAAAATTTTTATTTTTAAAAATTCAATTTAAAATTTAGATATCAAAAATGATTACAGGTGCCTATAATGTGTGTGTGTGTGTGTATGCACAGATACCAATATCTAATTCAAATCGAGAAATATTCAGTTCATAATATACACCTGATAATTGCATAAGTCATGAAACTGAGTTGTGCCTAAAACACATGATTATATATATATATATGAGGAAAGAAATTTAAATATTTCTATATATCAAGAACAATTTATTTTAGGATAAATCTGTGACAAAAAGAAAAAAGATTATGTGTAACATATTTTATTCTTTAGGACTTCATCAGATTAAAATGATGTTTATATTGATGCAACTATACATGCATATAAAAAATAGAGGATGCTGAAAAATTTAAATTAAATTTTTTTTTTTAATTTTATGTTTAGGTCATGTAGTCTAACCAGTTTCATTTTATCTGTTTTTATTACTTTTGTTATTTAATATTTTACCCTGTGATAATAGAAGATCTGCCACTGTCAAAACGGTGAATATATATATATATATATATATATATATATATATATATATATATATAATCTGAAAGTGCAAGAGTCACTGTATATCAAATCCTTCAAGCCTTCTCTCTGCAAACAAAGAGACTGCTTGCTGGATTTGAATGTCATTGGACTAGGTTTCCTTGCATATTTTTTTCTCACTCCCATTAATCATCTTTTATTATACATGTTTACTATTCCCAGACCGTAGAAAGCAATAGCAACCTACTGTGGGATAATCTTCTGCCCAGTCAGTCATGTCTCGAAAGAGACATGATCGCCCAAGCATGTTTCACGTATGGCACTTAACTGACTGACTATTCCCAGAAATAAACTTGATAAGCCCTGGCATGAAACCGGTTGTTCTTTTTAGTTTTTAGTAAAAATATCATGTAATTTATGCTTATTCCTAACTAATTATATATATATATATATATATATATATATATATATATATAACACACACCAAAAGGGTGAGGTTGCAGGGACAAGTATATACATATCAAAGAGGTGAGAATAAGTAAATTATATGTAAGAAACTTATGTACAACATTCTGACCTCAATATTTCAAACACTAAATCTTTTATATTTTCATGCATCCTAAAAATAAACCAATAGTTATTTAGTGAGTTTAGCTTAGTAGAAAACCATCACAGTGCTTTACTTACTATAGACCAAACTCACTGTAGTAAATTAGTCTGTAAAACTAGCTTGCTAACCACTGTGTCATGGTAAGTGTTCTATTTTTAATGACTTTATGAACACAGTGTAGAAAAAAATAAAACTTATTCAAGGTTATACAGAGATTTCTAAGCTTGAACTGAGGCCAACTGCATTGTCAAATATATTCAGGAAAGAAGAAACCACACAAATTGCTTTCCAATTAGTTGGAGCTAATTGACTTGAAATAACAGGAGATTAGTCAACAAAATAAATTACTTAACTGCTTAAAAAAAAAGAAAATCCTGACTGGATTTAATGTTTGTTAATCAGTAGACAGAGGATTGTGATTATCTAAATGTTATAGCTTAAATCTCATTACATACTGCTCAAGTAAGAAGCTCATTTAAGCTTTTTGATATAAATCTCAGGCTTACATACAAAGATCCTCAAGGCTGTTCATTTCTTGGTTAGCAATATTTCAATATTTTGTGACCAAAATTGTTAAAATAAATCAAGATGGCTACCATCAATTAGATCACAATAGGTCACATGACTAAAGATTAGAATAAATGATGAAAGCAGATCATAAAGTACAAAGAGGAAAGTTGATGGGGTGAGTGCAACTTTATTAATGAATCTAGTTTTGTACTAAAAAGCATGAAAGTGATGTTCGTGAGTGAAAGTTGTAGTGAAGGCATTACTAACACCCAGACCCTTAAAATGATAATGGTAGTATTAACCTTTTCTTTCTAAGGAAACGTTCTGCATGCCTTGACCAATCAGCCAGTGATACTTTTGTTTGAAATTTAGTGGTTTATTTCACTTAACTAAAGAGGATCATTATCAGTAGAATGTTTTTTTTTCTTCACACATCTTAAAGAAATCCACTCATAGAAAACAGAGTTCCTGCTTCACCTCCCAAGATCAATGTATTGATGAAGGAGGATGCTCTGCTAGTCACATAGGTATTCATAAACTGGGATAAGAATGATCTCAAAAAACACACACAAAATTAACATTTTCTACCTTGTGTTCTAAGAAATATGATTCAAGATAAATCTTTCTAAAGCAGAAACTATGATCTGGAATTGGAAAAAGCAGTGATAGAACCTACCCTGAATTTGTCATCAAAATTCAGAATGTATAAGTAGTAAATACTAAACAATTCAGATATCTTGGTGTATGGATCACTTATAACAAATTTAGTGTCAGAGAGAAGAAAATTGAACTGGATTATGGATAGTTTTGCCATACACCACAAGTTGCTACAAAACCAAAACTTTAACCTAAAAAGACAAGTCATTTTCTTAAATAGCCAGAGAGAGACTTTTTTATGGATGTCATGCATGGTATGAAATGCATTTAGAAATATCTAAACTGTATATAGCTAGATACACTATTTATATTGTTAATATGACAATAAAGATGAGGATAACAAAACAATGTTTTGGCAGTTGTAACTGACCTTCTTCAGATGATATACACTGGAATTTCAAACCAAACCCTTTATTTAGTTCACTGGGATAAATTGTTCTAGTTCCACATGTCATACCTTTTCTGCATATTTCAGTTTCAGTTATTTCCCTTTAGTAACTCAACTCCAAGTTTTTATTCACCTCTGCTGTGGCCAGGAATTGAATTTACATCTCATTTGGTCAAGTCACTGGATTAATTCAACAAATACTTTTTATCCACTGAGTCATGTGTCTATTTAGAATAAAAGGGTTTGTTTCAAAATTCAAACATATATCACCTGAAGAAGGTCAGAAAAATACAACAGTTGAAACATTGTGAATATGATATTAAAGAGGACAACAACAGACCAAACAATGTAAATAGTATGAATAATTACAATACCACTTCTCAGAAATATAGATAGATGCTTTATACAGCTGCTTTCTCAAATCAATGATTAAAAATGGCTTCTAGTAAATGAAGACTATAAGGCTTAGCAAAGGCCTTCTTTCTTTGAACCTTATGAAGTGCTGCTACAGAATCAAAGAATTGTACCAGGTAACAGAAACTGCATCACTTGAATACTTCCAGCAACAGCAACAACTAAAATGGATAGCTCATGTAACTTAAAGAGAAAATGATGACATGAGTATAGTCAACTTGTTGACAATCCACAGTACTTCAAGCAAAAAGGTAAAGACAGAAACCCCCATCAGTATGGGAAAAAGTTATAACATTGAAAGTGAACATATGGATGCACATAGAAAGCTTTTAAGGAGTGAAAACTCTTCACACATTGAACCAATTATGAGAAGGAAAAAATTTCTTTGTTTAGAATCAAAGCTTCTGTGGTGAACAGGAAATTATCTCTTCAACGACTTAAAACAGAATGACATACTTGCATTTCTGTGCATAAGGATCAATGCAGATCTAGTTGATAAACAATTTTAAAAAAATTTACATATATATTAACCAATCAGAAAACTCAAGAAAAAATAATTAAAAAGTGATCATCTTTTGACTTGCAAAAACATATCAGTACAAGTGATTTTGTCTACTCTCTTTAGAAGACCCAATTTCAGTGTTTCCCTCAACACTGGTCAGGCAAACACTACTGGCTTACTCTCTCTCTCTTACTGCTTTCTCTATCACTCCTTCTTCAAGAACATTTTGTAACACAAAGAAGATGACACAGGAAACGATCATTTAACTGAGCAGTTACATCAAAGACATCAACAACTAGAACCATACCCCACTCCACTAATACACTTATACACAATTATCTCATCAAATTCATTACTGCCTTCACACATTCAACAAACTAAGCTCTTCTTACTAACCTTGTACCATACAAAGAACATTATTAAACTCTTCTTATCAACATTGTACCAGACATATGAACATTACTTATTTTGTAAAACAAATAATTGTTAATGTTTATATAAAAAATATTTCAATGCAACATCTTGATTACATATTCTTCTCTTCATACTCTAAAACTCCTATACTCATTTCTGAATAGACCTTTTCTGGTATGCACATTTTAATTCCCCAGAAAAAATGCCAATAAAAACTGAATAGTCGGCCCTAGTTCATGCCAGAATGCACTGCATCCATAGTTCACTGTACCCACTATATATATATATATATATATATATATATATATAGAGAGAGAGAGAGAGAGAGAGAGCAGAAAAAATCACTTTAAAGTATGAAAAACAAAACATTCTAACAATTTAATAGAAAACATTTATTTATAAAATATTTCCAGATTGAAATTCTGTTCTCATTTTTCTGTTCAGAATATGATGCTTTTGATTTATTAGTAGTGTTATGGTTTTTTTTTTAGTCACATTTAAACTGAAATACTGTAGTCCCAATGATCCAATATAAGACCAATCAAATTTATGATTAGAAGATTTGCCACACTTTTAAATTCAAAACAATTTCTTTCATCAGAATAAATTATGTTCATCATAAAAAGCCATCTTTCAGCTTCTGCAGAACTTACAGCAATAATAGTAGTTATATTTTAAGCAGTTATATTTTAAGCTATTGTATATCAGCTTTTAATATATACAAATATTTTTAGATAATCCAACAACAGGCTTGATAAGTTTTTATAATTTTAAGAATCAGTCTGCAAACTTTTTTTTAATCATTTCCCCCCAAGCAAGGTGGGACCATCACATGTACACCAGGGGTTACAGTGAAAGAAAAGGCAGGGTACAGCCGAGTTCAAATTCCAGTTGCAATCCATTGTATTCACTTACGCGCAAATACCCTTGGGAAAGGTATTAATCCATCTCTTCCTTCCAGTTATGGGTTAAATAGCAGGACAGATTGGGTTCTATAGCCTTGGTCGGCAACCAGTCTACCACAGAAAGCAATGGCAACCTACTGCGGGATAATCTGCCCAGTCAGTCATGTCTCTTTCGAGACATGATCACCTAAGCGTGTATCGCGTATGGCACTTAACTGACTGACTGACAGGGCATGTTAAAGAAAGGATTAAAGATGGATGGCATTCAAGGAAATAGAAAATGGCAATTGATGTTGAATTTAAACTTTTGAAGATTGTAGCTATCAGTGAAGTAAGTAAATGGAAGGGAGTTCCACAGTTGGGAGGTGTTAAGAAACTGTTGAAGCAGAAGAGGTGGTTATATTTAACTATCGCAATGGTAAAAGGGTGGGACCTAGATGCCAATCTAGTAGCATGCTTAAATTCATGTGGTCAGGGCTCCAGAGGAAAAAGCTTGTCAGAGCAGTTGACATGGAAATATTCATAAAAAAGATAGAGGGAAGCCACGTTACGTCGGAGAGAAAGTGACTGAAGTCAAAATTCTAAGTCAGGATCGATTACAGTGCAGATTCCTCTTTGGATTTTGTCAAGCTGGTAGGATGCTACCAATAAGTGTTGCCTTACAAACTCCCAGTTATAGAATCTCTAGAGGGGTTTCTCAAATTTTTAAGCCCTGTCTAACAGGTAGATCCATGATGGTGGTTGTTAATGGTCAGTCTTCTGAAGTTTATAACCTCAATGCAGGCATCTTCATTTTCAATCCTACCCTCTACTTTATATTAACAAACTACCTAAGAACTTATGCCAATAGTGAATATCTATGAAAATGATAAAACAGTTGATAGATGCACCTTCAAAAACCTCCAAAACATGCCAAGTACAAATTGGAGATTTGTCATTTCCCCCGGAATGACAAATTGGGGAGCCGAGTTTGAATTCCAGTTGAATTCCTCGCATTCACTTACGCATAAATACTCTTAGGAAAGGTATTAATCCATCTCTTCCTTCCAGTTATGGGTTAAATAATAGGACAGATTGGCTTCCATAGCCTTGGCTGGCAACCAGTCTACAGCAGAAAGCAATCACAACCTACTGTGGGATAATCTTCTGCACAGTTAGTCATGTCTCTTTCGAGACATGATCACCCAAAGCATGCATCATGTATGGCACTTAACTGAGTGACAACAATTTAAATATGTGGGAAATATTTTAATAGAGTGCAGAAAATATGACACTGAAACAATGAGAAAGTAAAAGTACTTTCCAGAAGTTAAGCAAAATATTTAAGAAATAAACAAAATTAATTAGAAACAAAGAAAAGAATACTGAACTCTTATGCAATGTCAGACCTCTTTTATGGCATTGAATGCTGGACAATCTTCTCAAAGAACAAGAAGAAACTTGAAGCAACAGAAATGTGGTTCTACAGAAGGATGAGAATACCATGGATAGAATATATGAGTAAGGACAAAGTTTTGGAGAGAATGAGAACAAAAAAGGACATTTATATTTAGAATCAGAAAGAGATAATTGAAATTTTTAAAGCACATAATGTGGAAAGAGGGCTTGGAAATTTGATACTCACAGGACAGATTGAAGGCAAGAGCGACAGAAGAAAACAACCTAAAGAGCCTGAATAAGCTTTAGGAGAGATAGCAAAAAGGCAAAACTTAAGAGTTGCAAAGGATAGGAAATTGTGGAGAGCCATGATCACCAACAACTGAAGAGATGCAGCATATAGAAGGATGTGAGCCCTTGAATTATCATCCTTTTAGTCTTTTACCTCTTTTTAGCAAAGTACCAGGAGATACCAGAATCACGCAGGTACAAAAATTTAAATACCTGAGAAGTGTTATAGCAGAAGACGGAAAGTGCAACACAGAGATACGAAGGTAAATTGGCATGGCAAAGGAAGCATTCCAGAAGTTGAGTAAAGTATTAAGAAACAGGACAATTTCGCTAGAAACAAGGAAGCGAGTACTAAATTGCTACATGCTGTCCATAATTCAATATGGCAGTGAATGCTGGACAATACCATCAAAGATGAAGGAAAAACTTGAAGCAACTGCAATGTGGTTCTGCAGAAGGATGCTGCGAATATCATGGATTGAGCATGTGAGCAATGATGAGGTTTTGGAAATGATGGAAACAAAAAGGAAATTAATACTGAGCATCAGGAAGATACAACTGAAGTTCCTGGGACACGCAATGAGGAAGGAGGGCCTGGAAAACCTGATACTAACAGGCCAGATAGATGGAAAAAGAGACAGGGGAAAGCAACGGATAACATATTTGAAGGACCTAATCAGGTGGATGACAGAACGAGGATTGCATGGTGCAACAGGAAAAGGCATGCTCAGAGCCACCAGGGATAGGGAAAAGTGGAAAGCCATGATCGACTATGTCCTAAAGGGACAAGGCACATAGAAGGAGAAGACAAAATGCTCTAATCAACTCTGAATTGATTGAGCATCTAATTTGACATTGCCTTCTTTTAGATGAATAACATGGCTTTCATTCATCTAGCTTAACCTTTCTTATCTTCATCAATGACCTTCCTGATGTCATCAGTTCACAACTAGGCATTTCTGCTGATGACACAACCGTTTACTCCTGTTTTAATATTAAGTGTGATAGAAAAATAAAAATAATAAAACTGGCAGCTGGTTTTGAAAATGACCTCCAATCAGTTGTTAACTGGGGCAAGAAATGGCTTGTAAATTTTAACACCTCTAAAATGAAACTGCTATTTTTAGTCATAGAGAATCATGTTTACCCTCTATCAGCATAGCTGCTGCAATTTATCTTCTCTACACTCAATCATTTGTGTTGGGGCTGGAACTTACAAGACAAGAATATTTATACTAATGTAAATAATTATCACTCCTAATCACAGAAATTCAAACAAAAATTATGTTTCTTTGAAAAATGAAGTTTACAAAACATCTAGGTTAATAAAACTTAGGCAGCATGTCAGTGTGTGTATTCTCACTGATTTCTATTAATATACGCTTCCACATTTTTCATCTGATTTGTTTCGAAACTTACACACCGCTTGCAAATTTATTATTCTGCACAAAAAAAAAAAAAAAGAAATTGCATATGGCCCTCATTTTATAATTTTAATTTCTTATTTTAAAGTATTTTTTGTTTGTTAAAGATAAGTTCTACACAATAACTTTTACATGGAAAATAACTCTTTCAAAAAAATACAAGGGTCATCTTTTGCAGATGTGAGTTTGTGGTGATACCAAGCAAAGCAAGGGACTGGATGTTTGCACTCTCAGGAAAGCAAAACTGGTCTGTGTGCAGTCGGCTCCATGAAGAGGTTCTAGTAGAAAGCTAAAAATTAATTAAATATTAAATTGCAGTTTGCGAGCCTATGCGAATTTTATTTATTGGCCAATGGGAAGCCCAGAATCAAATATGAGTGTGAATTCCCAACTGATCTGCTGGGATCCAAAAGCATCGCCAGGAGACAAAATGAGACAGACAGAGACACCG
Source organism: Ascarosepion bandense (assembly GCA_037127315.1). Classification (NCBI taxonomy): domain Eukaryota; kingdom Metazoa; phylum Mollusca; class Cephalopoda; order Sepiida; family Sepiidae; genus Ascarosepion; species Ascarosepion bandense. The sequence continues at coordinate 5,402,918 of JBBBDQ010000432.1, forward strand.
ACAGAGAGAGACTCGGGAGAGCACTCGCGTAATTAGCACTTCCCTTGATCAAATCAAGTGATTTACTATGCTCACCTCTCTTCTCTTTCATCTTATCCTTTGCTGTCACTAAACTACTTGCGGACCAAAGGAGCGGATACATCAAAAACTTTCCTAATTTACAACGCTCCCACATTCATATGCACAAATTCTCTTTTCAGCATTTTATTGCCATGAACTTTTAGCGTCAGTTGGACCCATCCTAAAAGGATTACTTTAATTGTAAAAACCTTAATTAATATGTGTATATGTAAAATGTTGTTTCTATACTCAATTTGCTTTTCGTGTTTTATAATCCCTTATTATAACTTAGTGAGCTATCTACAACGAGGCCAAATTCTGTTAATCTGCAACAACACACAACTACTCTCCACTAGAACAGATAACCCATGATAAACTGTATAAAACTGGGAATTCTTACTCTTCTCATCCCATGCCTGGTACTGACTGCTAATATATAACTAAAGTTTTGCCTCCAACTGTTAAGCCAATGGCTAAAGACCTAACCAACAAACTTTGGTACATTCCTTACATATTCTAACCACTGTGAGTTCACTTGTGATAACACAAATTATAAATCTCTCTCTCTGAATTTCTGGGATGAGATGTTATCATTCTTTGCACTGTTTACATGCAGTCTATTGTCTATGTTCTTACAATGTCTTGGCTGCTGTGTACTCCAGCCTTCATCAGGTGTATGTTGATCTGAATAACCTACAGAGAATTCCAAACTGAACCCTTTATTTAATCTACAGAAGCAGACTGTTCATGTTCCACTGCCCATGTCTATAGACAACTTTAATTCTTATTTTTAGGTTATAAGGACATTCTTAGTAGGACTAGCATAGAAATAAATACAATGTGAGAGCTGCTAATAAAGAAACAAATACAAATAAGTTTTTAGCAGCGACTGTAACAAAAGAAAAAAGCTTCAGTAATTGCAATCAAGAATGACAAGTAGCAACAGCACTCATCAGCAGGCAGGTTAGGTTTAAGGCTTCAAGTTTTCCACAGTGGATTGAAGTGTTCATTCATGTATTTGGTGACATGGTAATTGTGAGTTCAATCTCTGGGCTGGCTAGTGTGTTGAAGCAAGGCGGGCAATAACTGAGCAGTTCTAAAAATAAGAAGGCGAGCTATCCCTAGACATTAGCAGTGAAACAAAGAGTCTACTCCTGTAGATTAAATAAAGAATTCAGCTTAGAATTCCCTGTAGGCTACCCAAATCAACATACACCTGAAGAACTGTTGGGATAAAACAGCCAAGATGAAGGTAATAGTCCACATATAGTGTAAGTAGAGAATTCTTGAGTAAAAAAAAAAAAATTCTTTCACCAATCTTGTCCAAGGGCATACACAATGATCTTTGCATCATTATGTGCACCCCCCCCCACTTTTCTACATTCGTATTAATATACATACCTAGAATCCGTAATAATTAAAATTGTGAAAAACAAAAACAAAAAAAAGTATTCAGAAGTATGATGAAAAGGATATCAATATGTATTAAAATAGACTCTTGAAATAAAAACATCAAAAATAAAAACATCAAAAATAAAATTTAAAGTTTAAAAAAAAAACACAATAGATAATTAAGATTAGAAGGTATTAAAAGAAGAATTTCACATCACACTGTTGATTTCAGTAAATTCAAAAACTTTCAACTTTATACTCCTAAAAAGCAATAAATATGAAACTTTGCAATAAGACACAGTCAGTCAATTCAAAAATGCCAGCTCTACACAGATCTACAAAAAGCTAATCCCTTTACACAAAAAGGGAAGTGAAGCCACTAGGAAAAAAAAAAAAATCACCAATAGCTAAATCTACAATAGCAGCTTAAGTCAATACGCTTATACTTGTATATTGTAACAACATTTCCTAAAATATGTAAAAACTTTTTCCATATTGTACAATTGCCCATTTCTATAAAATGAACATTTTAAATAAAAATACTGTTTGGTAATGGTATAGTATGTGGCCTACCTCTTTGAGTCTGGCATAGTATGTTACCTAGCTGATATGAATGTGTCCTACCTCAGTTGTAATTGACACCATTTGGCTATTTATTGAAACTAATTATTTTTTTTACATTTATTTAATTTTAATTTATTTAATTGTGCCAGGAATTCTTTAATTACTTGTCACTAAATATAAACAGCATCTTTAACTACATGTTACTAAACATACTACAGCAGGATCCTTCAATTGAAACAAGCATTTCTGTAACTGTTACCAGAGTTATAATACTTCCTTATAATATGCTTTTTAAGGTAGGCTACATACTATACCAGTGATAGAATTTCATAGGCCACATACTATAAAAGCACCAAATGTTTAGTGTGTATTATACCAAGATACACCACAGAAAAAAAAATCAACTTGCACATTACAACACTAAAAAACAAAAAAAATTTTCAGAAAGCTCTAAATAAGTTTTAATTTTTAACACAATTACTGGAAATTTGTTTGCTATATTAATTGTAATTATGGTCCCTAAATTTACTAATGAATTCACAAATATAGAAAAAAATAATTCATAGGTAATATTATCAAATGTTTATCAAAATCATTTGGGCTTCCAATCTTATTTTTATTTAGTTTTTTAAGTTAAATTTTGTATTTGTGGTTTTATAATGAAAAGTTGTTTATAATGAGAAATTTAACAATGAACATAAATTGTAAATTTTATATCTTTTGCCTGTTATAGTTGGAGAAACAATTCTGTCCCAAAGTGATCACAAAAAGTGACTTGCTCCGTACATAAAAATACATGTGCACTGACAGACCTCTCTCAGCAAAAGTACATAGACACACATCTGAGTTGCTACCAAAATCTTTATAAAATAATAAAAAAAACAAAAAAAACAAGACTCACCCAAAAAACTATTTTCCACGGTCTCCTTCGAAGTAATCCTTTGCTTGTTGTTTGCACACTGGATCACAAATAGGAATGGTAATATGTGTGCTAGTCAAATTTCTAGAATTTTTTTTTTTTTTTTAGGTGGGAGGGAGGCTATTACACAATGTTAAAAAGACATCTGCAGTCAGATTCAAATGTGTTATTAACTCAAGCAAATTTCTGTTTTTTAAATAAAAAAAAAACAAAACAAAATAAATAACCAACCAGCACTACAACTAAAACCTTATATGCCGCCCCCGACTCAATTAAGGATGTATGCACACTTTAATCTTTTTTTTTTAATCTTTTTTTTAAGACAATGACATCAGGCATTAGAAGAGATTTTTTTTAATTGTTTTATTTTAGGTTTTGTTGTAATTGACACCAATGTCATCAACTAACAATAAACAACAATCTTACACCACCCCTACCAATGTTAATTAGTCAATCATTACAATTGGATTTACAGCACAAAGCTACTATTGGTTACAACTTAAGCATTTTTTAGTTTTAATAAGGATGGTTTTAAAAGTTTAGTAGTGATTACAAAAAATCTGTATTTGTAGCAATTAAATTTAATAAGTAATATTTTGATAAATTCTGTATTAATTAAATTAAATTAAATTAAATTAAATTAAATGTATAATTAAATTTAATAAGTAATATTTTGATAAATAAAATGTTAGTGATAACTCCTGTTTTAAACCATTATTTAATTTAATTAATAAATTTCAACACAATTAGTTTAAGATATTTCCATTTAATTAAAAATTGTATTAGCAAATCATTTTTTTTAAAAGAATGGCAACAGAAAGAACACTTCTACTCAAAATCAGAAAAAGAGAGCTGGAATTCCTTGGATACATAATGAGAAGGAAGGCTTGGAAAACTTAATTCTCACAGGGCAGATTGAGGACAAGAGAGGTAGAGGAATAGCAATAAACCACCAACAAACTTATGCAAATAGATGATGGAGTGGGGACCTTAGCAAATGGAGAAAACTTCAGTCACATGAGATAGAAAGTTGTGGAGAACTGTAATTGTCTATGTCCTGAATAGACATAAGAGATAGATCATTTTAAAAAGATATGTTAAAATATTATATCAAAAATATTATTTATCTTAAATGAAATATTTTTTTCTGATTTGATGACTATTTTTCACAGCAACCAATTTATTGACTTCAAGAGCTCTTTTAAGAAATTTTTTTTCTCTATAAACAAATTTTTAAGTATTGAAATCAAAAAAGAAAAAACAAAAATTAACTTTATTTTCTTTTTTGGGATGACAGAAAAAATAAATTGGTAGTATAAATTTGGGGTTCAATTTTAACAGCATCTTTGACTTTGGAGAATCAAAATATTTTTTCCTTTCTCTTCATGTTTTCTTTTTCATTCAGTTCCAGATTAGCCAAATTGTCATTTTTTTTTTTTTTTAGCAAATCTGTCCCAAAAGCAATGCTACCAAAAAACTCTGAGATAAGAAAAAAATAGTAGAAGGTATAGCTTACAAACAGGTAAGGTGGTACAAAGTATAGTTGGTTTTACTAGGGAGCTTAATAGAATAAATTTTCATAAACTTTTCTCCAAAAATTGATGAAAATTTTTTAAAAAAATCAATTAGTCAGTAAAATTTAACATAAATCTCAACAAAAAAATGTTAATGATATCTTTAACAATTCTAAATACCGTGAGAATTTCAACATACCTCAGTGTGTTGCAAAAGAAAAATTCTAGAAACTAAAATTTTTGTAAGTAGTGTAAATTGATTTGTTAAGTTTATCTCATTAGGTCATCCCACCCCCGAAAGGAAGTCAGCTAGGACGAGGACTATTAAAAAAGAACATGTTACTTTACTCAAAGATTTTGTATTTTTTAACTAAATAGTTAGCTTTTGGTTGAGGCCAAAATTCAATCTGTATTGTTGATTAGTTGCTTGCATTCAGGTTTTTTTTTTTAATAATTTATTGTTTTTTTTTTCTTTTTATGGCTTATCAATCAGTTCAGGGTTATTTAAAGCTGAAAGGAAGTTGCTTTCAGTAATAGTGTTCACAAATGTTCCACCATCTAAGTACTTTTTTGTTTTTATATAAATAAACGTTCAATGCAGCATAATATTCCAAAACCATGCATTTTCGGGAATTGATGCAAAATAAAAAAAAATAATTAAAAATTAAAGAAGAAAAATCTTAACCCTAATGAATTAGTTATCTCCTCAATGACTTAAAACAGAATGACATATTTGAGTACCTGTGCATGAGGATCCACGCAGATCTTCCAGTTGAAAAACAATTCTAGAGAAATATACATATATCAGAGAACAGAAAAACATATTTGAAAGTGATCCACTTTTATCCTTCAAAAATGTATAAGTATGCATGATTTTTGTCTTTTATATTCAAAGAGCTCTTTGGGCATCGCCCTCAACTCATGTCAGGCAAACTGCATTGATTTACCCTCTCACATTCTGTACCTCTCCTCCTTCAAAGAACATTTTGACAGATGAAAAGAATAAGGTGCAATGAAACGAAAATTTAACTAAGCAGTCACATCAAAGACATCTTGACTGCATACACCCTTAACATTATTTCTGCTCTCATACATTCAACTTACTTTTTGCCTTACAGGAATATTATGAACTCTCCTTACTAACCCTGTTCTAGACATGATTATTTTTAATTATTTAATGTTTATATAAATGATTACTTTTATACGCCATCTTGATTGTTCTTATTTTCACACATCTCTTATGGTGGAATAAACTTATCAAAGCCAAATCAAATACACTCCACCATAAACTAGTATCTATATCTACTATAAATTTGTAAAAGTCCATCATAAATTGGTGACCATGATGTGATCATGCTAATGAACCACCATAAAAATCCAAGTCCACCATAAATGTTTTATTGGTAAATCGTGAATTATTACAATAAGCAGTAACTTAAAAAAATAAAACAAGATTACTTTTTTAAAATTTAGTCATTGAATCTGTCTTTCAAAGTTACTAACTAATGTATTTTCTTTAAAATTCTTTTTATAATTGAAAATATTATTTAATCTTAAAAAGAAAAAAAAACAATGAGTAAAGTAAAAAATGTCATTTATTTTCAATACTTTTTAAAATAAGCAATGTAATACATGATCTTACTGTTTTGCAAAAAAAAGTAAAAGAATTAATTTCAAATTTTGAAATTAATCTGGATTCGAATTAAACATCCATTCAAATGAGATATCAGTCAATTAGCAATAGTCCTACTTATTTGTTAATGTTGGGATATATTTGTCCCATTTTCAACCCTAAAATGATTTTTTAAAATTTACAAACAAATTGAAGCAGTACTTCTCATAAACTCAAGAAATGCCTGCTGAAAATTGTTTAAGCAAAAGCTGTATTGAAAGGTTTATTTAAAATATTGATTAATTTGGAGACCTTGTCCAATCTCTGCAATTTCAAGCAGTAATGAATGACTAAACCAAATAACTATGCATGGTTATGTTTTTATGTCTACAATTTCAAATAACCATAATATAGCAAATTCTGATGACTTAAGTTTAGTCAGCTAGTCATTTAAGTGTCATACATGATACATGTTTGGGTGATCACGCCTTGAAAGAGACATGACTGACTGGGCAGAGGAATTTCCTGCAGTAGATTGCCATTACTCTCTGCTGACCAAGGCTATAGAACCCAATCTCTCCTGCTATTTAACCCATGGCTGGAGGGAGAAGTGACGGATTAATACCTTTCCCAAGAGTATTTGCGCATAAGTGAATGCAAAGAATTCAACTGGAATTCCAACACAACTCTCTGATTTCTTGTTCTGAACCAATTTTTTTTTTTTTTTTAATCATCTCACCCCAAGCAAGGCATTCCACTGCCACTATTGTGCATGGGGCTACATAGGGGAAGGTAAAGAGAAGGAGTGGTTAGACATAGGGAATGTCAGGAGGAAGGTGACAGATGAGTAAGGATAGCGAGGATGAGGGTTGGGCAGATGGGAAGAGTGTTTGATAGAATGGGAGCAGGTTAGTGTGTTAGGAGGTGTCTATTGACCTTACATTTAAACTCCTGGAGATTGTAGCCATCGGGGAAGCAATCGTTTGGAAGAGAATTCCACAGTCGGGAAGTGTGAGGAAAGAAACTGTTGGAGTAGAAGTTACAGCTGCATTTTATCGGTTTCACTGTAAAAGGGTGGGATCTAGTTGCTAATCTAGTATCTCGTTCAAATTCGTATTTAGGGGGCACTAGTGATCTAAGTTAATCGGAGCAGAAGCCATGAAAGTATATCTACTGGACCACAAAACAAGACCAAAAAAGGTTAAAAATGAGGATTAAATTTGCTCTTTCCTTAACCACCACTCAATGTTGAGGCATTCAAATTATGATATTTCCATTCAGTTACCCATAGGAATTTGTTGCTTTAAAAATAGATTAAAAGAACGGATCTTAATTGGTGAAAGCTGCTGTTATAATCTACCCAAAACCAGATTTTCTGATTCATGTGACAAATTTCCACCAGTGGTCAGATGTGAACACTGAAACCCGATGTAACCCTATTTCTACATATGGAAAAAAAATGTAATTCTTAGTTTAATATGATGGAGCAAAAGAAATTATTATTAGTGGTGTTGTTAATTTTGCAGTTTATTGTAAATCGCGATATGAGCACTGATTAGAAATATTTTAATACTCAGATGCTTGTAAAATCCGGAAAATAGAAAAACTAGTTGGAAATTGGGAAAAAAGAAAAAAATATTTTTTCCATTTTTATTCAGTAGCAAATTTTTGGCCAGTGGAAGTGAGAAATAGTGATAGTCACAACAAATTGTCAAAAACTTTTGATGAGGTTAGAAGGTCAGGAATGGACTGTGAGAATAGAAGTAAATTATAAATTTCACTAGAGTTAAAATTTCCAAGCTAAAAGCTGGATTTGCTGACATAATTGAACTAAGCAGAAGAGGATGAAGAGAAAATTATGTCAGATGAGGTGTTGTTGCCTCATTCGTTGAACCAAAACTCTCTATCTTGAGATGTGTAGGTGGAAGAAATCTCATTGGTCAAAGATCTGATTTGCATGAAGATACCCACCGAGTCTCTCAGCATCCCCCAAGAGAATTGGGGACAAGTATAAAAATCGAGACCCCAGTGAAAAAAAATCAGTAGGAGCTGCCAAACGAAAGAGGCTAGATGAATTTACTACCGCCATTACCAAAACATCCCACTTTGGCTGTCTCTGTAAAGCTTTGGTAAAGAGCTGTGAAAAGACTTGTTTATTTGGAAAATTGAAAGCTCTGATTATTCTTAATGAAAACTTTGCTCCATTGTGAACATTGAATTCGACAATTATTTACTCTATTTTTAAAATTTTTTTTTTTTTTATATCTAAAGACTCTTTCTGCAACTTATTCAGGCATTATCGAAATTATTTATTTATTGTTTTTTTGGTGCCATATTTTTTGTTAACCAAATGTATACACGTGTCCAGCCTGGGTCGACATGGTAAAGACCCAGCTAACAAGATTTCGGTGTGCCTTCCTTGGATCAGAATTCACAGCATAGGCAAGGGGGAGTGCTGTTATAATAGACATCTCAAAGACTAGCTACTGTGTCGAGGCGTCATCACGACTAGCGACCAGAGTACAACGTCACACAAGACTGATCTAAAAACTTTGTCAACTATGCACAGGCTTTACACAAATACAATCCAGAATTTTCACTAATAGCATGCACTCCCACCTAAAGAAACAAAATAAAAAGTGAAGCTGACCTGTGCCTAAGAAAAGTATACAAAAACCCACCAAAAGGGCTTCTTCGGGAATCAGTTAGCATAATACCCAGGATTCACAACCTTGTTGGAATGTGATCTCCCATCTTCAAAAGGCACCTGCTAAAGGCCTCACAATTCACCCTCCCTCTCTTACCGTATGCCTCTGGAGATGACTTTTATGACCATTTTTTTCTTTCTTTTAATGAGAAATATTTCCACCAATTTACCACTTGTTTTTTTGGATTCTTTTTCACTAATACAATTATTTCTCTTTTTAATTTTTAAAACCTAACTCCTAATTTGATACTGACACCTGACTTTTTTTATTTTGTGACATCATGCCTAAATACAGACTATAGCTTATGTGATGCTATATAAAATTCTTTATTTTTTCACTTAATATTTTTCTTTGAGACATAGGTGATTATGGCTCTCCACATATCCCTCTCCCTTATGGCCCATAGCAGTTTTTCTCCAGTTGCTAAGGGGACCTTCCATTCCACCATCCCTTCACACAAACTTGTCAGCTAAGTGACTCCACCTTCCCTCATCTCTTGTCTCCAAAATGCATTATAAATGTTAAGTTTTCTAAGCCTTCCTTATTATGTGATTAAGGAACTTCAGGATCCTGCATATAAATGTTCTTACTGTGGCCATTTTCTTTAAGGCTTCTTTTTGCTTACTCATTTCATCCATGGGATTCTCAGTATCCTTCTGTAGAACCACATTTCTGCTATCTCCAGTTTTCTCCTTATCTGTGGGGGTATTGTCCAGCATTCACTACCAAATAATAATTTCTTTGTTTCTAGCAAACATTTTCTATTTCTTTGCATCTTATTTAGCTTTTAGAATGCTTTTTTCAGTATGTATCTGGATCTTGGTGTTGCTTTTCTCATCCTCGGTTAAAATGTTTCCCAGATATTTGAATTCCTGTATCTGCTTGATGTTTATATTTCCCATTTGTGGCTCACATCTTGAGATTTTTCTCTTGCTGATAACCATACTCCCTTTCTTCTTGCAGTTGATGGTTAGTCCTTTTTTCTTGCTTTCTTCTACCATTCTGTCTAAGAAGGTATTCTTTTCCTTTCCTTGGTATTGTTTGTTGTCACTTTTTCACCATCCCTAGAATTTCTTGTCATCCATTTGTTCCTTTCTTGTCTAGTTTCCTTTGGGATGATCTCTTTCACTGATGTCACTAGTGTTATCCTCAGCATGTTTCACTTTGCTTTTGTACTTTCATTCAGGCTATATTTGTTTATAACTCTGCTTTCACATGTCTCCTAACATCTTGGATCCTTCAGAAGTTTTTCAGATTGCAGTTTTGCTGTTGCTTTGGTCATCTTTATTGGCTGTAGTTCTACTCTGTTATAGCACTGGAAGATGTTTGCGCATGTAGTTGGTATTTGAGTATGTTTTGCAATGTAGAACTATGTTTCTTAACCTTTTGTTGATCATTACTAAATCTGGTCCCTTCTGCCATCTGCTGGGCTTCTCCATGTCTACAGACATTGTGAGTGCTTTTGGAACCAGTTTCTAGTGATTACTTGAAACACTAGACACATTTTTTACTGCAATCATTTTGGGATCCTTGCCTAAATTTGCTATTTCATCATATTCTATTCCTACCTTGGTATTCATATCTCCCATGATGGTGGTGATTTCTTTAGATTTAAATAGGGCCTTGCCTCCTCCATTATTCTTATGGATTTTAATGTAAGTGTAAGCACAAGTTGTGAGCCTCTTCACCCATTTAATATCTGAATATCAAAGTTTGGTCAAGTAAAAGTACTGTCACTCACATTAAGATAACTGGTAGGCTAATATGAATCTAACACATGATGAAAATTTTTCTTCAACACTTTGATGGGGATAGGGAGAATTTGATTTTATAGGCTATTAAATAAGGTATTATTTGATAAAAAATTTTATAAAGAAATATTTTCAGATTTATCAAACAGTCCCCTTCCATTTCTGTAAATTTGAATTTTTAACAATGAAGAAGTGGAGCAAATATGTAATCAGCCATGTACCTGAATTAATTGCTTCCTTTAATTTTTTTTTTCTAGTTAATGAAATTTTTCCTTAAAACTTTATTTCCTATGTTGTAAGGAAGTTAAAAAAAATAATTAAATTATGATACTAAGCACAAAGCAAAGAATATATCTTGTATTTTCAGTCAGTTAAGTGCTACACGTTTTAGGCAATCATGTCTCTTTCGAGACATGACTGACTGGGCAGAAGATTATCCTGCAGTAGGTTGCCATTGCTTTCTGCAGTATACTGGTTGCCAGCCAAGGCTATAAAACCCAATCTGTCCTATTATTTAGCCCATAACTGGAGGGAAGAGAGATTATTACCTTTCCCAAGGGTACTTGTGCGTAAGTGAATGCAGCGAATTCAACTGGAATTTGAACCCCGATTTGTCATTCTAAGTTGATATCCACTGCACCACAGCATACATCTGTAGAGAGTTCTTGTATTTTAGTTTATATAAAAAAATTATTTTTTTTATGTAATATGTTCACTTTGGTGTAATATTTTGGTTTATATAAAAAAATTTTTTATGGTAAGCTATTTGGTTTTGTGCATTGTGGTGCATTGGATATCAGCTTGGAATGAGAAATCGGGGGGTCCGAGTTCGAATTTCAGCTGAATTCATTGCATTCACTTACATGCAAATACCCTTGGGAAAGGTATTAATCTGTCTATTCCTTCCAGTTATGGATTAAATAACTGGACAGATTGGCTTCTATAGCCTTGGTTGGCAACTAGTCTACCACAGAAAGCAATGGCAACCTACTATGGGATAATTTGCCTAGTCAGTCATGTTTGTTTCGAGACATGATCACCTAAGTGTGTATCACGTATGGCACTTAACTGACTGACTGATTTGGTTTTTATAGAAAAAATCTTTAGTCATTTTATACAGACTAAAGATGTTTTTTTTTAATTCTAGGCTTTACCAAATACCAAAAAAGATTGGATCTTAGAAATATTCTTTGTCAGTCCAATGTAAGCATATTATCATAGATTAGAGGTAATTCTTTTTCTATTTGATATGTCCTGTCAAAACATTTCTATAAAAACCAAATAGTTTACCATAAAAAATACATTTTATACAATTTTGTTATGGTGAACTATTTGGTTTTTTATAGAAAAAAATCTTTAGTCTGTATAAAATATCTTTTTTATGGTGAACTATTTGGTTTTTATTTCAATAAACTCAATAGTTCACCATAAAAACATACAAAAATCAATGTCATAGTTTTAACAGTAAAAGAATTTTCAGAATATTCATAAAATAAATTCATTCTAAATTGAAAAATCAAACACATAAAATAATACAAAAATTATTTTTCCTTGCTTTTTAACAATTATTTTTTACATTTCATTCAATTTTTGTGTCTAACAGATTATGCAAATTAAGAAAATCAACATCTATAACTAAGAAGTGGCTTCCCTGATCACTATAACGTTAACTTTTTCAAGTCGAATGTTAACCATTAATTACCACACAAAACCACATAAACTATACCTCTTACTCTGTAAACCTCTACCTTAAGTGGCCCCAGAGCTTTGTATAAGGTGAACACCACTGTTAAAAAGAAAGGAAAAGCAAGTTAAGCAAAGTCAAAATTTGTAAATTATAAAAATTGTTTGTAAAGAAAAGTTTGTAAATTTTTATTATATTTTGGACTTTTGGAAGAATTCTAGGTTTTACCAAATAGCAGAAAATTAGTTTTTAGAAATATTCAAAACTTCTTTGTCAGGCTAATGTAGCCATATTACCATAGATTAAAGATAATTGTTCTACTTTATATGTTCCTTCAAGACATAGGAATAGTTCTCCACAATTTCCTGTTCTTTGAAAATTGAGTCTTTTTATCATCTTTTAAACCCTGTTCTACCATTTATTCACGCAAGCTTGTTAGGTAGGTTATGTGTATTTTTTTCTCTATCCCACTTGCCATCAATCTGTCCTGCAAGTATTAAATTTTCAAAGCCTTCTTTCCTCGTATACCTGAGAAATTTCAACTACCTCTTTCTAGCATTAAGTAGGAGTGTCCTTTTAGCTTCCATTTTCTTTAAGACTTAATTGCTGCTCACATGTTCAGTCCATGGTATTCTCAGCATCCTTCTGTAGAACCCCATTTCTGTAGCTACAAGTCTCTTGTTCATCTGTAAGAAGTTTATGTAGTATTCACTGCCATATAGTAGGACTGATACTACATAGCAGTTCCTTATTCTTTTCTTTGTTTCTAATGAAATTTCCCTGTTTCTTAATACTTTGATTAATTTCTGGAAGGCATTTTTCACTATCCCAATGCACTTTGGATTTTAGTGCTACACTTTCCATCCTCTGTTGAAATACTTCCCAGATATTTAAATTGTACTCAACTGATGTTGGTATTTTCAGTATATGATTTACATCTTAAGGCTGTTCTCTTTGCTAACAACCATGCATTTCATCTTCTTGCAATTTACGTTTAGTCTTTTTAAAAAAGGTTAAAGATTAAATGTTAATAGTTCTGAAGTATTTACAAATTATTGGTACAGAATTTGACACGGGCAGCTTGGCATAGGATAAAGATACATCAGCTAGTCTGATGGACCACTACAACTAGGTAGGGAGTTCAATCCTAACTGGGGGTTTCATACTTCTGGTTTTGTGTTAAGGTTAGGAATTCACAACAAGGAATTTGAAATTATATTGAAAATTTCCAGCCATTGAATTCTAATATAAAGATCTTACACCCCTGAACCCAAAAACATTTTTACATAGTAATTAGTGTGTGTATATAATTTGTACTCACTGTTTGCCTGCTTAGTACAGTAAACAAAAGCACTTGTAACAATTTTAATGCTTTCTTTTTGTTCTTTTACATTGTACATGTATTATCAGGATATTAGCGAATGTGTTCGTTCCTTGAAACAACAAACTGTATTATTTAGTCAAATGACTGCAAGCAAGTAATTTGTACCTAAGTGACTGTTGGGGTTACTTAGTGTATAGAAGATAAAATAAAAAAAAGTAAATATACCTTCAGGAAAAATTGTTTTAATGGTGTTAAGTCTACCAGCCTATATATAATTCTATATAATTGCTAGTCATGAATAGTGTCTGAGGTGGTTATGAATGAGAGGGTGCTGAAAAATTCTCAGTCTGACCAAGAAGAAAACTAAAACTTATGTTGGGTCATTTAGTCAAATTTTAGTTGAGTTGGGTTTTGAACTTTTCAGAACTCCATTATATATATATATATATATATATATATATATATATATATATATATAAATGCATGTTTCATTAAATAATATAGACAAGTTTTGTTTATTTATTTTATGTAAATTTTTTCATTTTGGCTGATAAGCTTAATAGCATTATCATTAAATGAAGGAAAATGACAATATTGATACATAACATTTTTTTAATAAATCAGTCTAAGCTTTCGGCTTACATAAGCCATTTTCAAAGATGTTAAATTACATTATAGTATAACAATTCATGGACAATAATATATATATATATATATATATATATATATATTGTAACAAAGTTGTGGAACTTGTAGGTTTTTTTAACCTGCTGTTCATGCATTTACTTTTATAAAGAGTACTCGATACAAACGTAGAGCATTATATTGTAATAGTTGTTACAATGGTTTAAAAATTCATAGTGTCACTACACAAAAATTTTCACGTTTCGAAGCTACCTTTTTAGGTGCTTCTCATTGGGTGACGAAATTGGAATGAAAATTATCTGGTGAAAAACGGTTTATTTGTGGTGAACATGCTTTTTAAGTGAAAGTGGGATTGGGAGCTTGTTTTGATTCTGTTGGCCATATTGTAGTCTTAGAGTTAGGGGTTGGGA
>JBBBDQ010000432.1:5425000-5647500 GCA_037127315.1 Ascarosepion bandense
CTATGCTTATTTCTATTGTGTAGAAATGTACAAATAATGGCTATATATTTATATATATTATGGTTCCACTGATTATTGCACATTACCACTGCAATCATCACTGCAGAAAACCATGTCATTAACGTTAAAGATAGCAGAATAGCCAAGCAAATGCTCTATGGTGTTACTGGACAGTATTCAACTCCAGCATAAACCAAAGAAGTGCTTAAATGACTTTTACAGCCTGTCATAGAAGATTCTTCCTGGGAAAATTGTTGTATGTGATTGATATAAATGGAGGTGTTCAATTCATGAAGGCATTAAAATCTTCCAAGAACATGGAATGAGTTACGAAAATGCAACTAGGAAAGTGGAAATCATTGATCCAGCAATTTATATACTATCAATGTAGTAGAGTATGTCTCTAATGCAGGCCTTGTTAGCCACAAGAAATGTCATATTGGTAGACCTTTGAAAAATTCTAATGAGTACTATGGATGTGCATTGTGGTGCAGCGGATGTCAGCTCGGAACGAGAAATCGGGGAGCCGAGTTCGAATTCCAGCTGAATTCATTGCATTCATTTACACGCAAATACCCTTGGGAAAGGTATTAATCTGTCTATTCCTTCCAGTTATGGGTTAAATAACAGGACAAATTGGGTTCTATAGCCTTGGTCGGCAACCAGTCTACCGTAGAAAGCAATGGCAACCTACTGCAGGATAATCTTCTGCCCAGTCAGTCATGTCTCTTTTGAGACATGATCACCCAAGCGTGTATCACATATGGCACTTAACTGACTGACTGATCTGTATAACAAACTTAAGAGTGAAATAATCAACAAATACATAACAAAATAAAATTCCAAAGTAAATTCTTGATCTGGAATCAAATTAGTGAAAATTGGTATATTTTCAAATCCAGGGTTGCCAGACAGGGTGATATTTGAAAAATGAATGCTACTAAATTAGGAACTGAATTTTTTCACATCAGCAACTTAGTGGGCTCGGAATAAGAAATCAGAGAGCTGAGTTCAAATTCCACTTAATGTTCATTGCATTCACTTATGTGCAAATACTCTGGGGAAAGATATTAATCCATCTCTTTTTTTTTTTAATTTTCTTTCATTTACTTACTATGTTCTTTTTTGTTATTTTTTATTTTTATTTTTTATTGATTATTACAATGAAATTGTTTCTAGAGAAGTCATAGGGAAGCGACATTATGGTAATGGGGAAAGATGACTGAAGTTGAAATGCCATGTCAGGACCAATAACTGCATTTTACTAGAGAAATGTATTGAAAATCTGGAATCAACCCATTAATGCCCAGCATAAAATTTAGTTTGATTATAATAATACAGAATTAATTACCAGTCAGTTAATTGCCATACATGATACACCCTTGGGCAATCATGTCTCAAAAGAGACATAACTGACTAGGTAAAAGATTTTCCTGCATTAGTTTGCCATTACATTCTGTGGTAGACCAGTTGCCAATCAAGGCTATAGAACACAATCTGTCCTGCTATTCAACCCATAACTGGAGGGAGAAGAGATAGATTAATACCTTTCTCAAGGGTATTTGCACATAAGTGAATGCAATGAATTTGACTGGAACTTGGGTCTCCAATTTCTCATTCTGAGCAGATCTCCATTACACCATAAACCATATAAAATTACAAGTTTGTAAAAATATTTGGTCTTGATTATAGGTTCGTACCTTTTAATCTATTAATGCCAACCACCCCAAAAATGTGCGTTGTGGTGCATTGGATATCGGCTCGGAACGAGAAATCAGGGAACCGAGTTCGAATTCCAGCCGAATGCATTGCATTCACTTATGCGCAAATACCCTTGGGAAAGGTATTAATCCGTCTATTTCTTCCAGTTATGGGTTAAATAACAGGACAGATTGGGTTCTATAGCCTTGGTCGGCAACCAGTCTACCGCAGAAAGCAATGGCAACCTACTGCGGGATAATCTTCTGCCCAGTCAGTCATGTCTTGAAAGAGACATGATCGCCCAAGCGTGTATCACGTATGGCACTTAACTGACTGACTCTGCTGGGAATAACCTAACATACAGGGTCTGTAAGAATGACTTCAGAAATTGTTCTGGTTTCTCCCATCACATGAAAACATACAAGCAAACTTAACAGAATTTATGAAATAGGCCAGCATAAGATAAAAAAAAATTCATTACTGTTTTCGTTAAAATCAAATAATAATGGTAGCCAGAAGTGAAGAATTGTTAGAGTAGCATAAACTTTGCATAAATATATGAAAGTGTATAAAAATCAATGAACTCTGAAGAGTGAAAACATTAAAATAATACCCTCATGAAATTTCAAAGTCAGCATGGTTAAAATAGCATAGCTCAGCTAAGTGACAAGCTTCTCCATGATTATTCTAAAACTGTATCAGTCAGTTAAGTGCCATACGTGATGCACGCTTGGGCGATCATGTCTCGAAAGAGACATGACTGACTGGGCAGAAGATTATCCTGCAGTAGGTTGCCATTGCTTTCTGCAATAGACTGGTTGCCAACCAAGGCTATAGAACCCAATCTGTCCTGCTATTTAACCCATAACTGGAAGGAAGAGATGGATTAATACCTTTTCCAAGGGTATTTGTGCGTAAATGAATACAATGGATTCAACTGGAATTCGAACTCGGCTCCCCGGTTTCTCGTTCCAAGCCGATATCCACTGTACCACAATGCACATATACATAAATTAATGAAAGTTCAATTGCTTGTGGCTTCCCTTTGTCTGTTCTATAAATACTTTCATGGCTTCTGCTCCAACAAACTTAAGTCACTGGTGCCTCTACGACAGGTGTTACTCGTGTAACCAGACTGGCAACTGGGTCTCACCCATTCACAGTGATATCGACCCAATGCAGATGACAATTCTACTCCTGCAGCTTCTTTTCTCACACTTCCTGCCTGTGGAACTTGCTTCCTTATTCTTGCTTTCCTGAATGGCTACAACCTCCAGGAATTCTAATGCAAGGTCAATACTCATCTCTTAACCACTTGACCCCAGTTCTTTCCTCACCACCCTGTATATCCTTTCCTTTCTCTCCACCTCTGCAACTGTCATCACACCTGTGTTCCCTCCTTTCTCTTGCTCCTTTCTAAATGATTTGTCCTTCTCTTCACTCTCTTCTATTTAGTGTTTTTACTCTTATGTAGCCCCCTGCACATCAATGGCATTACCGCCTTGCTCAGGGTGATATGATTAAAAAAAAAATCTACAAAGTTTTCAGACACACAGCTCATCAGGATCAGATAACTCTATTGAATTATTACCCGATATTAATACACTGCACAAGAAATACTAATCATAGACTTAAGACAAATTTCAAATTTGTTCTTAATAGAACATGACAATATATGAATATTCTGAAATAGTACCAATTATCATATAATTCAGGTTATTAGACACTTAAACTATCATAATATTCAAAATGGTAGATCTTTTACTAGTTTATTTTTAAACTACATGAATAATTTAATGAAATCATTAAATTATCCATATAATTACAAATAAGATTAGTCAACTTTTTATCATTCTAGTTCTTTATTGAGCACTTCCTTAACAAAAGTTTTCTCACCTTGAAATATGTCAAATTTAGTAGCTTATTTATTCTGATAAGTGTGATTGATTTGTATTATATTATTACATATACATAATAGAAAGATTCAGATTCTTACATATATTTTAGTGTGGATGCATTCTCCATCCTTAGCTTATCCCACTCAAATTACCACTTTAAAGTGCTGGATGCCATCTATATTCTATCTCTAAAACATTCATTATGTAAGACGGATCATATATTTGGCCTCAAACTCAGTGAATGCAAGAAATTCAATTGGATTTTAACTCAGCTCTCTGATTTCTCATTCCCTGTCAATATCTGCTGCATCATCATATATATATATATATATATATATATATATACTAGCAGTATAGCCCGGCATTGCTCAGGTGTAATGAAAGCTTTAAAACTAATCCATGGTCCTGGAGCTCAGACTCTTTGGACGTTGGCACGAAAGACTAAAAATCAATAGTTGTTTCCAGTTAAAGTGAAACCGTAGACTGAAAGAAAAATGAATGGATGTAAGTCAAATTTTGATTTCCTGGTATCAATATCAAATTTTCTGCACTATTGTAAGAACTGCAACCTTGAAACTTCTGAATATCATTTCTTATGTCTTTGTCAATGAGTCTATCAAATTTGAGTAAAATCGGACCACTCCTTCTATAACCTGATTTTTTCGATTATCGATTTTCAATATTTATCGGGGTTACCTTGACACAAAACCTAACACTTGCAAATGCTTATAGTACAACTATGTAAATTTTCAAGAAAATCGGTTCCGCTGTTTCGGAGTCTATAGGTAACGAACATACAAAGTTCCATTTATAAATAAGTTTATATATATATACACACACACACACACAGATGTGCATTGTAATGCAGCGGAAATTAGAGAGCGAACCAAGTTCAAATTCCAGTTGAATTTGTTGCATTCACTTATGTGTAAATATCCTTGGGAAAGGTATTAATCCATCTCTTCTCCATCCAGCTATATATATATATATATATATATATATATATATTATAGTGAGAGGAGATAGTGTAATGGCTCAAAACAAAAATCTGCAAGTCAGATTCTCATCATTCATTCCATTTGATACAAATACTCTTAGGAAAGGTATGGATCCATCTCTTCTTCCATCAGCCATGGGTTAAATTGTAGGGTAGACTAGATTCTTCAGCCATGGTTGATCCAAAAAGACAACTCTCCAAATTTGCAAACCCAAACAGATGGAAAATTTGTCAGTGATGCTCATACATGTTTAATAAATTCATAGTCATTATATATGTGTGTGTATATACTTATGGTATTAAGTGTATCCTTACAAGGAAAAATTTGGCATTTTGAAATTTATTAAATCTTTCTCTTAGAAAATTTTTTCAGGGATTTTTTTTCAATTTGAGTATCTGGACCAGAATGGTCAGCATTTTTTAAAACAGGCATTGACAAAAACAATAAAATAACGTCTGTAAATTCTTTTTCATTTTGAAAATAACATGTATTTTAATAACTATGACTTTACAATTATTTAAAATGTGTTTACATTTTTGGGAGACACCCTGTTTATATAAAGTTCTTGGAAATTAAATTGAAAAAAAAATGACCATAAAACATTGAAACACTGAGTGCACACAAGTCAATTATCATCTAACGTTGATTAAAATCTGTTTACAAGAGTTTCAAATGATTTTACATTGATTCAGGAGAGTACAGACACTATTATAATAAGTATTGCATAAAATCAGAATTTGTCTACAAAGAAATGCAGGTATATATAAAAGAGGCAGTAAACTCTCCTGTTCTCAGTTTATAGAAAACAGAGGAGAATTCAGGGGCACATTTCTTCAGGACAATGACTGGGATTCCGTTACCTCTGCTTGCCTTATGGGGGTAATGGGAAGGGTTTCTTTTCTAATGTATTTGAAGTGTGATATGTCAGCATTTTGATTATGTTTTTTCTTTTCAAGTTACAGGAGTTATTTATTTTAGCTATTGCCATTGTTGGTCATGGCTGTGTGTATATATATTGTCATCCATAGACAGATCTGTTTTGCTGTATTACAGCTCATCAGTACGGTTAGACCCCAATTGCTACATAATCCAGGCTTGAAACCCAACCAAATTGGCATCTGTCGGCGACTCTACCCCTGAGCCACGGGGCGTTCGGTGGAAGAAGGCAGTCTTTTTAGCACATATCATATTATGCGCCCAGTAGCTAGAGTGATCCAATTCATTTTTACTGAATGAGCAATGCATACACGCTTTATTCATATATGAATAAAGACAAAAGGAAAATTTATCTTAGCCAATGCAGTTTGTTCTGTGAGAAATTCACTTTTGTTTATTGGTCACTGAACTGTGTCAATTCATGTCCTCCATAAACTGTCTACAGTTTTCAGCTGACCTGATGAATATTTGTGAGCATTCCTAAATTCAAAGACATTTTAAAATCAATAACATTTTTACTCTTGTATACAAATAATTGTGTACATAATAAAATATTTGCATCAGCTTTGATAAAGCCCTACAAAAGGTTAAATGTCTTAGTTAAGATAAGTTTTTCTTTTGTTGTGATTCTTTTACAGATACCTTTATGTGTTATACAGGGTGTATCAAAAATACTTCTACAAATTGTAGGGGCAAGTTCCTCACATCAAAACAAGGACAAAAGTCCATATCAAGATATGTTCATAAATCCATTGTTTTTGGGTTATTAACTTTAATAGTGGACTCAGTGGAAACAAGGCAAGAAATAACTTCTATGACGTAGGCGATCATGGTTCTCCACGTCTCCCTATCCTTTGTGGCTCCCAGTATGCTTGCTCCTGTTACTCCTGGCAACCCCCGTTCCATCATCCACCTGATCAGGTCCTGCAAATATGTTATCCACTGCCTTCCTCTGTCTCTCTTGCCTTCTATCTGGCCAGTCAGTATCAGGTTCTCCAGGCTTTCCTTCCTCATTGCATGTCCCAGGAACTTCAGTTGTCTCTTCCTGATGCTCACTATTAATTTCTTTTTCGTTGCCATTTTTTCCAACACCTCATCATTGCTTGCATGCTCGGTCCACGATATCCGCAGCATCCTTCTGTAGAACCACATTTCCGCCTATTCCAGTTTTATCCTCATCATACTAAATAAGAACTAGACATGATATCCTTAGAAATGGGCAGAAGAATGAGAACAATCTAACTCTGTAGATCAAATAAAGGGTTCAGTATAAAATGTGATAATAACAACAAAGATGAGGAAAACAATCTGTAGGTAAATAACTTTTCATGTACATTTATATTATTTGTCTGCAGCAGAATGCAAATGCATACCAATTTTTCTTTTTTAAGAATTCCAATCATTGAACATTTTTATGACCATGCTGCTGGGTGACAGGCTTTTATACTGTGACATTATCTATAGATGGATTACCAACCATGGTTAAAATGTTATCTATACATTAGGTGCAGACTAGTTGTGTTGTATAGTTTTCATTTTTTTAAAGATGATCTTATCAAGAAGTCACTGCCTTAGCTAATCAGTGATGATGAGAATTGAACCCTGGTCAGAATGGTAACAATTTAATCATTCAGCCACATGCCCATTTACACTGCAGCTATACATTTAAGGTTGGTTGTCATCACAGTCAGTCAGTTAAGTGCCATTTGTGATACATGCTGACTAGGCAGAAGATTATCTCACAGTAGGTTGCCATTTCTTTCTGAGATAAACTGGTTGCCAGCCAAGGCTATAGAATCCAATCTGTCCTATTATTTAACCCATAACTGGAGGGAAGAGATGGATTAATACCTTTTCTAAGAGTATTTGTGCATAAGTGAATGCAAGGAATTCAACTGGAATTTGAACTCAGCACCCTGATCAATCATTTCAAGTTGATATCCACTGCACTGCAACGCACATCCACTTACAAAAGACAAAGCATAAATTTAAAAAACAACTAATTAATAAAACTTTTACATATAAAATTTCAGTAAGTACGTTCAATTTGCATAACAGTGAAAACTGCTTTATAACACCTGATTTATAACACCTGATTTAAAGCATCAACCAGTTTTTAATTGATGCTGTTAACTCTTGCAAATTTAAAATCAACCTACATAGTAATTGAGAGAAGAAATGTAAAAGAAAGTTTACCTCTAATTTTTCTCTCATTCCCACCCGAAAGTTCAAATCATACAATCATGAAACAAAAAATAATTGATGATTAAAATCCTCACTTGAATTAACACAAAGTAAAATAACTTATGGCTAATTTCATCTCTCCAGACCCCTGGCGATATCTTTCCTTGTCAAGTGAGGTTAGCCATAAGTTACTTTAAACAAGAGTATATTGCTATTCAAATATATTTACTACATATAGACTTAACTTTTTCAATAAAATTAAAAAACAACAACACAGATTTGCAACAACAAACACTTTACCTTAATTCTTCAAGTTTTTCTTTGTCCTGTCAACTTTCTTTTTCAAATCTTCTTCAGCAAAGGATTAAAAAAAAAAAAACAAAAAAAAGAACTAAATTCTTTCTCTTGACGTTATTTGTTTTAGCAACAATTTTTAAGTCACTGTTTCTCTAAAAGTTGATTATGACTGTGGTTAAAGCCACCACTACCAAGTTACTAAAAAAGTTGAGTTAGTCAACTACAAATTACTGGAAGAGTTATTAATATGCCTTTCAGAAGACTTGATCCTTACAATGTTTTTTTTTTTTTTAATTTTCAAGAGATTTTTCCTCCCCACATAAAGAGAGAATGAAATGAGCAAGACTGGATCAAACCTAAATAAAGTACATTAATAAACAATCTAGGGTAAAATCTAATTTTAAATAACCATAATATTTCAATTAAAACTGTTGCTAGGTGTTGGCAAATTACTGTGTCACCTCCAAATAGGCAGAATATCCAAAATTAAACTTTAATCTCTTTTAAGCTCATTTTAAGATTAAATGCAACTAAGAGTTGTAGAAAAATGGCTGGCAATGATCCTATTTCAATGGATAAAAGGGACTAGTCTTACTTGGATACATTTATTTTATGTAATTGATAAAGTCAATACAAACACAGGAGAAAAAAAGGATGAACTGTTTATAGCAAACTGTTTACAGCATGTTTACAATTTTCATGCTTACCAGTAAAAAAAAAAAAAAAAAAAAAAGGAGAAAAGTCATGATTTTTTCTAGGAAAAATAGTCACTATAAATTTATGGAGGTTAGTAATAAAGTCATTTATTTCTGCTGGGTACTTCTTGAGTTTATGGGTCCACTCTGTTTTCAAGAGAAATGCATAAGTAAATTAAATCAACTCAACCTCTAAAGAATGTTTTCCTACAATGCTACAATATAGATTTCATAGGTAGGGAATCCTTCTTCTATGTGCCCTATCCCTTCAGACGTAGGTGATCATGGCTTTCCATGTCTCCCTATCCCTGGTGGCTATTAGCACACTTTCTCCTGTTACACTATGCAACCCTCATTCCATCATCTACTTGATTAGGCCCTTCAAATATGTTATCCGTTGCTTTCCCTGTCTCTTTTCCCTCTATCTGGCATGTTAGTATCAGGTTCTCCAAGCCTCCCTTCCTCATTGCATGTCCCAGGAACTTTAGCTGTCTCTTCCCGATGCTCAGTATTAATTTCCTTTTTGTTTCCATCATTTCCAAGACCTCATCATTGCTCACATGCTCGATCCATGATATTCGCAGCATCCTTCTATAGAAACACATTTCAGTTGCTTCAAGTTTTTCCTTCATCTTTGATGATATTGTCCAGCATTCACTGCCATATTGAAGAACTGACAACACATAGCAATCCAGTACACTTCCTCGTTTCTAGTGAAATTGTCCTGTTTCTTAATACTTTACTCAATTTCTGCCATGCTGATTTGCCTTTGGATCTCTGTGTCATACTTTCCATCTTCTGTTATAACACTTCCCAGGTTTTTAAATTTTTGTACCTACTTGATTCAAGTATCTCCAACCTGTATTTGGCATCCTATAAGATCTAACTTTATGTGAAGAAATCTTTAAGAGTATATTTTGTTAAGCTTGTTCTAACACATAACCAAACCTCAGTGATTGTATTCTTCTTTATGTACTGTGTTCCTTCAGAACGCAATCGATCATGGCCCTCCACATCTTCCTGACCATTTGTAAGTTTTGTCTCTTTGCTATTTTCCTGCTTTACCCAAACCCACATGCTGCCTTTTTTCTGTCCCTCAACCTACAAAGATAGAAAACGTTTTTACAGCTTACTCTAACAATACTATGGTCACATATTTGATAGAGAGTCCTAGCATCACATAAGACTCGGCTGTATGGGAATTTAGTCTGAATTTGCCCACATTTTTCAATAGGCTGGGACTTTGCCCACATTTTTCAATAGGCTGGGACTTTGCCCACATTTTTCAATAGGCTGGGACTTTGCCCACATTTCTGATAAGCAGCTCTTGGCTCAAAATGTGACTGCCCTCAGCATTTGCCATAAGGTTTCAAGAGACTATCAAAGACAACTAAATAATCAATTATTTTGAGAGCTTCTTCAAATTTTTGCTCATCCTTCCTTGCCGTTTTACATTTTGATGAGTTCATTCCCTCACTTTCTTCCAGCAAAGTTTTTTTTAGCGCAAGCTTTTTTATAAGTTTGCATTATTAGATTTCACAGAAAGGTTATCGTTTTCTTTATGTACCTTGTCCATTCAGGATGTGAGCGATCATGGCTCTCCACAACTTTTCCTTCTTTGAACCTCTAAGCAATGTTTTTTTTTTACTATCTTTCTCACTAACTGTTCTTTTATCAATTTATACAGGTTAGTTAAGTAGGTTAATCACTGTGCCCCACTACTTTCTATGTCCTATGAGTTCAAATTTTCTGAGTTCTTTCCTCATTATGTATCTCACAAATTTCAGCTGTTTCCATTTTCCTTAAAATTTCTTTGTTGCTCACATGCTTTGTCAAAGGTATTCTCAGCATCTTTCTGTAGAACCACATCTGTTAATTCAAGTCTTTTCTTCATCTATGAGTAAATTTTCTAGTATTTACTTCTATAAAGGAAGACTGATATTACATAACAGTTCAGTTCTCTTTTCTTTGTTTCTAACAATGTTTTCCTGTTTATTAATACTCTCATTTTCAAATTATATTAGCATATTTTGCTTGTTTTTTCTTATAACTTTGACTTTTGTTTTTATAGATTTCTGTTCAATAATTCTTATATACTCATGAGACTTTTTATATAATGCATACCAATTATTTTAGTTTCTATAGATTATAGTACATTTCTTTAACAAAGAAACCTATTGTAAAATACAAAATCTAAATGAGTCAACCAACATATTTTAATTTAACTGGTAATATTTTAATCTCATTAGATGACAAAGTGGTGCAACTTTCACCACTAGTTTTTTACAACCTCCTAACACACACACACACACACACACACACACACACACACGTGGGACAGGAACAAAAATTGCCTGGTGTCTGTGACTACTGACAGGCTGGCATTGATATTCCACTGACTCCTCTTTGGTGCAACAAGGAAGATGCTGCCACAAGGTTGGAATCCCAAGGATTTAGCTTCCCTCATTGATTTTTTTTGTGAACTGTCCTAAGACAGAAAAACAATCAAGAGATAAAGGTTGGCAACTTTCCACACTAAGAAATATATTTGACAAAACAGCTGCAAAAACAAAATGAAGCAAAAACTGATTTCATTAGTGAGTAAATAAAACTAATTTTCATACATTTTAATTTTTTGCTTCTGTATTTAAAGATAATTTATTTTTATTTTAAAAATGTATGCTTATTATTAAAAGACACTGATTATTACTAAAGATGCCTTTTTTTTATATATAATTTACTCCTTTTCAAATATAATTTTTAGTTTTCAGCACAATGATTGCTAATTGGGATAACAGTGAATAAATAAAACCTTGGTTGGCATTTCTCAGTACTCTCTCTCTCTCATATATATATATATATATATATATAATACACACACACACTACCGGCCATAATTATTAGGCCACCCAAGTTTTTTCAAAGAAATTATGTATTTCATACTATTTTTTAGTATTTATTGCCAAATGAATAATTGTAAATGAAAATAGAATGGTTCTTTTGTTAATACTGAACAATAACATGTGCATCAAATGAATATATAAATATTTAATAATTACCTATATTGCAGTTCCATCAATGAAAGAATGAAGAAAATTTACGGTGTTTTGGATGAGTTCATCTTTGCTTCATTGCAATTTCATTCTATTTTCAGTAGTGTATGTATGTGTGTGTGTGTATATATATATATATATATATATATATATATACACACACACACACACAGCCGGCCATAATTATTAGGCCACCCCAGGTTTTTAAAAGAAATGATGTATTTCATACTATTTTTAGTATTTATTGCCAAATGAAAATAGAATGGTTATTTTAGTTATTATTACTTTGCAAAATTTTACAAGGCAACGAAACAAAGATGAATTCGTCTAAAACACCATAAATTTTCTTTATTCTTTCATTGATGGAACTGCAATATAGGTAATTATTAAATATTTATATATTCATTTGATGCACATGTTATTGTGCAGTATTAACAAAAGAGCCATTCTATTTTAATTTACAATGATTCATTTGGCAATAAATACTAAAAAATAGTATGAAATACATCATTTTTTTAAAATACTGGGGTGTCCTAATAATTATGGCCGGCAGTGTATATATAATGGTGGCATCCAACCAGTTTGTGTGAAATGATTCTTAAAATTATAAAAGCTTAGCGAGCCGGATTTTGGATAACCTGAAAATAATAAAATAATCTTATATATTCCTAGCTGAAGGTGCACGTAAAATCTTAGTGATGCAGCGCAGGAACCTAGTAAAGTTAATAGATCTGTGCCCCCTAAGCAAAAACTCATAACTCGCATATAATAAATCATAAAATTCATGAGTTAGTTAATATTGTGAAACCAGATTCTTGGAATATGGAAGAAGTTGTAGTTCCCTGGAAAAATACTAAAAAGAATTTAAATAACTTTTGTAAAGTATTATAAGATCCGTTAACGATTTCCATGATAATGTTGAAAACTTCATGATAAATTACCGTAAACATGTATCCAAAACCATCCAAAGGGCTAAAAATATAATTAGCTAGCTGTATAGTCCAGTGTTGCTCAGGGTGTTTTTTAGTGGTTATGTTGAAATGGTAACGTCAAGTGCTTATTCAAAAAACCCAGTATGAGGTTACTGTGATGTGTAAGTTAAAAAAATGTGAAGTATTGGTTTTTGTTGTATTTGTAAAACGGGATTCATGCTTGGTCAATTTTGCCAATAAACGAGAATGATGTATGTACAATTAGAAGAATGAGAGTGGGCATTCATCACATTATAGTAGCCTGTAATGTAATGTGATGATGTTGTGATGCAGAAGAAGTGGATTCATTGTCCCTGCTATGTCAGAGGGGTTGGCACTTTGTAGAAAATGTGAAATTGTTATGGCATTTGATAAGGTAAAAGTTATAAAAAAGACCCCATTTTTGTTAGAATACAACTAAGGGTTTTGGAGAAATAAATGATCACAAAAAGCAACATTTTCCATTAATTTTTGCTGCATAGTATGTCAATTGAATTTTTTGTTTGCTAATCAATACATTAAACCTTGATCTACCAGTGATTTGATTTTGGTTAAATTTGAGGAAAGCATCTTGAAGAAATGCATAAAAGCGCACAAAAGACTGCCCGAAATCATGTTTGTCATTGATTTTTGACAAACCCTGTACATTGATTGAAAAAAGTTTTGTGTACATCAAAGGTTCCAACCTTGATCTACAGGTTACCTGATTTGGTTGAATTCACATAAGATGTCTCAGAAAAGAGGAGTTCGCAAATTCTAAGTGTTTGGGTCATTTCTGCCGTACCCTGTAAATCGATTCTAAAAATTTTTGCGTACATCAAAGGTTCATGACATGATCAACAAGTGACGCAATTTTGGTTGAAATCAGAGGAGTAGGGTTCATTAGAATAAAGACACACAAAAATACAGACATATCCATTTTTATATGTATATGGGCGATTTTCTAAGCACCACTTAGATGTGGCACAAGGCCAAAATTATGGGGTGCCCAGTGAGAATCAAACTCACTACTCAGTTGTAACTGGTTCTAGCAAGACAAGCTTGCTAACCATTACACCATGCCGAGATATAGATATCGTTGCTGTAAATTCTGTTGAGGCTACAATGAACAAAATTTGAGTTCTTCAATACGGCTGTGAATGCTGGACAATATCATCGAAAATGAGGACAAAACTGGAAGTGGCCGAAATGTGGTTCTACAGAAGGATGCTACGGATATCGTGGACTGAGCATACAAGCAACGACGAAGTGTTAGAAAGAATGGAAACAAAAAGGATATTGATGCTGAGCATCAGGAAGAGACAACTGAAGTTCCTGGGACATGCAATGAGGAAGGAGAGCCTGAAGAACCTGATACTGACTGGACAGATAGAAGGAAGGAGAGACAGAGGAAGGCAGCGGATAACATATTTGCAGGGTCTGATCAGGTGGATGACGGAACGGGGGTTGCCAAGAGCAACAGGAGCAAACATACTAAGAGCCACAAGGGATAGGGAGACGTGGAGATCCATGATCGCCTACGTCCTGAAGGGACAGGGCACATAGAAGAAGAAGAATCATCTTGAAGTAAAAAATGTGGCAAATCTTCAGTTATAAATTTGATAGGTGCTCCATTGTATCTTTAAAACTGCAGCATGTCAGTTTAAATGTGGCCAAAAAGCCATAACACAGCTAATGAAACAAGAGTAAAAAACATCATACTTTTGAATAGAAATATGAGAACAGAATTTGAATCTAGAAATATCTTAAACCATTTTGATAATTTTATAGAAAACACTTAATTCTTTTTGGCACTTTTTGTGGTGCAGTAGATATCGACTCAGAATGACAAATCAGAGAGCTGAGTTCAAATTCCAGTTGAATTCCTCGCACTCACTTATGCACAAATACCCTTAGGAAAGATATTAATTTGTCTCTTCCCTCCAGTTATGGGTTAAATAATAGGACAGATTGAGTTGTATAGCCTTGGCTGGCAACCAGTCTATTGCAGAAAGCAATGGCAACCTACTGCAGGATAATCTTCTGCCCAGTCAGTCATGTCTCTTTTGAGACACGATTGCCCAAAGTGTGTATCATGTATGGCACTTAACTGACTGACTATAAAGGGATTCCATCCTCAGATTGAAAAGAATTGCATTGCCAAAAAAGTTGTCCCTAAAAGCACCTTTAAAAGTACTACAAAGTACTTAGGATATTTTTCCAAAACATATCCCTGATCAACTCTTCACATGTCCTGAAAATCTCAGACACAAAGAAAAACTAACTACCAAGCCACATCACTCGGAAAAATATTACATATAAAAAAAAAAAAAAGTCTTCTCCACTTCCAAAACCAAAATTTTGTGACGAACAATATCTCATGCAAATAACAAGCAACAAAACCATTTAAAACTTAAACTTCAAAATCTATGCACCAATAGCCGATGAAAAGGGATTATTATTCTTAATTGCATCCAAAACAACTCCAAACACAAACTGCCTACAATTGAAACTGAGGCTTTAAACCTAGGCCTAAAATTTTTCACAGGACTAAAGAAACACGATACAATCACCACCTTAGCCAAAAACCATAATTTCAACCACACGGATTATGAAAAAGTTTTTGTTCATGGCATAATAGCAGCAACCCTCACCAAAAACAATGAAACTACACTACCCAGGAGATACATACAGACATTAAATAATTTATTCAAGCACAAAAATATCATAACCAAACCTGACAAAAGGGGAGGTATAGATATAATAAACACAAACATCTACACTGGAAAATTAGAATCCCTTTTAAATGATGAAAATACCTATATACAAACCACTGAACAAACAAACACTGAAATACAAATTTCAACAAAATAGTAAAAAAAAAAAAAAAAAAAAAAAAATATTAAAAATGAGGAAGTCTTGGTCCAAATTACTAGACTATCATCCCACTCTACCCACACTATATGGTTTACCAAAAACTCAAAAATCAAACATTCCCATTAGACCTATAGGGGACTAGATGATGTTTATCAAATTGGCCTCATGCCTAAGACAACCGAAGTCCCCACAATTTAAAATATCAGAAGATTGGATGTTGGTTTTTGGAAAAATATAATATTTCATTTTGTATGTTAAAGTAAATTTTTATAAACTAAACAGAATAACAAATTTGAAAGAAGGAAATGTTCAAATAAAAAAATGTACATAGTTAAATGTTCCAGAGAAATAGTAGTAAACAGTTAAATGTCCAGAAATCTAGTTGCAATGTGTTTAATAAAGTCTATGTTCCTTTTCCCTTTTTTATGGTTGACGAGAAAGTGAAAAGGAAGGTAAAGCAATGAAGGAAAATGGTACTTATCAAATATTTAGTTAATATTTAGGAGTCAATTGAAGTATCTTTTTGTTGTCGTCTTCTTTGTTGACTGCGAGAATATTGAGGATGGAGAAGAAGAGGTAAAAGAAATTAGCATGAGTGAAGAAGGAGAACGAATGTGTGACTTGAAGTTTCCTTTGTTACATTTTAGTGTGTTATCTCTCTCTCTCTCTCTCTCTCTCTGTGCTCCCATTTGACTGTCTTTGGCCAGTCAAGAGACATGCATAAGTAGTGAAATCCAGTTACATGATGGGATCAAACTGCATACCCATTTTTTACGTGTTAAGAAAATTTGAGCTGGGTCATAGTTCAATTTGCTATTTCCTATCTGATCAGAATTCAGAATCTTAATTTTCACACCAGCTTGTGAAATTTGCCTTGGTCTGGTTTTTTCCAAAATGTTTTCAGTCATTCTGATCCAATTTTGCAAGTATGCAATTTTACATTTTGTGTTTCAGATAATTGTTGGATTATATAGGATTTGTATCCCATAGACCTATCATATCTGGTATTAACAGTGCTCCCCATAAATTAGCTAGAGCTATCACTAAAATACATCATTTCTAAGCAACATTAACACTACACATATCAGACACTCAGGTGACACTCCACAAAATTATAAATATTAATATGACTAACTTATCTATGGCAAGTTTGGATACAAAAATCACTTTATACAAAAATGTTTAAACATTATTAGAAACCATCTCAAAAGGTCTGAAGTAAATATCCCCTTACCTATCCAAAAATTCATAAAAATATGCACATTAATCACTAACCAGCATAATTTCTCCGTTAACAAGTTTTATAAACAAAAATACCTAACAATTCTATGTAAGAATTTAGATATATAGATGATGTCCTATTATTTTACCCCCCATGACACCAACCTATTAAACTTAGTAACTAAACTCAATAAGATAGAACCTACCATCGAATTAACATATGAACTTGAAACTAACAATTCTTTACCTTTCCTTGATATCTTAATAATACATAATGATAAATAAGAATTTAAGGTTTACCATAAACCTACCAACAAAAACAAACTTATTAATTTCTATTCCCACCACTACCAATTAAATTTGGTTTATAGGTTTCTATCTTAGAGCCCTCAGAATATGCAGCCATAAATTATTTATATGAAGAAGAAAGATATATTGAACAAACATTTAAGCTTCACTACCCACACCATTTCATCTTCAATACCAAAAAATCATGCTTATAAAATACACAAAAAAAAAATTCCCACCAAAATCACAAAAATTTTATAATACTATCTTCCGGCACCTTGTCATATGAACTCTCAAACAAATTAGCTATTCCAAACACTAGAATTGTTACCACCACCTCCAAGACTATTGGTAATATTGTGAGATAAAGAAAAAGACACCAAGACTTACGTTTGGATATACGTTCCAACTCTCTTGTATTACATCGAAATAATGTAGAATACAATTTTGATTTCTCAAATGCTAGTTTAATTAAAAATGAATATAACCTTTTGAGGAGGAAGTACTTTCAAAACCTTGATAACATTACTACCAACCATAAACACACGATTAAAACATTACATTACTTCTGCATTTTTTCACAAATATATATAATTCATCAATCCAAAATATCAATAGAAATCAGTAAATAAGTTAAAGATAGTTCCTTATATTTTTAACGAAGTAATATTTTTATCTCTATGAAGTACATTCTATTTTATTTCACAACTAATTTAATTGTTTTCTCCCTATTTGTTCTTATTTCCCCTATCATTATCTATATTTTTCACACTATTATTATTATTTACTATTATGTATTATTGTATGTTATTTATATTACCTAATTGTAATATTGTAATGATATAGTATGGTATTTTATATTTATATATTCCATATTTATCTTAGTTTTCAAAATTTATTTGTTTATAAAAAGTTCACTTAATACTTTTATTCATTATTTTTGATAGAATTTTAAACAGAAATATATTTCATTTTGATTCCAGACACACAAACGTACATTTCCACATGATTCTCTGGGACACATACATTCATACATGATTCTGAAGCTATAGGGAGATGGTTAATGTTTCTTTGATTTGGCCTTGTGTCATACTTAACCAAACTCCCTACAGCTTACAAGTTTTATTCAAAATTATCATTATCAGAAAGTTGGTTGTTGGCAGATTGGAATGTGGAATTGTGTGGAATAAAGTAAGAATAAAATATACATTTTTCATGTTAAAATAAAAATTTATTAAAAGTAAAGAATAACAAGAATTTGTAGAAATTAATGTTCAATTAGAAAGTTTAAGGTATCAAGAGTTGAAGAAAATGTTCATAGTAATTGTTAAAAGAGTATATGCATATGTACATACGTATATATGAATGTTTGTTTGATAATAATATCTTTGGATGGCGAAGAAGAAGTAAAAGGAATCAGTAAAAAAGGAAAGAAAACAAGGGTCAATTTGAAGTTGAAGTTACATTTTAGTTTTGTCTTTCTTGCTGCTTCCATCTGAGTGACTGTCTTGACTGACGTCGAGGTCATTTAGTCTTTTTTTCTTTTTTTTTTCACTGGATTGCTAAGTCCTCAAGTTTTGCAAGTCACTCCCATTGGTCAAAAATCAATTTAACATCTATTTGTAAAATCTGGTTTCGACTTTTTCTTTAAGCACATGGTCAGTCCTTTTCTATTTTAGAAAAACCAGGATTTCACACGTCATTGTGAATTTTTGTAAAAGTGAAGAAGGAGTTTGATTTTAATTCTTAATTTCCAATCCCTACAATTCTCATGCTTTTTAGAATAGAAAATTGTTCCATCACTTGACACATGTACCTTATTTCACATATTAACATTACCAACTCAAACGCACACATCCACACATGATTTCTCTCATACACATACATCTATAGACAATTTAATTTAAAAAAAGAAAAGAAAATCATTCCATCGCTTGACACACGTATTCAATTCTTGGTACATATTCTGAACAGAAATGTATTTCGTTGCAGTCATCCACACATACTAATGTTACTAACATATACACACACTGAATTTATCTATATAATTTAAATACACTTGACACACACTATTTTTGCTTACATATACTTACATTCATAATAAACATCATGTTTTTATTATACGTGGTACATAAACAGGCAAGGTTTTTCTTCTACATTTAATATTCATCCATTGCTTTATTATGCATGATCTGTATCTGACCAATGAAATCATACCACAATCAACAATACTGTCTCTTGGATTTTTAAAATGATTTTTAAATCAGTGTCTTTAAAAAATCTCTGAAGAAGATTGTTAAAGTGAAACTTGTTATATTAAAGACACTTTTCCTAGTTGTTCTTTACTTATTCTATTCCTCTTGTTGGATTCCGATCTATATATACAACTCTCTCTCTCTCTCATATATATATATATATATATATATATATATATGAGAGAGAGTTTATATATATATATATATATATATATATAGAGAGAGAGAGAGAGAGAGAGAGAGAGAGTGACCACTTAAAAGCAATCTTCAAACTTGAAGAGTGCACTCAAGCATGAAACACATTGTCACCACTTGGTGTTGACATTGATGTCTACACTTACATATGTTCTATCCTTGATAATCAGAAACCTTTATGGCTGTTTTTGGCAAAATGTAAGTCAAACCAAACATTTTGTTGTTCTTTAAGCTAACATATGAACTATTTTACATTTTAACTTTTTAGCCATTTAAAAATAATTAGTTAAAAATATAGAAGAAATTCATTTATTTTCATTAAAAATTATGAAACTATTTCAAATAAAATATAATATCCCAATTTGCAGAAAGACATACTTGGGTTTCATAAAATAAAAGTATTTGACAAGGTATGACACAAATCTCTTTGAACTGCCAGTAAAATTTCATTTCTTTCAGGAAGATTAGAATAATCCATAACATTTACTGGAAATTAATACCTTGCATCCAGATAGAAAACAAGCTGAATAAGTATACAAAAATAAGAATAGATGTAAGACACAGATGCATTCCTCAGAAGATTTATTTAACTGATACAGTGAAGTAATCATAAGAGAACTAGAAGTCCTACCAGGATTTATTCTTGGTAGGCACAATCTTAACATAAGATATTTTGATGAAACTGTTTTGATGGTAGACACAGAAAGAAAACAGCAGGAACTTCTACACACTGGAGTGAAGGCAAGTGGGAAAAAAAAAGATTATTTCCTTTAAATGAGGAAGCAATTTGACGCAGAATTTTACTGAGGATACCAGTGAGCAAATATGTTAGTAATGACAAAGTTTTAAAAATGGCAATAGAAAGACACATATTTATAATCAGAGACAGCTTAAATTTCTGAGCAAATGCTGGACAATCTTCTCAAAGATGAAAGAAAGACTAAGCAAAAGAAATGTGATTCTACAGAAGGATGCTGAGGATACCATGAGCCAAACATGTGAGCAATGACAAAGTTTTGGAGAGAACAGAAATGAAAAAAGAAACTTATACTTAACACGAGGAAGAGACAACCGAGTTTTTTGTACACATGATGAAAGAGGAGGGCTTGAAGAATCTGATACTCACAGGAAAGATAGAGGGAAATAGACAGTGGAAAACAGCATGTGGTATACTTGATGGGCTTAAGCAGATGAATGGCAGAACAAGGTTTAGGAAAAATAACAAGACAAAATAATATATACTAGGGACAGGAAGATGTGGAGTGTCATGATTGCCTACGTCCTGAAGAGACACAGCACATAAAGAAGGGGAGAGAAATAGTGAATAACTTATTAGATAAGTTTTTGTGAATAGAGAGAAGAGTAGGAACTGGGAAGGATGGTAAGGAGGCAAACATTGCTTGCAGCTCCAAAGGATAGGAGACTGTGGAGAGTCATGATCAACTACATGCTGAACAGACATGGCATATAAAAGAATAATGTCAACCATTTATTTCACATCTCAAGCATTTAACCATTTCATAGAAATATATAATTTAATGCTTATAAAACAAAACTTCTATCTTTTAGTCATCTTTGAGAACTATTTCTAAATGGCTAATGCTAACCTCCAGGAGAGAAATGCATATTCTCCATCTTCTGTTTCCCACTTTTTTTTTTTAATAATTTCACCCCAAGCAAAGTGTTAATGCCACTGATGTGCAGGGGGTTACATAAGAGAGTTGAAATATTAGGCAGGAGGAGAGTGAAGACAAAGACAAACCAGCTACATGTGATGGAAGAGAAAGGACACGAGAAGGATGTGAACACAGGAGTGAAGACAGTTACGAAGGTAGAGAGAAAGGAAAAGAACAAGATACATGGGGTGATGTAGAAAGTGCTGGAGTTAAGTGGATAAGAGATGAGAATTGACTTTGCATTTAAATTCCTGGAGTTTATAGCCATCAGGAAAGCAAGTATATGGACAGGAGTTTCACAGGCAGGAAGTGCGAGAACAGAAACTGCTGGAATAGAATTGTTACCTGCATTTGGTTGATCTAACTGTAGAAGGATGAGACCTTGTTGTCAGTCTGGTTGCCCAAGTAAATTTTTGTAGAGGGGGCACCAGTGACCCAAGTTCATCAGAGCAAAAGCCATGAAAATGTTTATAGAAGAGACAGAGGGAAGCCACATTCCGACGATGAGAAAGTGGCTGGAGTCGAGCTGCCAGGTCAAGACTAATCACATTACAGATTCTCCTCTGGAGCCTGTTGAGAACACTGGCATGAAGCTGAATGATTATACTGAATCAATTGCTAGGTCTGCTGATAAATCACACAATCTTTCTCACCAGAATCTATCTAACACATTTATAAAAATACCATTCATCCTTGCATTGAATATTGCTGCCATATTTCATATGGTTCTCCTGGTATATATCTCAAAGTTCTTAACAAAATGCAAGG
This sequence comes from Ascarosepion bandense, assembly GCA_037127315.1. Lineage (NCBI taxonomy): Eukaryota > Metazoa > Mollusca > Cephalopoda > Sepiida > Sepiidae > Ascarosepion > Ascarosepion bandense. The sequence goes on from JBBBDQ010000432.1 coordinate 5,446,993, forward strand.
AAGGGTCTGTTAATGTTATCTAACCTAACATCTCAGTTTTAGTTTATTCCCACACACACACACACACACACACTGCTTTGACATAGTATTTTTGTATATTTTCTGTAAATATATCATGTATTCTAAGGAGCTTTTCCCTTTGATACTCTGACCACATGAATTTTAGCATACTACTAAATGGATGTGTATTGTGGTGCAGTGAATATCAACTCAGAACAAGAAATCAGAGAGCTGAGTTTGAATTCTAGTTGAGTTCATTGCATTCACTTATGTGCAAAAACCATTGAGATAAATATTAATCCATCTCTTCTCTCTCCAGCTATGAGTTAAATAGCAAGACAGATTAGGTTCTATAGCCTTGGTTAGCAACCAGTCTGCTGCAGAAAGTAATGGCAACCTACTGCAGAACAATCTTCTGCCCAGTTAAACATATCTCTTTCGAGTGATGATCACCCAAGCTTGTATCATATATGACACTTAATTGACTGATTCAATGGGTAAATAGCTTTCATCATTTTACAGTCGAAATTGATAGATGTATCCGTAATTTCTATTCTGGTTTCATTTTGCTCATTATTTGTTTCTTGAATGCTCTTCTGGCTTCTAACTTTGCAGTCATTTACACACTTCAGAAATTTAAATGCAATATCAATCACCGTCTTCTACCTTTCTGATTACTATTTTATTATCGTTCCTCATCACTCACATTTTTTTCACATTCTTTCACTTTCATTAACCTCTTGCATCTTAGTGGCAATATCTCCTTGCTTGGTGTAAAATTATTAAAAAGTTTATGTACAAAAAAGTTCTTTTCTGAGGGAAATGTGAGGACTTACTAATGAAAAGAATTCAGCTTATTTTTAATGCTACTGAATTGATGATGAAAGCAAAATCACTTTTTCCTGCTTAATAAATTCAGATTTACCCATAGCAACAACAAAATCCTACCAAGTATGAAAAAAAAAACATCTTTATTAGCTAAGCAGGAGATTTTCTGCTAAATTGATCAGAATTAATTTCAACAAATTAGACATGACAATGATTTCAAAGTTAATCTAACATTCTCTAAGTTCATAATCCTATGTACGTAAATAAAGCAAGGTAAATAAACAAAATCAATAAGACACTATATATATATATATATATATATATATATATATAAATCATTTCAGCCCAACCGATGCACAGGAGGTTACATAAGAGGAGAGTGAGGAAAAAAAGGAACAAGGTATAGGGGGTGTCAGAGAAAGGATAAGATATATATATATATATATATATATGTGTGTGTGTGTATGTGTGCAGGTTTCATTAAAAATGACAAAGAATTATGGTTAAGTTTTTTTATGTAATTTTTGTGTGATCTTATGTTTTCTTTTCAGAACATAAATTATATAAAAATTGTACAAATGTATTGTTTCCTGAGCACTTTCAGCTATATTTTTAACCCATTATTAAAAATGGATTTATTTACATGTGACTGAAAATGGGTAGTGTTTATATATGTGTGGAGAGTCATGTGCTTGTTTTATATTCTGAACATGGCAAGTACATTGTTGTTGCATTCATAGTAGATATTAAGTATTGGATGTTTCTTTTTTATTAATAATGCTTCTATTACTTTTAGCCTTTTTAAGCATTTGGTTGATGCTGTGATATTTGTGTCATCAACAAGTATATTAAGGACAGAGTTTGGTAGGTCTCCATGTGCGTTTTAATGAAATCATATTGAAATCTGGTCAGAGAGGTGCAAATTTAATTTTCACATCACAGTTCATTAAAGGACAAGTAAATTCGTAAATAATACTTGTTCTCTGTGCCATTGTTTCATCATTGTGTTTATAGTAGTGTATGCATTGACAACACAAAGCACTGAGGCAAAAATAGAATCTTTCTCCTCCACACTGGATAGCACCAAGGTTCAGTGTAAATCGCAAAAAATTAGAATTATCATGGAAGACTTGAATGTCAAAGTAAGTAAAGAGAGCAAAGTGGTAACAGTTGGCAACTTCAGATTAGAAAACTAAAAGGAGAAAAATGGGTCCAATAGTGCACAGCACACAGGTAATAACAAGCACCTGGCTTCAAGGACATTAAAGATGACTATGGATATTACCGCGAGGTTGTAAAAAATACCAGGTTGGGAAACTGGCGTGGGATATCCTTCTCTCAATGAGGTTCAATGGGCCTCTCTTAAGCCATGGTAGGCAACCCATCTAGTGATGGTGTCATGATAAAAACACCCTTGGTAGCTCTAGCAAAGCATCAAGTATTCAGCTACTGACAAGATTTTGAATCTCGGCCAAGGCCACAGAATGATGATGATGATGGATATAGAGAAGCCCAGGAGATGACACAAAAGAAATCCCAAATTGATTACATAACAATATACAAAAGATTCAGGAATGCTGCGGAAGTGGCCACCTTCCAGTTACATGAAAACTAAAAGGTGAAAATGTGGAGAATGAAAAAGCATAGTGAAGCACCCAGACTACAATACAACACACTCATGAATGACCTCAACCTGAAAGGAAAAGTACAAAAATAGAGTGAAAAACATATACGAGAGACAAATTGGAAACACGAATTCAAAATGGGATGCACTAAAAGAAGTAATAATGACATTGGCCAATGACATCGTCCCAAAAGAAAATACACATAGAAGGAAAAATGAGTGGATCACATGAGATTCTGAAAAGGAGACAAAACAATGTCAAGACATGGAACAAAATACAGAAAACTACTCAAGAAAATAAGGAGCAAATGCAGACAGGCAAAAGAGGAATGGCTCAATGACAAAGGCTCAGAAATAGAGGGACTGAACAAAACCAATAAAGGAGACAAAAAAAAAATAAGGAAGCTAACAGGACAAAAACCAGGATACATAAAATCCAAGGATGAAACACTCGTGTCAGAGAAGGAGGAAATACTTCAGTGGTGAGAAAAACATACAAGAGATCTCTTTCATGACAAGAGGGACCAAATTCTTCTTCTTCTATGTGCCCTGTCCCTTCAGGACGTAGGCGATCAAGGTTCTCTACGTCTCCTTATCCCTTGTGGCTCTTAGTATGTTTGCTCTTGTTACTCCTGTCAACCCCCCGTTCCATCATCCACCTGATCAGGCCCTGCAAATATGTTATCCGCTGCCTTCCTCTGTCTCTCTTTCCTTCTATCTGGCCAGTCAGTATCAGGTTCTCCAGGCTCTCCTTCCTCATTGCATGCCCCAGGAACTTCAGTTGTCTCTTACTGATGCTCAGTATTAATTTCCTTTTGGTTGCCATTCTTTCCAACACCTTATCGTTGCTTGCACGATATCCACAGCATCCTTCTGTAGAACCACATTTCCGCTGCTTCCAGTTTTGTCCTCATTTTCGATGATATTGTCCAGCATTCACTGCCATATTGAAGAACTGACATCACATAGCAATCCAGTACTCTTTTCTTTGTTTCTAGTGAAATTTTCCTGTGTGTTAGTACTCTTCCATGACAAGAGGGACCAAATTACAATACCCAGAAATACTGACAGACTGAAAATGTTAAAATCTGAAGTGAAAGCTACACTGGCCAAACTGAACAGAAACAAAGCAGCTGGACCAGACGACATTGTAATAGAGATGTCGGCAGCCTCAGACAACTTTGGTATAAGCATAATCACAGAAATTATAAATTAAATCTATCACAGTCATGAAATCTCAGAAGACCTAAGCAGATCCTATTCATAGTACAGTGTAACCCTGGTATAAGAGAGTTTTTGGAACCGGATAAAAGTTATCTTATATCCGGGTTTGGTCTGTTTTATATACATTGCCACAGGCTCTAATTTGGGACCAGAGAAAATCTCTCTTATATCCGGGTTATACTGTACTGCCTAAGAAGCCAGGCGCAAATAAATGTGAACTTCACCAAATGATCAGCTTAATGAGTCATGAACAAAACTAATCATTTGAACTCTAATGAACAGAGCGTGCAACAGAATCAGACCAGAAATAGGACAAGAACAATCTGTTTTTGTCAAGGACATTTGAACAAGGAACGTGATATTTATGCTTATAGTGCTATCAGAAAGGGCAACAGAAATGCCGAAGGACATGTCCCTCTGCTTCATCGATTCTGCAGGTGATATAGTGCTGATAGCAGATACAGGAAAGAAGCTATATGATCTCCTACAGGAAGTAATTAAAGAAAGTGAAAAAAAAAAGGACTACATATTAATTACAAAAAACTGAATGCATGGTAATCAGTAAAAAGGGGAGCCCAAAATGCCAACTACAAATTGGAGATACCAAAATCCAACAGGTGCCGAAATGTAAATACCTGAGAAGTGTTCTAACAGAGGACAGACAGTGCAATACGGAGATCCAAAAGCACATTAGCATGGCAAAAAATGCATTCCAAAAGCTAAGTAGAGTATTAAGAGACAGGAAAATTTCACTGGAAACAAAGAAGAGAGTACTGGATTGTTATGCAATTTCTGTCCTTCGATATGGCAGTGAATGCTGGACAATTTTATCAAAGATGAAAGAAAGACTTGAAGCAACCTACAGAAGGATACTGAGGATACCATGGAAGTCCTGAAGCAACAGAGCACATAAAAGAAGAGTTTAGATCTTACAGGTGAGTTATTTTTTTATTATGAGGTTAGCAGGTTTAAATTTTGTGTAATAAATAACTAATTTAATTTTTTTGTTTAAGTCAATGGGAATTGCATATTTTCGGATGATGTTTCAAATGAAGATTCATCCTGTTTATAATTGCTATGCATTTGGGTTTTGTAGAAAATATTCATGTTATTGTTATATTGTGCGTGTTTGTTGTTGTTGTTACAGGTCACATTAGAAAGAAAAAGTCTAATATTGTGGTCAATAAGATAATTAGGGAAGTTGTTGTTCGCAAATTTTTTATGTTTTGGAGTTCTTTGTAAAAAAAGCAGATGAGAAAATGAATCCTCATACACATTTTAATGCAATTTTTAATAACATCAATTTTATATCTAAGAGGACATTGACTAATAAAACGAAGGTGATAAGAATTTTTACTAGTGGAGTTTTTATAAAGTGAAGCAGTAAAAGTATTATTACTAGACTCCACAAAAACATTCAAGAATAGTTTTTTTTTTTTTTGACTAAGCTCATATGTGAAGCTGAACAGAATTTTTTTTTTTTAATATGGTTTTAAAATTATCGATTTTATTTTTATCCTTAGCTTAAATAAAAATATCTACATAGTAAACATATATTTTCGGTTTGATAACTGTTTTTAAAAAATGTGTTTTCTAGGTGAGACACATAAAAGATAGATAAGCATGGGCCAAAAGGGTTTACCATACTTACCCATTAGTTTGCATGAAAATATTGCCATTATTGTTATAGAAGACAATTTCAGTGATGCAAGCAAGCAAAAATTTTTGAGAGTATTGGATTTGATAGATAGGGGTGGGATTGAATTATGTTTATATATGTATTTAAGGATCATCTCAATGGTTTCAACAACAGGACATTAGTAAATAAATTTTAAACATCGACTGATGTGAGTGTGCCTTCTTTTGGTATTGTTGGTTGGTTAGTTGGTTGATTCATTTAACCAGCATATCAACCTTCACTAGGTCATTTAATGCTGAAAATCGTTTTTGATTTATTTTATTTAGTTTATTTGTTTTTGCTTGTATCAAGATTCATTGGGATTTGTTTAAGGGCAGGGTCCCCAAGTCCTACCCTTGTTATTTAACCCATAACTGGAGGGAAGAGACGGATTAATACCTTTCCCAAGGGTACCAGTGCTTAAGTGAATGCAGGATAATCAACTGGAATTCGAACTCTGCTCATCGGTTTCTCTTTCCGAGCCGATATCCACTGCACCACTACGCACATCCATCACTATACGCTTACAGCACCTGAAGTGAAGAGATGGATTAATACCTTTCTCAAGAGTATTTGCCCATAAGTGAATGCAAAAAATTCAACTGGAATTTGAACTCAGCTCTCTCTGATTTCTCGTTCTGAGCTGATACCTATGTAGTGAGTATAAAATTAAAATAACTTTTTCTTCTGTTTGCAAATTCGCAAACCAGTGTGAAAACATTAATTAACCAATAAAAGAGAGTACTGTGCAGAAAACAACAAATCAAACTTTCACTGACCCGTATTGGGTTTCTTCCCACCCCAAAATGAGTTTGCGTTAGGAGCTAACTAAGTTGGCTATACATTTTGATTGCGAGAGAGAGAGTGAGAGAGAGAGAAGTAAGCCAAAAGCTCTCAACCCCGCATAATGTAGCAAGAAAATAATCAGATTACCCTTGATGACCTACATTTGCACCCTTTCACTTTCTCTCTTGTGCTGTTTTCTTTATCTCCACTTCCTCATCACTGTCCACAACAAATGTGACACTCAGCCCAGCTGGCTCACTGCCCCTAGTCCAGAAACTGCTGCGATGATGAGGACCAGAACCTAAGTGGGTTGATGCTGTTGAAACAGCACCAGTTATGATGATACTTTTAGGCTGCTAGTTATGATGATTTCATCACAGCAGCTAGGCCTTAGGATGTCTATTACAATGATGAACTCTCTGCCCATGTGTTCATTTAATCTCAGAAATGAACGTTGAAAAGCCTGGTAGCTGTCTCTCTACCATATAAAACCAGACAGGACACTTGTGTACACTTAAAAAAAATAAATACAGCACCAAAATAAAAATATAACTAAGTTCAAAGATGCCTGGATGAGTTACGAAAGTCTTTATATAAATTGGAACAACCCTATTCCTTTATTTGAGATATATATATATAAATTAAAAGCAGAATGTACAATCGCCAAATTTAAAAATTTACAATGGAGAGAAGGTTTCGTTAAAAAGATAATCAGAGCTTAAAATGTTCCAAACAAAAATATGTCCTTTCAAAGTTTCGTTAAAAATAATCGGAGCTTTCAAATGTTCTAAATAAAAATAAGTTTTTCGAAGTTTCGTTAAAAGTAATCAAAGCTTTCAATTTTCAAAAATAATCAGACTGTCAATTCTCCAAATAAAATCATGTCTTTTTGGCTTTTATCAAACTTTGCAGAGACAGCTGAATAACAGTGTGATGTAATGGTGGGGAGGTCGTTTGGTCTTTGTCGCCTGACAGCTTCAAAAAATACACCGAATCTCTCCAAAATCTAGTTTAACTTTCTCTCAGTTCATTCTGTTTCTTTACATACTTAGCTAGGACTTTATCGGAGGTGCAGTATTCAACATTAACTCTTTAAGTTAATTGGTGGCAGCCTTTGCTCAGTTTCTTTATATCTTCAGCCATGAGTTCTATGGTTGGCGACCTGACTTTGGGTCATGGCTTCCAGTTGGGAACACTTTCCCCTCAGTCATTACATCTTGACTGCAATTTCAAAAACTACTCAACCAACTGATTTTTCTCACATGGTCTTGACTTTTATAGCTGTCCCCAATTCTTTCCGGGGGATCTATGCAACTCAAAGCTTTGACCAATGAGATTATTTTCCACCCACACGATGTAAGGGAAAGTTACAGCTCAATGAATAAAATATCAGCACCTCACATGGTGTAATGTCTTTCTGTCCTCTTTTTGATTATGTCATATTTTTCTGGCATTAGAATCTGTTCCCAGGAATAATTTTGAAGATTTAACCTTAGCTGACCTCATCAAGATTTATGATAAGCTTGAAACAATATTCCAGCTAAAGCTTACTTTTTTGATTTTACTAGTGGGCAAAACATCAGCTTTATATCACACAATGACATGTTGACCCCCATTTTGACCCACAACACCTGCAAAAGTGTTTTTATCTATTCACTAGTGAGTTTCCAAGATTAAAAAAAAATAATATAAATTTGCAATATACATTTCTTTTATTCACAATTTTTAGCTGCATTCATATTGCAATTGATAATAAACAATTTTATCATCGATTGTGCTTATTTTTCTCTCCACTCATATCGCAATCTGCAAAATTAACAATACCACTAGTAACAATTTCCCTCACTCTGTTGTATTAAACCAAAACACCGATGTGAAAATAGAGTTACACAGAAAGAAAGGAACAAGACATTACTACTACCCTGTTGATACATCACATGGACTTAACCCTTTTTCTGAACAAATCAAATTTCACATTTTGCTAAGATGGACAAACTCTTAATTCATTAAACTTCTCACTACACTTTCTCTTTGAAAATTTCACAATTAATAATTTTATACCTACAATTTGATGTTACGCTGTTCGATAATTAAATTTTCATTTATTTGTACAAATGAAACAGTTTTCGCTTTCTAACCTTCTGATGATATAGAATAAATTATAGGGAGTTTGGTTATGTTTCACACAATGCTAATTTAATAAACATGATCAAGCTCTCTACTTCAGCGACACCTGAGTCTTCTATTTTCCCTTGTGTTATGGTCTTGCAATGTTCTTGCAGCCTTACCTTAAGAGGGCGGCCCATTTCGCCTTTATATTTCTTTCCATCACTACAGGAAATAGTGTACAGTCCTTGATCATGTTCTCTATTGGAGGTCTTAATTGGGAAAAATATCTGCAAAGTGTAGAACCATTTTGAAGGTTATCCTGATGTTATATGAACCACAGATCACTTATATTTTCTGATAATCTCTTCACATAGGGTAGGCAGTCTGAAGCCATTTTCTGAGTGTTGTTATCCTCATGCACCCTTTATTCCACATTTGTTGGAGCTGTTATGTACCTTGGGTAGTTGTTATGTAGGGTACCACTTATACTGACCATTTCTAGTTCATATGTGTCTGAGTTGCAGCTTATGATTTTTGCTCAATGTTGCAAGCAGCATTGTATGGGTGGTAAGAGTTGACGTGGAGGTATTGTATGGGTGGTAGGAGTTGACGTGGAGGTATTGTATGGGTGGTAGGAGTTGACGTGGAGGTATTGTATGGGTGGTAGGAGTTGACGTGGAGGTATTGTATGGGTGGTAGGAGTTGACGTGGAGGTATTGTATGGGTGGTAGGAGTTGACGTGGAGGTATTGTATGGGTGGTAGGAGTTGACGTGGAGGTATTGTATGGGTGGTAGGAGTTGACGTGGAGGTATTGTATGGGTGGTAGGAGTTGACGTGGAGGTATTGTATGGGTGGTAGGAGTTGACGTGGAGGTATTGTATGGGTGGTAGGAGTTGACGTGGAGGTATTGTATGGGTGGTAGGAGTTGACGTGGAGGTATTGTATGGGTGGTAGGAGTTGACGTGGAGGTATTGTATGGGTGGTAGGAGTTGACGTGGAGGTATTGTATGGGTGGTAGGAGTTGACGTGGAGGTATTGTATGGGTGGTAGGAGTTGACGTGGAGGTATTGTATGGGTGGTAGGAGTTGACGTGGAGGTATTGTATGGGTGGTAGGAGTTGACGTGGAGGTATTGTATGGGTGGTAGGAGTTGACGTGGAGGTATTGTATGGGTGGTAGGAGTTGACGTGGAGGTATTGTATGGGTGGTAGGAGTTGACGTGGAGGTATTGTATGGGTGGTAGGAGTTGACGTGGAGGTATTGTATGGGTGGTAGGAGTTGACGTGGAGGTATTGTATGGGTGGTAGGAGTTGACGTGGAGGTATTGTATGGGTGGTAGGAGTTGACGTGGAGGTATTGTATGGGTGGTAGGAGTTGACGTGGAGGTATTGTATGGGTGGTAGGAGTTGACGCGGAGGTATTGTATGGGTGGTAGGAGTTGACGCGGAGGTATTGTATGGGTGGTAGGAGTTGACGCGGAGGTATTGTATGGGTGGTAGGAGTTGACGCGGAGGTATTGTATGGGTGGTAGGAGTTGACGCGGAGGTATTGTATGGGTGGTAGGAGTTGACGCGGAGGTATTGTATGGGTGGTAGGAGTTGACGCGGAGGTATTGTATGGGTGGTAGGAGTTGACGCGGAGGTATTGTAAGGGTGGTAGGAGTTGACGCGGAAGTATTGTAAGGGTGGTAGGAGTTGACGTGGAAGTATTGTAAGGGTGGTAGGAGTTGACGTGGAAGTATTGTAAGGGTGGTAGGAGTTGACGTGGAAGTATTGTAAGGGTGGTAGGAGTTGACGTGGAAGTATTGTAAGGGTGGTAGGAGTTGAAGTTGAAGTATTGTCTGGGGAATAATGGTTTGCGAGATATGGATGTTTTGAACCCATTCTCTGTTCAAGACATTAGTACATCCAGGAATGCTAGATTATTGCTGTTTTCTTTTGCCACATGTATGGTTTACCCAAGATTCACAAAGATGGTATTCTGCTCAGGCCAAGTGTCAGTTGCTAAGGTTCTGTCTGTTACCCTCTGAGTCACTTCTTTGTGACTTTTCTATCAATTAGTCAATTATTCGCACAATCATATATATTTGTTTAATCGTTTCACCCCAAGCAAGGTAGTACTGCCACTGATGCGCAGGGGGCTACATAAGAGTAAAAGTTTAGGAGGAGAGTGAAGAGAAAGTCAAATCAGTTATAAGGGGTGTCAGAAAAAAAGGCAAGAGAAGGATGGGAACAGGTGTGAAGACAGTTGTGAAGGTAGAGAGAAAGGAAAAGAACAAGATATATGAGGTGGTGTAGAAAGGACTGGAGTCAAGTGGATAAGAGATGGATATTGACATTGTATTTAAATTCCTGGAGGTTGTAGCTGTCAGGAAAGCAAGTATATGGAAGGGACTTCTACAGCCTGGAAGTGCGAGAAAAGAAGCTGTTGGAGTAGAATTGTTGGCTGCATTTGATTGATCTAACTGTGAAAGGATGAGACCTTCTTGCCAGTCAGGTTGCACGAATAAATTCTTGGTGGTGGGGGCTTGGCTTATTTCATGGAATTAATCAATGAAGCTCCCATCTAATGCAACTAGATGGTGAGCCTGGAAGTGATGGGTCTGTTCACAAGGAGAATGTACCTGTATATCACTAGATAATCTAATGGAGATGCTAAATTTCTGTACACAAACACATTTCAGAATGGGATCAGACATATATCAGCAGAATGAAGACTTAGCAATGAGCTTGCTGTTATCAACATCATATACATGGAATACTTTGAAGAGATGTTATTAGTATCCCATCATTATGTGCATTGTGGTGCAGTGGATATAGGCTTAGAACGAGAAATCGGGGAGCCAAGTTCTAATTCCAGTCGAATTCATTGCATTCACTTACACGCAAATACCCTTGGGAAAGGTATTAATTTGTCTCTTCCTTCTAGTTATGGGTTAAATAACAGGACAGATTGGGTTCTATAGCCTTGGCTGGCAACCAGTCTACTGCAGAAAGCAATGGCAACTGACTGCGGGATAATCTTCTGCCCAGTCAGTCATGTCTCTTTAGAGACATGATCGCCAAAGTGTGTATCATGTATGGCACTTAACTGTGACTATGGCTGAGATATGTTGATGATGCCTTCATATTCTAGCCACACCAAGAAGAGGTCCAGATACTACTGGATCATGTGAACTCAATAAGATCATTGATACAGTTCACATTGGTAAAAACATACATGTGTTTCCATTGCACCTTGCATATGTTCTTTTATTTTTATGTACCAATATTTTATTTTATTTTAGTCAGAATATTATCTATTTTTTTTTTTATTCATCAGTTTTACTTTGTGGTGTTTTTTGAGTTTGTATGAAAATTTTCTTATAATTTTTTTGAATAAATTTAATTTTATTCATTTAGAAATTTATTAGAATATATTTTATTTTTATTTCTTATGTATGTTTTTCTGTATTGGATCATTTTTTTTAATAAAAAAACATCTTCACTTATTTTTATTTTCATGCATCAATTTTATTTTATTTCTTTTAATTTTTTATATGTTTGAATTTTTTTCACGTATCTGTTTTATTATCTTTGTTTTTTAATTTGATCTGAAAAATTATTTTATGCATCAATTTTTTATTTTATTTTTTATGAATTTTTTAATTTAGTTATTTTATTTTTTTCTTCTTATACATTGCTTTTATTTTTTATATTTGATTTCTGTTTAACTTTATTTTCAAAAATGTTTTTTGCTTTTTTTGCATCTATTATACATTATATTTTATTTTTTCTTCACTTAATGTAATTAGTTTTAAATATGTCAAAACTGTTTTTTATGATTATATAACATAACTCTAAAACACCTACCAACCCCAATAACAAATTCAAATGAAAAAAATCAAATGAGCTCAGTTATATTATTTTTAGACTATCAGTTTTATTTGCACGACATGCATGTAATCTATTTTTATGCATTACTTAATTTATTTGCCTGATAAGAAGTATCTATTTTTTGATTGACCTTCTCAACTTGTCGTAAACCTTTTCAGAATGCTGACTTTAAGTAGTTTGGTATGGCGCCATGAAGATATCAATTGCACTTCATTCTTTGGGTTGGGTTCAGACTTTTAGTCTTCAGACCTTAGTAGACATTTTGGACTTGTAAAGTCTTTTCTGAAAACAGCTTTTGTATCTATTAAGCCATGCAAGAATAATGAGGCCAAATATTTGGTAATAAATACAGTAACCAATAAGTACATATTTAAGAGGGTTGGAGAATATGCCTGTGTAGGAGTAGGTTTGGTTTGGTTTATATATATATATATATATATATATATTTACATACACACACAGAGTAAGGAATTGCCAAACACAGTTTTACTTATTCACTGTAAGGCTAATCAACAACCTTTTGTTTTGAAAACTAACGCTATTTGGCAAAATATTTCAAAAGTTTTAAATTTAAATAAACAAAACATAAAAGCATATTTTGTTAAACATATTTCTTAGTGGAGGGAATTTCATTGCTCTCTTACAATCATAAAGCAATTTCAAGTTTTGTCAGTCCCTAGAAGAGTGACCACTTTAAAATATCAGGTGTTGTAAGCTTAGATGTGCAGGTTTTGAGTTTTGTTTAATGGCATATCAACCTCTGTGGGTTATTTAATACCAAAAGAGTGGGGGTTTAATGTATGTTTTTAATGTTTGGTTATAGTGAGAAGGTTGATTTAGTCAGATTTTGATAGAAAAATTTATTTTTCTTTATTTTAGAAAACTGAAGATGTCTTCTAGATTTGCATTAAAAAATGTATTGCTGGTGATAATTTTTTTTCTTCAAATATGTATTATGGCAGTAATTTTTTCCCTTCAAAAATGTGTTATGGTAATTTATTTTTTCCTTCAAAAATGTTTATTTTTCTATAAAAGTCTATTTTTATACTTTCACAGTGTTTTGACCCCAGTTTGGGGGTTAACTATTTTCCCATAGCTGGGACCCTAACAGGTACTACCACTCCAGGTCAGGGTGGACCTGGGAACAAAGAGCAATTAAGAGGTGATTCTATCCTTCTCACAACCTCCCAATCAGAGACTTTGCTGCTGGATGTAGTTTACTGCCATATCCAGGATCAGATGTGCAGGTGATGTAATGGATAATGGCTAAGAATTGTTAATCAGAGATCTGAGTTTCAATTCCCATTGGGTTTTCTATATTCACTTATGTGCAAATACAGTTGGGAATGGTATAATCCACTTTTCCTTCCAGCTATGGGTTAATTAGTAAAACTTGTATTACTAAACCATTATAACCTCAAAAAACAAAATTTTAAATCTAAAAATATTTCCTGGCTTTAAATAACCTGAGAAGGGCTGATAAGCCATAAGAAATTAATCCATCCTCTCTGTCATCTAATGAACTTATAGTAAAATATTGACAAAGTAAACATTGACTTCATAAGAAATTCAATCTTTATAATAATTTTTTTTTTATTTAAGAAAAACTAAAGAAACAAATTTTAAAAAATAATTATAATCTAAAATAGAGTTCCAGTGAAATGTTTTGGACTTACTCAGTTTTACCTGGTCTATTATTCTCAATATACACAAGAGGTCTTGCAATATATCTATAATGGCTAATGAGGTCTTAGAATACATTCACATGGACATTAACATTTGAATCTACAAATGTTACTGGTCCAGATAATTTTCCTGTAGCTGTTCTTAAAAATTTTAGCCCATTTAGATGAGCACTCACCTCTATTATGATATTGCCTGAATAGCCTCCACAGTGACATCGGCAAATTTTATGAAGTTTATCATTAACAAGAAGGTTGATTACCTCAACAGAAACAACTTCCTCAGTAACAACTAATATTATGCTGTCTAGGTCAACTGCTGTTGTCTTAAGTCATTATGTATAGATTCAGTAAAGCTATCACCTGAAACTAACATGGACAGCACATGTAACAAAGAAAAGATAATATAATCAAGATGCTGACATTTCCCACGACAAACAAAAAGTTAGAAAGGAAGTCCCTGTTAATACTGGAAAGGGCAATAATAGTGAACTTGAGAAACCTATTTTCCTGAAAAATTGTTAAAAAAAAAAAATCAACTGAAAGTAAAATTGTCATTTCATTGGCTTCAAAAACAGGACTTTGTAAAAACTTTTTTTTTAACTAGATAGACATCTCTTGACTGATTCAAATAGATGATGATGATGGTAGTTAAGTTTTCCTGTATAGTTCTCCACTTTTCTACTGATTTTCATGTTTAGTAAAAGTAGAACAACTGACTTCTACCTCAAAATAAATGGAAAATTAGTAGATAATATTTTCATGTTCATAAAGAAATGCATCAATAAAAATGAATTATACTGTCACTGTGTCATATCCTTAAAAAATAATTAAATAAAAATTAATTATAGTGTCAAAAGTAATTATAACAATTATAATTATCATTAATTCACACTTTCTAAACCAATGAGAATCAATCCCACTTTTCTACTCTCCATCACAGACAGGCTGTCAACATGTGCATCAGCAAAAGTTTTTTTTTCTTTTTTCAGGCCATAATAGTAACATTTATTTCTTAGAACTTAACAAAAATTTAAGGTAAGAAAACTCTAGACATTTCTTGGATTTTACAACCAAATTATCTGGACACCCACTAACTACACACATCTAAACAAAAAAATAAGTAAATAAATAGATAAAACAACATAAAAGAAAAACTGTATATCTTTTACTTTTTTTTTCTTTTTAATCATTTCACCCCAAGCAAGGCAGGACAGCCTCTAGTGTGCAGGGAGTTACAGAGAAAGAAAAGACTGGGTACAGAAGAAAACTAGATAAAAGATGAACATGATTCAAAAAGCTAGATGTCGATGTTGCATTTAAATTTTTGGAGATTGTAGCTATCAGAGAAGCAAGTGAGTGGAAGGGAGTTCCACAGGCATAGAGTGCAAGAAAACAAACTGTTCAAGTAGAAGTGGCAGTTACATTTAATTATTTCAACAGTAAAAGGGTGGGACCAGCATCCAAATCTAACAGAATCCTTGAATTCACATGGACAGGGAACCAGGGACAAAATCTCATCAGAGCAGTTGCCATGAAAATATTTGTAGGAAAGACAGAGGGAAGCGATATCACATCAATGAGGAAGTGACTGAAGTTGAGATGCCAAGTCAGGACCAATTATATTGCAGATGCTTTTTTGGATTTTGTCAAGAACCTCTTATCAGTCTATCAGGTTCTGATCCATAGTTCATCTACATTTGACCCCAAACTCACAAATCTAATCGGTATTACTGTCTATTGGGTCTCCAACACTGCGTAAGAACTAGATAATAAATAATACTCGTTTTTATGTTTTCACATTTTAGTGTTTCCCATTTTTATGAGTATTTTTACATGCAAGTAACATAGGGAACTTGGCTCTTTGATTTCCCATTTCAAGCCTTTATTTATTCTCATATCCAAGATTACAACACCTGGTATTTCCAAGCTGTCACCCATCTAGGTACTGACCAGGTTCAACATTGCTTAACTTTGGTGACTGAATGAAAACCAGTGTTTCAATGTGAAATGGCCATAAGTCCTTAAGAAGTCCTGTTATGAGAGAATATGATATATAAACTCAAAATATATCAAACTGGAAGGGTAACTAAATAACTAAATGGAAAACCCCTATATGACACACTGTCTTTCAAAAGGATTTCTGTAATATATATATATATAAATATATATAAAGTTAAAATAAATTTTCAAAATTCAAAAATGTTGAATGAACATTTCAACATAAAATCCCTAAGAGAGATCTCACATCTCCTCAGCAACAGTCAGTTGAGGAGACGTGAGATCTCTCTTAGGGATTTCATGTTGAAATGTTCATTCAACATTTTTGAATTTTGAAAATTTATTTTAATTTATATTGGCTCTGTAATTTTAATTGCATTGAGCTCTCCTCCTGTATCATTTTTTAATATTAAAATTTTTAATATTAATTAGGATCAGGTTCTTGGAATTTACCTTCCTACTTTTCCATTTCAGATTAAAGTAATTTAATATATATATATATATATATATATATAAGTCAATAAAGATTTAAATAAGTTATCTTTCAACTGAAGTACACTCATCAGGAACAGATAAATCAACTAAATTATCACCAGATATATATGTGCAGCAACACAACCAATTTTTCTATTACTCTAAATAAAATTCTTGTCAACCATTATCAGTTGCATACATGAAACTTTGAAGTCCATCAAAAGACAACTCAATTCAAACTTATTAATTTACCGACTATTGTTGTTCTGGTTCTCTATGGGGCAATTTATTGACAAAAATTCTGCACACCTTGGAATATATCAAATTCTAGTTATTGGTTTAACATTTTAGTTTTTATAGCATCTTTCAGTGTTAGAGAAAATTACATCAAGTGCAGCGTACACTATTTTTGACTGGTATATGGTTAAATTTTATACCTTTTTATAGTTTCTGAAACACGAAATAGTAGCAATGTCTTTATTAACCATGTCTGGGTCATGGAAAGCAAAGAGTAATTATTTTTCAATGATAAATTTCTAAAAATGAGGGTTTTGTTCAGAGAGCTGGTTTCATTATATGGCAAAAAAAAAAAAAAAAAAAAAAAAGGAAAAAAAGTGGCCCTTGTAAATGTTGCCTGCATAAGAAAGATAAAAAAATGACTGAATCAGGTTTTAGTGAAAATTATTTGATCAAAGTATTTTGCTAACTTTAAAAATAAGAATGAAAAAATTATTTTTCTGGTACAATAAATCAAGTGTACACAAATACATGATAAAGATAAAAATAAAATTACAATTTTGGTAGAAAAAAGAAAAGACAAAAAGAAAAGAGTGAGAGAATGAAAAAGAAAAAAAAGACCAATGGAAAAAGGAAAAAGAAAGAAATAGAAGACCAATGGAAAATAGAGAAAGAAAAAAGGAAAAGAGAAAGAGAGAAGGCAAAAAGATAGAGAAATAAAAGCAAAGAAAAACAATAAATGAGTGTAAACAAAATGAAAAAAGAAAATACAAAGAAAACAGAGTGAAGGCACAAGGCACATTCATAGCAAAGAGAAGTGAAGGCAAAATAAAAAGAGAAAAAAGGAAAAAATACAGAAAAAGAGATGGTAAAGGACAAGATAAGACATAAAAATGAAAGAAAATACAAAAGAAAATGTAAAAAGAAAAACTTCAAAAGGAAAAAAAAGAAACAGAGAAGACAAAAGTAGAAAGAGAGGGAAGACAAAGGAAAGAAAGAATGCATAAAAAAAAAAGAGTCAAAATATAAAAGAACAAAGAAAAAAAGAAAAGCAGAAAAGAGAGTGAAAATTAAAAAAGGAGAAAAATGCAAAATCAGAAAAGAGAGAGAAAAACAAAGACTAGATAAAGACAATGAAAGAATAAAAAGACAAAAAAGAGAGAAAAGGTAAAAAAAAAAATCTTATATTGTTTTATGCTTTTCAGCATTTTCATCTTCAAAATTGCTCATTTATAAATGAGAATAATTGTACAAGTCAACATAAAAATGTATTTAAAAATAAAATTTTGCTCTTATTAAATCCATTTAAGCCTATCTTTAAAACTACTCATCCTATGAACAAAGGAAAGTAAGCTATCAAAAGTTTTCTTAAATCTCTATAATGTCTGGATAAACAACATTTTCAACAAGATGTCTATTTTCTCAAGTGCTTTTATTCATTAAGCTGAGCTGACTTGGAATTCTTATTCTGGATATTACTACATCGAGCTGAACATGAGAGAAACATATGAATAATTTTCTAGTTTATATTAACCCTTTGAACCCTAGTTAGCAAGCTTGTCCTACTAGAATCATAACAATTGAGTAGAGTTTGATCTTAGTTGGGTTCTCCATACTTTCGGACTTGTACCAAATCTAAGCTGCACTTAGAAAATCACCTTTGAATCCTGAAGAATATGAATCTCTTACCCTGGGCCCCTGCTGTTCATGACTTTGGCCAGTATACTGACCACCCAGGTATAAGCACTTTCACACAGTGACCCATATACTGGTCACTCAGGTTCAAATGATACCTGAGGAAAAAGGGCTTGGAAAATTTGACACATACAGGATATATTGAAAACAGGAGAAACAGAGAAAAACAGTGCATGACCAACTTAATAAGCTTGTGTAAATAGATATCGAAACAAGGTTTTGGAAAGATAACAAAAAGGAAATTCTACAAAGAGCTAGAAAAGACAGGAAATTGTTTGTTTGTTTATTCCTGTTTAACATCCTATCAACATCTAAAGGGTCATTTAAGGCCAGAAACATTTTTATTTTAAATCACAGTTATTCTTTTCATTCACATAAGTTTTGTTAGTAATATATTTTTCATTCACATAAGTTTTGTTAGTAATATATTTTTCATTCACATAAGTTTTGTTAGTAATATATTTTTCATTCACATAAGTTTTGTTGGTTATATATTTTTCATTCACATAAGTTTTGTTGGTTATATATTTTTCATTCACATAAGTTTTGTTGGTTATATATTTTTCATTCAAAAATGTTTTGTTGGTAAATACCTTCATAGCATTTTGACTCTGGTTTGGGGGTTAACTATTTACCCATAGCTGGGACCCCAGCAGGTGTTAACTCTCCGGGTCAGGGTGGACCTGGGAACAACAGTAATTAAGTGGTGGTTCCACGCTCCTCACAACCTCCCAATCAGAGGCTTTACTGCCGGATGCAGTTTACGGTCACGCCTGGGACCCAGGAAATTGTGCAAAACCATGTTTGTCAACTTCCTGAAAGGGACATGAAACAAAAAAAGCCAAATACCAGTCCCACAAAAATATGTTATGATAGAAGTTCTATTTCTAACCTTTCTGTATAAACAATTATTTTCCTGAAGACATTTATTTAAAGTTCTTTTTGTCATTATGCTGAGTCCACTTGAATTTCAAGCTGAACATAGCTACACAGAAGTGACAATGAGAGAAACACCTGAATAATTTTCAAATATTTATTATAATAATAATAATAATTCAGCAAACTTGCTATTCTTTGCTATACTTATTTAGATAATTCCATAAAATTATTTTTCAGCTCTTTTTGACCAATGTCCAGTAATATGAAATATTATAATATCAATACATATTACAAACACTGTAGATTTTCTAACTATACTGAATTTTGACAAGGTTGATACAAATTTTTTCTATACAAACAGAATGAAAAAAAAACTTATTAAGACATTGCTTACATATGGCAATTTTGGATATCTGAATTAAAAATAGCATAAATGAGATATTTATTAAAATATTATTTTAAAAACTGTTATATAAATTAAAATGTTACTGCTTATGTTTAAAATACTATTTTATAAAAGACTGGTAGTAAATTGTTAGTGGTATGAGCTGGGCTGCTTTGTTCTACTGATGTGAGGTGGGGACACACAGACAAAATTTAACCTTACACAAATTTATAAAAGATTACTGTGTTTTACAGCTTTTAAGTTTTTCAGTTTTTCCAAATAAATATTCATTGAGTCTCTTGAGGCATTTTATGTCAAGCAATTTTGGTTCTTAAAGCTGAACACTATTCATCATCTCTTCCAGACTGATGCTACAAAACTTAAAGAAATTTGTCAAATAAACATCTCTTCACTTAAAGGCTTCTAACAGCAACTAAAATGGAGAGTATGAATAATTAGAAGGAAAATTAATTATTTAATCAAAATGTTGACTTTTCACACTAACTTCAAAAGATTAAGAAACTTTCATTATTATTAGAATAGTGGACTTGAGAATCTTATTTTTTCAGAAAAAAACTGTTTTTAGAGAAAATAATCTCTTTAATACATATGACAAAATAATTCAGAGTTATTGTACACATCTAGCCAGTGCCATAAACTGGACTTCACACCCATGTAAAAAACAGTATTTGCTAATTTTCAAGACAGTTTTCCAACTTGGAAAAGAGTTTTACTGTTTTTGTTTCCTACCTCATTTGGTCTTGTCTCTAATCTAGATATTTTTTTTTTTTAATCATGTCACCCCAGGCAAGGCATTCCACTGCCACTATAGCGCAGGGGGTTACACAGAGCGATAGACAAGTTAGGATGTACATAGGGGGAGAATTGGAGAAAATGGGAGAGTTAGTGTGTTAGGAGGTGTCTGTTGACCTTACATTTAAACTCCTGGAGATTGTAGCTGTCAGGGAAGCAAGCATGTGGAAGGGAATTCCACAGGTGGGAAGTGCGAGAAAAGAAGCTGTTGGAGTAGAAATTGTGGTTACATTTCATTGGTTTCACTGTAAAACATCTAAATCTAAACTTATTTATAAATGGAACTTTGTGTGTGGGTGTGTCCATTACCTATAGACTCCAAAATGGCTGAACCGATTTTCTTGAAAATTTACACAGTTGTACTATAAGCATCTGCGAGTGTCCTTTGCTAGGTTTTGTGTTGAGGTACCCCTGATAAATATCGAAAAATCGAAAAAAATTGGGTTATAGAAGAAGTGGTCCGATTTTAATCAAATTTGATACACTCATAGACAAAGACATAAGAAACGATATTCAGAAGCTTCAAGGTTGCAGTTCTTACAATAGTGCAGAAAATCAATATATATATATATATATATATAAAAGGCAACATGTTTGTGTATGTGTGTATGTCTGTTTATCTGCCTATATGTCTGTATTTCTTTTCAGCCCTTTTATTTTAGTTTTTGCTTTGGGTTTGGCTTTAAGTAGGTATAACTTTAGTTCTTAGTCTCAGCCATGATACCATTTACTCAGAGGAATTATTTAGCCCTCAAAATTCAGTTTACGATGAAAAAAACTTATTTGATATCGATACCAAGAAAATCAAAATTTGACTTACATCCATTCATTTTTCTTTCAGTCTATGGTTTTGCTTTAACTGGAAACAACTATTGCTTTTTAGTCTTTTGTGCCAATGTCCAAAGAGTCTGATCTCCAGGACCATGGATTAGTTTTAAAGCTTTCATTACACCCGAGCAATGCCGTGCTATACTGCTAGTTTACTACATTTATAAGGTCAATATCAGATGTTTATGGATATTGATATCACATAACACTAATGGTTGTCCAGAGGTGAAAATCATGATAGTTACCTTTCTAGAACGAAATCAAATCCAACATTTCTGCCACAGCACTATCATGCATGCGTCCAGTTGCTTTTTGTTTTAGTCTTGTACTATGTGCATTGTATCGGCTTGGAACGAGAAATCGGGGAGCCGAGTTCAAATTCCAGTTGAATTAATTGCATTCACTTACGTGCAAATACCCTTGGGAAAGGTATTAATCTGTCTATTCCTTCCAGTTATGGGTTAAATAACAGGACAGATTGGGTTCTATAACCTTGACTGGCAACCAATCTACTACAGAAAGCAATGGCAACCTACTGCGGGATAATCTTCTGTCCAGTCAGTCATGTCTCTTTTGAGACATGATCGCCCAAGTGTGTTTCACGTATGGCATTTAACTGACTAAGTGAAATTTAATTTGACTGAAAACTAAAACTAGTAATATATTTCATTTCTCATATATATATATATATATATATATATATATATATATATATGAAAATATGTTTAGTGGTACAAAATGTAATACTGCTATAAACAGAAATATTTTTGTTACCACCCATAATGATGGTATTTTCTTTAGAAAAATAAAATTCAAAAACAGGTTGGCCAACTGGCTTTGCCCCTGCTTAACAGAGCCAAATTGAGGTGAGTAAAGTAATTAGTGTTTAACAAAAAAAAAAAAATGAAGCTGCAGAGAGTGGGGAAAAACTAAGTGGATATGAGTTGGAGGCCAAATGTATGCTCTGTTTGCACAAAGAGGACTTTAAAGATTGAATGTAGATAGCCTCCAAAACTTTGAGGTGGTAACTTGAATGGGACCTGCTTAAGAATGAAAATGTGTCCATACTGAAGCTTGCAGCACAATTTTTGTCATTAATAAGGTGCTCCGCAATAGAAAACCTGTGTGAATTGGTCAGCCAAGGAAAAGTCTAAATTTCAGATTTTTGTGGGGACGTGCTTTTTCATTCTAGAATCTAGTCTTTGTATAGTCCTCCCTATGTTGTCCCATCTAAAACTACATTTAAGCATATAAACCAATGAGTTATTATGGTTCATGGGAGAGAGCATCCTTCCACAGAAGGAAAAACAGATTTAGAAGAAAAAAGAAACACACAAATATTGGCAGCCAAAAATCCACTTAGCAAATCTATCACTAACAGAACACAGTCAGGGAAGGCACAGGTACACAGTACATCTCGGTACTGTTGCTGGTTTAACCCTATTGAATTCCAATACCTTATTCCTAATCACTAGTTCGACAACATCCAATGGAAAGGCATTATTACAGAGAGTGGTAGAAATAAACTTGAGTTTGTCATCCAACTTAATTTTAGAGCAGATCAAGGCTCTATAGATAAGGGTCTTAAATTAATTTTACACTTTTCAAATTTTTTTTTTATAATCATGTTGCCCCAAGCAAGGCATTTTACTGCCACTGTTGTGCAGGGGGTTACATAGAAGAAATGTTGAGGAGTGAGAGGTTGCAGTGGGTGTCAGGAAGAGAGTAGGAGAGGGAAGAGAGTACTGATGAGAGTGGGGTGGATGTAGAAAAGCATGAAAGAGAAGATGTAAGTTAGTGAGACAGGAGATGACTGTTGACTTTACATTTAAATTCTTGGAGATTGTAACTGTCAGGAAAGCAAGTATGCGAAAGAGAATTCCACAGGCGGGAAGTGCGAGAAAAGAAGCTGCTGGAGTAGAATTTGCGTTTACAATTTATTGGTTTCACAGTTTTGGGGACAAGAGAGTCCCACCTGGTATACTAAACAGTAAATGTTGTTTTTCCATAAACTGAAGTTAGAAAATTGGAAGATCTGTTCACCAAAACATCAAGAAATGGAAGGAAAGAATTAATCTCCTTCTCTTGTATAAATTTTAAAACTGGATGCATATTATTAAAGGACAAAAGGAATTGATTTGCTTCAATTTTATCATTAAAGAGACAGAAGGTGTCATCTACATAACGAAAATAAACCTCAGGTCTATTTAATTCAGGTAATACACTCTCCTCATGCTAAAATGAGTCCCAAAGGAGAACCTATTGAAACCCCATCAATTTGCCTATACATGACAATATCAAAATTAAATTCAACAGGCATCGTGGCAAATTGCACCAGTTCAACAAATACCTCCTCAGGAATAAGGTGACAACAGACTAATATACAAGGTAGCAGCACATATATCAATAGTTTCAGCTAAAGGGATGCAAGTAAAAAGGCTAGAAATGTTATAAGAACACAAATTTGTCAATTGAAAGTCAGAGAACTCAAAAAAATCTTTAATACAGAATTTGTTATATTATTCCAAAACGGGCTGTAATATCGTCATAAGCCATTTAGTCATGCCATGTTGGGAAGACCCTATTATAGATAAAATAGGTCTCAATGGGACACCATCCTCATGGGTCTTAGGCAAACAATAGAGAGAAGGGCAAATTGAATTCGTTAGAAATTTCAGTGGATAAAACACTTCTTTTAACCCATTTAAGTAGGCATTTTTGGAATTTGGCCTCAATAGATATTGTAGAATATTTGTCTATTGGACCTAACTGAACAAATTTACAGGTATCTTTAAGGATAGTCATTATCTTGTTAACATAATCTTGGTATTCAAGAATGACAACACCTGAGTCTTAATCTGGTTTCATAATATCTAAAGATTTATTACACCAAAGTGAATAAATAATTTTATATTGTTCTCTGTTTCATTTAGATTAATTTAAATGAAACAGAAGTACCTGTGTAGGAATGTGTGATATTAAATTTAGCCTTAAGATTGCTGACTGAATCAGATTAAAGTTTGGCCAACTACGCAAAGAGAACTTCAAACTTTGAAAAAAAAAACTCATTTAATATGCAGGACGGGGGGGGGGGGGGCACAAAAATTTAATCCATGCAAAAAAATAGATAACTGATATAAGGAAAGATTAAGGATGTTCTGACTAACACTAGGATCAGTGGAGCAACCAAATTTCTTAAGTGCTGCAATTTATTTTGATGTTTCATCACAAGTTGAAAACAACTGTGCTCATGGATTATTACAGGATAACAAAAAAAGTGTTTCCTGTCAAAATACGAAAGTAAATTGACAAAATTACGCCATAACTAATAATATTTCTTCAACTTAGTAAGGCTATAAGAGATTTTATTTATGAAATTAGAAATGAAAGCCTCTTCAATCTTTTGTTCTCGATGTAAATTCACCCTTTTAATTCTAAAAGAAATAAAAGGGGAACAGATTTTGTTAGCCAAACAGAGTTGAAAGAAGGACTTATTAGCTAGAGTTGTTTGAATCTTACATTTTGTTTTTAACAGGGAATTTAATCTTCTGATCAAGTCCTATTTGTACATTGTCTTGAGGTATTTGAAAACATGTTTAGTGGGACAAAACTTAATTGCCACTATAAACAGACAAAGATATTTTTTGTTGCCACCCATAATGATGGTATTTTCTTTAATAAAATAAAATTGAAAAACGGGCTGGCCACCTGGTTTCGCACCTTGATCTTATCATATGATAGGATAAAGAACCAATAAGAAATGTTTATGAATCTAACATGTTTCACTTTTATTAATGTTTCATCAGAGAATGAGATATAGCGAAAAAAAAACAAAAAGACAAAGAAATTCTGATATTTTTTATTTTTGTGTTTGATTTGATTTTCATTAGTTAATCATAGTTCATGTGCATTTGACTTGTTAAACAACGTTAATATAATCTATGGCATTCCAGATTCAAGAAGAGGTGAAAAGAAATTAAGTAAAATTAAATCGTGAGTTTCTAGAACATACTTAAAAATATGAAAGCTTTCATCAATAGTTCTGCCAAAGTCAGTGTCATTGTTCTTTTTCACTGATGCTATATTTGTTTTATCAAGAGCCTTAATGAAACATCAAAGACAGAAAACAAATGTCTGCATGTGAATTATATGCAGTAATAAATTGGTATGAGCAAAACAAAACAAAACAAAAAAAATCAAACTAAACCATCAGATTAACTGGTACTTTAATCCAACTTGGTAAATCCTGACATATTTGCTAGTTGAGAAGATGAATTCAAGGGCAGTAATAAGGGTAAGTCATATCCTAAGGATAACCTAAACAGCAGGAATCATGCTAGAAAGACAGGTTAAGCTACCAATGTAACCCTAACCGGAACCAGACACAGTTGAGGGATAATTCTATGTTGGACAATTTAGTTTCCAAAAACATTTAATTTATTAAGTAAAAATAATTTTTTTTTTTCATTTTTTAAAAAAATTAAAGTTCAAATACAAAACCCAAGAGCCACTCAATGTAGAGGATTACTGAATTAGGTGTGTGATATGAATTTGAGAAGGCGAAAATAAGTGAATATTTCTAAGACATGGCAGATAACCTCTTCAAGTCTAGAGACAGTAGTTAAGGTTGTACTGTTCATGAAAGCAGCTATGTAGAAGTTTGTTCCATAAAGTAGTTTCTTCTTGGAAAGAAGAATCTTTCATAGTGGGACACCCTATCTTACCAAAGGAAGGTGTAGGAAATGTGGATGATTCAATCTTATGGATATATCAAGGTAGGTCCATCCATTATTAACAAGAAAACAAACTGAAAGTAACTCAGAGACATTTAAACCCTGATCAAAGAAATCTACAAAACCAGCCATTATGATAAAATAAATATTTAAATGTAATGCTTATGAGAATTGATTCTATATTATATTAATGTATTTAGCCTTGCATATTCTTTTATGTACTGTGTTTTTTCAGGTTATAGACCATCATGGCTCTCCACAATTTCCTATTCTTATGACAAAGGTTTGTCTTCTTACCATCCCTAACTTCTAGTTTCTAAGATTTTAAGTCTTTCTTTGCATTGAGTGTTGTGTAGTATTTTGGTATTATCTAGCATTTGTCTTATGTTGATAGTCAAACAACTAAAAGGCAACTAACAATATTTTTATTAACTTTGGTATTTTTGCAAGGTTTTATTTTGACAAATACAAGAAAGAAATACAAGAAAAAACTATCAAAACAAAGGAGAATAAAACTTTCATAAAACCCCAGTAAAAAAAATTTTAATTTGTTTTTTTCTTCATTAATACATTTACATTTCCCTTGTTGACATTTCAAAAAAAAAAAAAAAAAAAAAAAAAAAAAAAAAGATGGAAAGATCTTTTATTTGTAACACAGATGGTTCTCTTATTTCAAAAAGATGATTTCTGCCAAACTAGACATACTGGAAATTTTAAATGTTCTTGCCAATAACTTTGTTGACCGCCTTTGACAGCATAAGGCTAAATTCTAAATTCGTTCCCCCCCCTACTCACAAAAGCTGTCTCTGATATAGCCCTGATACAACATGTAGTGCAAGGGAAGGCAATATCATAGAAGCTATTTTCATGCAAAACTAGTAGCATAGCCTGTCGTTGCTCGGGTGTAATGAAAGCTTTAAAACTAATCCATGGTCCTGGAGCTCAGACTCTTTGGGCGTTGGCACGAAAGACTAAAAAGCAATAGTTGTTTCCAGTTAAAGCGAAACCATAGACTGAAAGAAAAATGAATGGATGTAAGTCAAATTTGATTTCCTGGTATTGATATCAAATAAGTTTTTTCATCGTAAACTGAATTTTGAAGGCTAAATAATTCCTCTGAGTAAATGGTATCATGGCTGAGACTAAAAACTACAATTATACCTACTTAGAGCCAAACCCGAAGCAAAAACTAAAATAAAAGGGCTGAAAAAATACAGACATACAGGCAGATAAACAGACACACACACACACAAACATCTTGCCTTTTATATATATATATATATATATCGATTTTCTGCACTATTGTAAGATCTGCAACTTTGAAACTTCTGAATATCGTTTCTCATGTTTTTGTCTATGAGTGTATCATATTTGATTAAAATTGGACCACTCCTTCTATAACCCGATTTTTTTATTATCGTTTTCAATATTTATCGGGGGTATATCGACACAAAACCTAGCTAAGAATACTTGCAGATGGTTATAGTATAACTGTGTAAATTTTCAAGAAAATCGGTTCAGCCATTTTGGAGTCTATAGATAACGGACACACACACACACAGACACACAAAGTTCCATTTATAAATCAGTTTAGATAACCCATATTTAATGAAGTATTTTTAACACAGAAGACAGTATCTTGAAATGTGTATAAAACATTAATATGCATAAAAATAATATTTTACAAAACACTTTGTAGCAGTATTACTTCCTTTATCCATTACACAGATCACTTTAGACATTTTCAAACTTTCAGCTGAAATACTAAGATGTAGCCAACAACAGAATCTTGTATACCGCACTGACAGCATACACATCTTGATAATAACTGAGATAGTTGATAGTACTTTATCAAAAACAAAAACTTCGGACAGTTTATACACAATTTCAATCCCAAGGCACAATATACGGTTTTACACTCTACCCACTTCTTTTGAACAGGTGTAGAGGTGATCGCCTTGTTTCTTGTTTAGGAAGGGGGTTTCCGGTACATTTTCCTTCGACTTCGGTTGTGGTTTCCAATCTTCTCACTTTCTTTTTTTTGTTTATTTCTTTTTTCAATTGGAGTAGATAAACTGAACTATCACCCGGTTCCCACTCCACCCACATCTATTGAACAGGTGTAGAGGCTCATCCCTTGTTCCCTGTTTAGGATGTGGTTTCTGGCTTTCTCTTTTCCAATCTATTCACTCTTACATAACCCCCTGCACACCAGTGGCCTTACCGCCTTGCTTGGGGTGATGTGATTAAAAAAAAAAAAAAAAAAAAAAAAAAATCAATTCAGTACTTCTTCCACACTCTTTAAAAACAACAACAAACATGGAAGTTTTTTTTTCCTGAAAGCTGTTTAATACTACATGTGATTCTCTTTGAATTTAATTTTCTGTCTCAATTTCAGGCATGGAAGAAGCTGATAGAAAATGTTGACCAAATTTATGAGCTCACCTATGAGTCCCTAAACAATCTGAGTTTAAGCCGATGATTGGTCAACCTGAATTCCCATTAACTAACTTACATTTCACAAGCTTCAAAAATAAAATAAAATAAGATAAGTGAATAAAAATGATAAAAAACACAAAATTTTTTCAATCAAAAACAATGACAATGCATCTTCAGTGTCTTGGAGCTAGGTCTCAATTTTACAATTGCAATTTCTAAATGTAACTAATTTCTATGCTAACAGTTGCTTTTCTCACACTGATGAACTCTTGGCTTCTTGCTTTCTAGTCAACTTTGATCTTCAAAAATTTAAATGCATATATCACTCACAATCTCTTTATTATCTTCTTAATGTCTGTCCCTTATTGTCTGCTCTCCTTAATAATGGTTTTCTTTTTCTCATTCTTTCACACTCAGTAAGCCTTTGTGTCTTGGTGACTTTATTGTTGTGCTGGAAGTTAAATGATTACAAAGAAAATTTTGATACTGGCCTATTACTCAAATTTGTTACTCACCATAAAATTCAGAGAACAATTTCAACACATTACAAAATTCTGTATAATAATTGAACAAAAGCATTAAACCAACTGGCAAAGAGATTCAGTATTCTGTGTATCAATAAGCATTAATTATGGTTACATATTGTGAGATGAAACAAGAAAAGCTAAAGAATGACAAAAATACATAATCTAAACTTATTTATAAATGAAACTTGGTCTGTGTGTGTGTGTCCATTACCAATAGACTCGGAAATGGCTGAACTGATTTTCTTGAAAATTTATACAGTTGTACTATAAGTGTCTGTGAGTGTTCTTGGCGAGGTTTTGTGTCAAGGTACCCCCGATAAATATCGAAAATCGATAATCAAAAAAATCATGTTATAGAAGGACTGGTCCAATTTTAATCAAATTTGATACACTCAGACAAAGACATAAGAAATGATATTCAGAAGTTTCAAGGTTGCAGTTCTTACAATAGTGCAGAAAATCGATGATATATATATATATAAAAGGCAAGATGTTTGTGTGTGTGTGTCTGTTTATCTGACTGTATGTCCTTTATACAAATCCACAATTTTTATCCAATTCTCACCAAACTTCACACAAATATTCTTTATGCTGAGTCTGAGCTCTAGGACCATGGATTAGTTTTAAAGCTTCCATTACACCCGAGCAACACCGGGCTATACTTCTAGTTTAAAATATGTATGTAGAGAGAAAGAGTTGAAATACTGGTGCAAAAAGAGATACTAAGATTCAAATTTTAAATAACTAATTCAAATAAAACAATAAAAAAAATGTTCAGAAATATTCTACACCGATAAAAGAACCTGAATCAGTTTTACTCTTTACAGGCCTCGATAAATGCTTAAATAGGCCGACAGAAGTGAAGTTAAAGTGTGTTCATTATATTTCCACAGTGAACTAGCAAGAAAGGAATCTGATGAGCTACAAGATAAATTAATAATACTTACTGAAAGAAGTCTATCTCATCCTTTCACATGTTGAAGTGGAATCTTTTTTTTTTTTAAGTACACTTTATCATCTTTAATACAGACACAAGAAGTCTTTTGTGAACTCTTACCACTAATCCGAATTATTACATTCTTTTTTCATACATCTGACATGGTTATTCTGATTCAGTCAGTATTAGAATACTTTCCGATATATATATATATATATATATATACATGCTAGCAGTATAACCCGGCGTTGCTCGGGTGTAATGAAAGCTTTAAAACTAATCCATGGTCCTGGAGCTCAGACTCTTTGGACGTTGGCACAAAAGACTAAAAAGCAATAGTTGTTTCCAGTTAAAGCAAAACCATAGACTGAAAGAAAAACGAATGAATGTAAGTCAAATTTTGATTTTCTTGGTATCGATATCAAATAAGTTTATTTCATCATAAACTGAATTTTGAGGGCTAAATAATTCCTCTGAGTAAATGGTATCATGGCTGAGACTAAGAACTAAAGTTATACCTACTTAAAGCCAAACCCAAAGCAAAAACTAAAATAAAAGGGCTGAAAAAAAAAAAAAATAAAAAAATAAAAAATACAGACATATAGGCAGATAAACAGACACACACACAAACATCTTGCCTTTTATATATATATATAAATATATTATCGATTTTCTGCACTATTGTAAGAACTGCAACCTTGAAACTTCTGAATATTGTTTCTTACGTCTTTATCTATGAGTGTATCAAATTTGATTAAAATTAGACCACTCCTTCTATAACCTGATTTTTTCGATTTTCAATATTTATCGGGGGTACCTTGACACAAAACCTAGCTAAGAACACTCGCAAACGCTTATAGTACAACTGTGTAAATTTTTAAGAAAATCGGTTCAGCCGTTTCGGAGTCTATAGATAACGGGGACACACACACACACACACACACACACACAGACACACAAAGTTCCCTTTATAAATAAGTTTAGATTTAGATTAGATATATTAAAATTAGCAAAGTCAGCTGATTATGCTACCAGGGTTTCAAACTTTTGGTATCATCAAGTGTTATAGATTAACTGATTTCCTAACAATTTTTTTTTTGTAACCCTAAAAGATGACTGTATGAGTAATCACCAAAATGGAGGTTAGCAATAATAGAATTTCAACAAGTACAAGACTCACACACTGCTAGGAAACTGCTAGTCAGTACGCTCATTCTCCTCTACTTTATACAAATAGTGTCCATGTATTTAAGAGAATAGGAATGTTCCTGTATACAGGTAAGTATACAACAGAATGCACAACAGAAATTTTAAAACATGTAACAAAGAAAAGAGTGCTGGATTGCTATGTGATGTCAGTTCTTCAATACGGCAGTGAATGCTGGACAATATCATCGAAAATGAGGAGAAAACTTGAAGCAGCAGAAATGTGGTTCTACAGAAGGATGCTGTGGATATCATGGACTGAGCATGCAAGCAACGATGTGGTGCTGGAAAGAATGGCAATGAAAAGGAAATTAATAGTGAGCATCAGGAAGAGACAACTGAAGTTCCTGGGACACACAATGAGAAAGGAAAACCTGGAGAACCTGTTACTGACTAGCAAAATAGAAGGAAAGAGAGACAGAGGAAGGCAGCGGATAACATATTTGCAGGGCCTGATCAGGTGGATGATGGAACGGGGGTTGCCAGGAGTAACAGGAGCAAACATACTAAGAGCCGCAAGGGATAGGGAGACGTGGAGAACCATTATCGCCTACGTCCTGAAGAGACAGGGCACATAGAAGAAGAAGAAGAACAGTATCACAGAGCCCTTGTTGGAGAAGAATTATTTTTCCACCCTCCAACCTTTATTTCATTTCACAGGCAGGATGTGGTGAGCTTCTTACTGCTCTATTGCTACTTTCATGGAAAGTGCTCAGATGAACTACATTTCTTGGTTCTACTAGATGTTACCTTCATGGCTAGAACCCACCATACCACTTACATACTAGCAAATCACCTACATTCTCTCTGTATTCTATTGACAAGGAGTAAGTTCTACTCAAACAGCTTCTTCCCATGAACCATTGCACTTTAGAACAGACTTCCAAGAGGTTGTTTCCCCAATCACTACAAGCTATTTAAGTGTAGAATTAACCATTTTCTTCCCCTCCTATCCAAATGAACTACCCCTTGACATAACTCTCTATCTCAAGTGGTCATCAAGCCTTGTGAACCTTACTGGAAAACAAAAAAACAAAAAAAAAATATATATAGCAATCATTGCCAAATGAACATCCAGTTTCTCTAAAGACCACAATGTGGCCTTCTTCTCAGTTGAGTCTAACTGAATGAAAGTAACATATGTGCATCCCATAACATAAAACATATTTGCATTGGACTCTTTCTAGCCTCATTTGTCCAAAAAAAAAAAAAAAAAAAAAAAAAAAAGAGCGTCTGAGTCCTTGTGGGTAACAAATAATTTTCTGCCCTCCAACCTCTCACAAGCGAGATATATCAAGCCTCTTGCTGCTCTATTGCTACTTTCATGGAAAGTGCTCGGATGAACTACATTTTTTTGTTCTACTAGATGTTACCTTCATGGCTAGAACCCACCATGCCACTTACATACTAGCAAATCACCTACATTTTCTCTGTATTCTATTGACAAGGAGTAAGTTCTACTCAAACAGCTTTCTCTTATAGAATCTATTTTTCTTTGTGGAATTTTCCTTCCATCTGTTCACACAAACATGTCAAATATGATTTCTTTTCTTGCTTTTGATGTGTCCAGTGAGTGTTGAATTTACCAAGCTTTCTTTTCTCACAATGCATCCCAAAAATTTCTGCTGTCTCTTTCTGAAACTGTATGTTTCCATTACATGAGCTCTAACATCTATCTTCCATGATGTGTAGCAACAACTTAAGCTTTACTTACCAAATATAACATCTTGGCATCAATCTACTGCCAAACACTTGAACTCAGTTGAACTGAAGTGGCTAGAGATAACATCACATTTGCAGTAAAAGCAATCTTTAACTATCCAAGAAAATAATATATGTATATCTGTACATAACAACGATGATTTTATTTCACCAAAAACCAGTTAACCAGATAAATTCTAGAAGAAAACATATTCAAGTCAAGCAATCCTTACAAATACAATAGTTCAATATCGTTATACACACACACCACAAAAAACAAAGCATTGGTAAAACCAACACAAAGCATGACAGGTGATCAAAGAATGAGACTAATAAAAAAATCAACAACCAATAAAGCAAAAATCCAGAGAAAAAAGGAAAAAAACATAAGAAAAACAAAAGAAAAAGACATACACCTACCTAAATGTCAATATATGGTGCTGTAGGGTTTTGTTTTTTTTGTTTTTTTTTACTTAAAAAAACTTTTTAGCAGATACTCATATTTGAGTAGGCACTGTTTATTTATTAAACACTATATTTATTGATTTTTCAGGACTTGAATATGCGTCCTCCTCAGCAGAAGAAACCCTCTTTAGATCCAGCATGACTTAGACCAACTCAGCTGCAGAATGTGTCATTGATCAATCAATGCTGAATAATACTTTATAAACACAAAACTTTCCTAGACTCTTGAAACAGTCATATCGGCTCAATTTTGTATTCTAACATAAACAATGTAATTTCAAAAGACGTGATAGATTTTTAAGTATTAATCTGACAGGAGATGAAAATAAATACATATACTGTTTAATAAATAAATGTAGAGCCTTTTCCAATATGGATATTGACTATAAATAATGTTTAATTAATAAAATCTGCTAGATTAATACATAAAATCCATGACTTCTTTAGAAAAGTTAGTTAAGTGTAATATGTGATACACGCTTTGGGCAATCATGCTTTGAAAGAGACATGACTGACTGGGCAGAAAATTATCCCACAGTAGGTTGCCAGCGGTAGACTGGTTGCCAACCAAGGCTACAGAACCCAATCCGTCCTATTATTTAGCCTATAACTAGAGAGAAGAGACAGATTAATACCTTTCCCAAGGGTATTTGTGTGTCAGTGAATGCAAACAATTCAACTGGAATTTGAACTTGACTCCCCGATTTGTCATTCTGAGTCAATATCCACAGCACCACAATGCACATCCTCTTTAGAAAAGGCTCTGTCTAAATTACCAAGTCAGAGCAAATGCCCATCACAAGACCACGACTCAGAAAGAGAGAAAGTTTGAACCTATATATATATATATATATATATATATATATATATATATATATATACACACACACACATACATACACAGAGGGCACAATGGGTAAATTGTCATCTAAGTTATGTGAAAATGAAAGTAACAGTGATATCTTATTTTAACATATATTTACCTAAATTACACAAAAATATCTTGAAATACTAAAGACTAAATTTATTCAATTAAATCACAACTGGCTTTAAACATGGCCTCTAGACAATTTCAGAATCACCTGCAATTTTTCTGGACAGTCTCCTTGTTTAAGTTGATGAATGCTACCATACTCCTTGCCTTCAGTTAGCCTTTGGTATTATAAGGAGTTTTGTTGGTCTTTCACTCAACTGCACCCCCATACATAATAATCAAGGTGGTTGCAGTTTGGGGGGAGTCAGGTGGCCAGATGTAAGGGGTGATGTGGTCACAGAAATTGTCTAACAGCCATAAGAGGGTTCTTCTGCTTGTGTGGCATGGTGCAGAGTTCTGTTGCCATCCTTTTAACCCAGATCAGCACTACCTCCTCAAGGAACTTTATGTAGGCCTTCATGTTGAGTCTAAACATGAGTCATCATTAACAATCACTCCAAACATCTTTGTAATCACCATTAGACTCATCCAACTCTTTCTGGATATTCTCCATTGTCCTCAGATTGACACCCAAACACATTGAAATGTTTGTATTGGAGCATCAGGTGAGAATACCAAGTAGTACAGCATGCCATTTGCAAATTTCTGGTGAAGTAAATTGCATGATGGTGCTTTTTCTTTTATCACAAATGGTGCCCAACTGAACCAACAATACTGTGCAGTTGACAAAATCAAAATCAAAAATAAATGCACAGAATTAAAAATGGCAACAATTTTCTCATTGAATCAGATATATATATATATATATATACATACAGGGTGTTTTACAATGTTTGAAACAAAGTGATCAGACACAAATCAAGGAGAGAAATGATAGATTAATGGACATTACTCTTATTGAAAGGTACAAGGATAATGTTTTAGGATCTGCAATCATTTAGCCTCAAACATGAACTAAAAATGTCAATTGTGAAACACCCTCTGTGTGTGTGTGTGTGTGTGTGTGTGTGTGTGTGTATGTATATATATATATATATATAGATAGATAGATAGATGTGTGTGTGTGTGTATATATATATATATATATATATATATAGTATGTCTGTGTAATAAAAGTATTTTTGAACTAAAAAGGCATCATTTTAAACAGATTTTGAGTGGGTAGTTTAATGGTTATCAGCAGGGAAAGTAGAATTGGAGAGCTGAGTTTAAATCCTTGCCAAGTCTGTTGCATTCACTTAGCATTAATGCATCTTCTTCCCAGCTATAAGTTAAATAGCAAGCAAGACTGAATTCTTGAGCTTGGGTTGGTGGACAGTCAAAGAGTATGACTACTTTAGAACCATAACATTGGAGGAAAAAAACAGAAAAACCATTCCACTTTCACTATTTTACCTAAAAAGTTGTGACAATTCACAAATAATGAAGGCAGGGAAGCTGAAGAAAACCCTGACTGTTCATATCTTGAAAGGATATGGCATTAAAAAGAATAAGAACAATATGTGTAAACGTGCAAACTAAATTGGATCATTATCATTGAGGTGAGTATAAACACTATTAAATTGCAAATTGAACTGACAATAGTTTTATCTAATGTTAAAACCTTTTAATGGTATTACTCTAACAAAAATCTTGCTATGATGCATCACTTTTGCTGTGTTAGAATGATATAAAAATCAGATTACCCACTAAAATAATGACATTATTGTTAACTAATCAATGTTATTTTTTTACTGGTGTTTCACATAATTTCAGTTGATTTTTTCCTCCATCACTTTTTTAAATAACTCTGCAGTTTTTATTAATCACATTAATAGTTGTTCATAGCTTTAGAATGATGGTTTGTGGTATTGCATTAGAAAGCAACTGAAATCAAGATGAAAGGATTACTTGCCAGCAGTTAATAAGGATTAAGCTGAGCATATTTCTTAGATTGTCATAATTTTGTCAAAATTTTCCATCTTATTCCTATTGTCTGACTATACTAAATAGTAATAGATATGTCTGGATTTCTTAGCTAAAGCATTGTCATAATTTTTTTACTTGTCTTTTCTACATAATTTATTTGTAGGGTCAAAATAGGGAAGAACATTGATAAACTGATGCTGGATTTCATTGCTTCATAGCAAGTCTGATCAGTCAAAAAGGTCATATTGGCAGCTGATCTAAAAAATTACCTATATTCAGTTGTTAAATGGGGCAATGAATGGCATGTTAATTTTAATGCCTCAAAAATGAAACTGTTCTCTGTTATCATCTGAGTGAACCCTTTCTGCTTTCTATCAGCATAGCTAATGCTCATCTTCAGGTGAGTGACTCATTGTACCTTCCCAAGCTGGCATTTTCCATTGATATGACATAAAAAGATTATATTGAATCAAATGCTAGGTCTTCTGCAAGGAAAGTTGGTTCACTATATTAGCCAAATCTACCTTACATACGAGTCTACCATTCGTCCTAGCTTTGAATATTGTTGTTATATATGGTCTAGTATCTCTGCTATATATTTAAAGTTCCTTGATAAAATCCAAAGAAGAATCTGCATTGTTACTAGTCCTGACATGGTATCTCAACTTCAGTCACTTTTCCAACACCATAATGTAGCTTCCCTCTGCCTTTTCTATAAATATTTTCATGGTGGTAAGTGTTCTAATGAACATTCTTCCATGGTACCTACAATTTATGAAATTAAGCACAGTGAAAATCTTGTAGCAACAAAAGCGGCATTCTACAGATGCTGATGATACTATGAACCAAAAATTTGAGCAATGAAAAAGCTGTGGAGAGGACAGAAATGAAAAGGAAACATACTTAAGATCAGGAAAAGACAGCTGAAGTTTCTGAGATAAGTAATGTGTAAGAAGGGCTTAGAGAATCTGAAACTCGCAGGACAGAGAAAGAAGGCTAGGGTAAAGCAGCACATGACATGCTTGATATATAGAAGAGTAGGGTTTGGTAGCTGTCACAAAAGAAAGGGTGTTAAGAGCTACAAGGGATAGGGAGATGTGGAAGACCATGATTGTCTACATCCTGAAGAGACACAGCACAAAGGAGACAGCAAGGTCTCATTTTACAATTGAAATGTCTGGATGTAACTAAGTTCTATGCTAGCAGTTTCTTCTATTGTACTTTTTGTTTGTAGAACTCTTCTGATTTCTTGCTTTTCAGTCAAATTTCAAAAATTTAAATGCAATGCCAATCATTATCTATTGTTCTGTTATTGTCCTTGATCATTAATGTTTTCTTTTTTCTTGTATTCTTTCACATTCAGTAACCCCTGTATCTTAGTAGCTTTATTGCCTTGCTTGGGATGAAATGATTTTTTTTAAAAATTCAGTGAGGAACTGTTCCTTTCATGAAAGCTCATAGTCTTCAAAATAAAGGGAGGCAATTTTAGAAATCTTCAGAAGCTTATCCTTTTTTCTTGAGCCATGCCACTTTTTTAAGATGTGTAAAAATGACATCAGTATTATGATAAATAAAAAACTTTTTTAAAAAATTAAAAAATAATATTTAAAAAAAATGGATGATTCATCAGGATGTCTTGGAAATTTATCTGAAAAATTACAAAATTTTTTTTGAGGATAAAAACTTAAAAGTTTAACCTATAAAGTGTTGACAATATTTTTACAGGAATATATCCAGAATTTTGAACAAGGCGGTGTCCAAAATTAAAAAAATATATTCCATTATTAGTTAGTTTTTTAGCATTAGAATTGACAAAGGAGTAAAGTAAAAAAAGAAAACAAATATTCAAAGAAATTTTCCTCTGAACTAATACATAAAAAATTACAAAGTATTAAATGAAAAACAGAACACGTTTTTGTTTGTAAAGTCTATTTATAATTAGTTGATTTTTTTTTTTTTTTTTATGAATTTCTTTATCTAAATATTTAAAAACATATTTGTTCTGTGACCAAGCAGAGGTGGAAGCAGGGAGTCTAAATCTGTACCAATTTCATTAGTCTCAGTTCCAAATTGTTTAGCAAAACAAACTCAGAACTTCGTTATGAGAAAAAGATGGCATATAAGGGCTCTACTGTTTTTTAAGGAAAAATTGAATATGATACTTGCGTATTGCTACCATACAAAACAAGAAATATTTCTAATCTTTTGTAAATAATTTTAATATGAACCAGCTACTTAGATATTATTAAAACATTTGGAGTTAATTTTCAGCTTGTATCTTGAGAAAATAGGTGACATTTTGTTTAGAAATTAAGAGAAATGAATTGGGAAAAAAATTTAAGATTTATTTAAAATATTTGATTAAAAGTATAAATATAATGAAACCAAAAATTCCTTAAACATGAACATTACCAACTTGTACATAAATATTAAATAGATGCAACAGAATATATATATATATATATATATATGTAAACATGTTACGGAAATTAACAAATTTTAAAGAAACTTGGTTATAAGCAACCAACAATTTGTAATTACGGTAAAAATAATGTTCAAAATAATTCATTTTATATATATATATATATATATATATGATATTATAATCATTAAATAGTTAATATCAAAATTAGTTGGTGCTAAGGACTTTATTTAAAATGAATTCCAAAAATAATTTCAAGTCAAATTTTCTTTTTAATTTTTTTGAATGTTAAGATGTTTTTAAGAAAATATTTTAACAGCATAATGTGTTCATAAAAATGTAAGTTGTTCCAACTTTTGTCTTTTACTTATTATCCGAAAGACACTGTCATCCCAAAGTTATCACAATAAGCAGCTTCTTCTGAGTACAGAGACTTAATAAACTGAAAATAGATTTAAACTGGTTCCCAATAAAAGAAACATTCAGTGAAGATAGAATTGTATAATTTTTGAAAGACTTGCTTTTTAACCATTGCACTACAGCAGACTCTCCATGTTGGCATTTCATAAGTTTAGCTAAAGCATCTTCCCAAGAAATGCCACTGTGGAGAAAAAGACTCCTGCATGGGTGCTTTCTTGAATATTAACTTAACATCTTCAATTCTAGGGTCATATATTATCTATCCTTCCTACCACCTCTTCTTTATTTATATTACGTACCTCATTCAGAATTACCATTTTAACAGAAACTCTTGACATCGAAGGACTTTTAAACCTTGTATAAAATGAACTTACAAAAAAAAAAAAAAAAAAAAAAAAATATTCATAAATGTTTTATATCTTTCAAATATATTAGCCATCACAATTTTAGTCAGTATGTACAGATGTGTTTGTGTATATGCAATTGATACCAACTAGTAGGTGACAATTTCACATAGACACTCCCCCTACAACAAAGTCCAACATGGGTGCTTCTCTGAATATTTCTATCTTAACCTCTTCAAGTCTAGGGTCAATCAATGTCTATCTACCATATCTTCATAATATTCACTTCATACTTTTATGTTTATATCACACACCTCATTCAGTAAATCCACCCTCCCTTGAGTGGTTCTTCAGGCTTGTCTTTAGCAAAATTCAGTAAAAGAAATTTTAAAAATTGACTTTTTTTGATATCATATTTACTTCTTCACAATCCAAATAAAAATAACTTATTTGCAATGCAGATAAAAAAATATAGGGAGAAAAATAACAGTCTTCTAGTAAATAAATGGCCAAGATATCCTTAACTAAAATTTGGCCAGTTAAATTTAAGTAAGAATCATGTAAAGTATATTCAAGCAATTAGCTGACTTCCACAACTGATTTAATTATTACTAATCCTTCAATTTTACCTTCATCAATGTCTTAAGCCTATAGGATAACAACAAAAACATCAGTGAATAAAGAAAAATTAACCGTAATACCAACTTTGTTTCTATTTAACTTTGCTTGATTTATATTTAACATGATTTTCTGGTATATAAACACGGTATTGATACTGAGGTTATTTCCTTCAGTACTGACAACCCAGGCAGAAAACTCAACTCAGCTGGTATCAGTTATTTATTAAAAACTTGTGAACTGGACAATATATATATATATATATATATATATATATATATCTTGCACAGGAACAAAGATGCCCTCAAAGATCAAACAAATAACTATACAAGGGATCAATGAAAGTTCACTTACCAATGGATGTATGTAAGGTATAGGACGAGCATCCCGATGAACTGGGCATAATTCAGGTGATGGAAGAGACATGTGTGGCACTTGCCCTGGATGGTGTACGTACATTGGGTAAGGTTTTCGATAGGTCATCTCAATTGAGTAAGGTCCCTCATATTCAATAGAGGATGCCATATCCGAGGCTGCTGCTGCGTGATGCAACAGAGAGCAGAGAGTATCGTCCGTTGCCGTAGTGCTTCTTGGGGTGGAAAGAGAAGATGAAACAGAACAGAAATGCAGAGTGAGTGAGAGTTGGCTGAGAAAACTACAATTCGGATTAGATCTTATTGAGC
Organism: Ascarosepion bandense; assembly: GCA_037127315.1. Classification (NCBI taxonomy): domain Eukaryota; kingdom Metazoa; phylum Mollusca; class Cephalopoda; order Sepiida; family Sepiidae; genus Ascarosepion; species Ascarosepion bandense. The sequence continues at coordinate 5,487,448 of JBBBDQ010000432.1, forward strand.
TGGTGACCCTCTTCTAAGATAACACTAAGCTGAACACCCAGCCTAGCTTATCCACCACAGTAGCTGGGTCACTTAACACTAAGCATGAGAAGCTAATGTCTTTGGTGAGGCTGACGCAGTCAGATCAGTTAGGGATGGAGCACAGATATAGAGTGGGGGAGGATTTAAAATAGATGTAAAAAAAATAAATAAATTAAAAATAAATTAAAAGCACAGAAAGTAGATAAACAAAACAGAAGCAAAATAGTTGTACTAATAATGTTCAAAATATTAAATTGAGAATTATGCACTATTTTTGCTAGCAATCTTTAATTTGAAACAACAGGCATTCTTTTCAGTAAGTCAGTTTTTAAAGTTATGCATAGTGTGTGTGTGTGTGTGTGTAATATATATATATATATATATATATATATAGATAGATAGATAGATATTGATATACCTGTTTGTATATGAGTAAGTCTCCAGATAAACAGTAGAAAAAAAAAAATGAAATTTACACAACAAATATTTAGTTTGCAATATCTTTGCTTGTCAATGTACTTATTTTAGCAGTGAATATGTATACCATCAATCAAATATTATACAGTAGAAATTTCATATCAAAATTAAGATAATAATTGTGTGACAAGCCATGAACTTACTGATACAACCTCAGACACACACACATTGATTAATACCTGATAGCAACTAATATAAATTACATATCAAGATTAAAAATCTCTTTCATTATATGAAGGTGGATCAATAAGTTCAAGCATGGCATACAATTATTATATGAATTTTAATTTGAAATTTCCACTTGTTTGAGCTACGGGATTAATATTACTGTTGAATTAAGTGCATTAACAAGGACAAAGATTATGTAGAAAAATAAGTAAAAATTGATGCTATTTTCATCATTATCTATGGAATTTCATTATATATATATATATATATATTGATTGTTTAATTACTAAGTTTTTTGGTGATAATAAAATTAGACCAGAGCACATTAGTATTAAAAGTGTTCAATACAATTATATTTAGAACTTTTGAATATTTTTCATTTGTAAACAAGTTATTATGCGACCTAGGTTTCTACTATGTGGTGTCTTCAGGCGACTGGCAATATTTGCCAATCGCCTGAAGACACCACATGATAGAAACCTAGGTCGTGTAATAACTCGTTTACAAATGAAAAATATGTATATATATATATATATATATATATATATTTAAATCCAAACACTAAGTGGCATGCAGGTAAAATCCTAAGGAAGATCCTATTAATATTAAAACTGATACAGCTAGAGGGCTTGATGTAAATAATATCATCTATTTAGAGAGCCAAATATGTAAATTTTTTTCAAAACAAATTTCAAAACTTACATGTCATATGTTCATTTCAGCAATCATACAATACTTGTAATTTTTGAAGTTTTATTTGAAAAAAAAAAAAAAAAAAATATATATATATATATATATATATATATATATATATAACTCAATAAGTCCTGGGCCTGACATAAAGATGGCACCACTAATAAGAAATCCATATGATTTTTATGAAGTACTAAACTTCAAATGGCACGTTACAAAATTTGGGCCCAAATTGATTATTAGTTTACAAATTACAGTTAAGTGAAGCTACTGTTGTAAATTTTCCAAACAATAGAAAAATCTGAATTTTGTGTGTTGATAAAGCATTGCTTTCTGATGGAAAAAAAATACTGTTCAAGCAAAGCAATGGCTTGATAAGTGTTATTCAGACTCTGCTCCATCAAAAACAATGGTTAAGAGGTGGTATGCTGACTAAATAAGGTCATACAGACACAAATGATACTGAACGCTCAGGTCGCCCAAAATCAGCAGTTGTCCTGGGAAACACAAAAACCCACAAACTCATTTTGGCCAATCATGAATTGAAGTTGAGTGAGATAGCAGAGGAGTTGAACATATCAGAAGGCAGTGTATTCACCATTTTGCATGAACATTTGTCAATGAAAAAATTGTGTTCAAAGTGGGTACCACGTTTGCTCACAGTTGATCAAAAACAACACATCGATCATCCAGAGCATTGTTTGCAACTGTTTCAATGCAACAAGGAGGAGTTTTTGCATAAATATATAACAATAAAGGAAACATGGACCCACCACTTTACCTTGGAGTCAAATTGGCAGTTAGCTGAGTGGATAGTAACAGGTGAAAGCCGTCCAAAGCAACCAAAGACACAAACATCAGCAGGCAAGGTTTTGGCCTCCGTATTTTGAGATGTGCAAGGTATTTTGTTCATTAATTATCTTGAGAAAAGAAGCAATCATGAATATTATAGCATTATTGGTACGTTTGAAAGAAGAAATTGCCAATAAATGGCCACAAATGAAGAAAAAGGGATCTTTTACCAAGACAACACAACGATGACAAAACTACATGAAATGCACTTCGAATTCTTTCTACATCCACCTTATTCTCCAGATCTATCTCATTAGCATCTCGTCAGGCAGTCAGGTTTGCCTAATGAGGTGTTAATAAGATAGTGCCGAAACACAGCGGCTCTTGTGTTACAGTAAGTTATGTTTTTAGTATAAACTTTAAACATATATATATAGTCATCCCCAGACAGATCTGTTTTGCTGTATCACAGCTCATCAGTACAGTTAGACTGATTACTTTCTATGGGCGTTCAGTAGAAGAAGGCAGACTTTTAGTGCGTATATTATCATTATACATGCCCAATAGCCAGGGTGCTCTAATTCATTATTGAATGAGCGATGCATACATGCCAGAGTAGCTACTGTTTTTCAAAGTCTCCCATTCTTCCAGAGTGCTCAATCAGGGTGTGAGAGCATAAATATATATATATATATATATATATGGGATGCGATGAGTAAATTGTTACCATTTTATTTTTCACAGGCACATTGTTTGTCTGTTTTTTTGGGGGGGGGGCATTGACTGCTCAGTATTGCAGGATCAGTTGGGTAGTATATGTGAGAAAAAGAGTACCATTCATTTTTCTAGAAATTTGAAAATGGCATGCTGTATTTCTTGATTTTTTAACCTGAAGCTTCAATGCAAACATTTCAGAGTGTTTGGATGTCAATCTGAGGACAGTGCAAAAAAAAAAAAAAAAAAAAAAAAAAGAGTTAGATGAGTCTATTGGTGATTCCAAAGGTGTTTGGCATTACTAGTGATCACTCCAATGTTATACTTCCATTCATCTTCCCACAGGGCCTCAGACTCAACACGGAAGCCTAGATCAAGTGACTTGAAGAGGTAGTGCTGTCCTGGGTCAAGAGAGAGTATTATATTCTAAAACTAAATAAATAAAATAAAGAAATGGAAAAGACCCTGATATAACATCAAGTATAATAATAATAATAAATGCCAAACTTTACAGCAGTGGTGCTGTCTGCAGATTGTGCAAAGTATTGTTTCCAGAACAAAAAAATTACTCAATGAAAGATCAGAAATAATGTCCAGATGTCATCAGACCAAAAAATACGTCTTAGTGTCACACAAACCTGGATGAAAGTATTTAAGATCCTTAAGTAACTCCTTCCTAGTTTTGAAGTTTTTGTTGTTTAAAACTTCCATTCGCATGTTCATAAAATCCTGTTGTATGTTTGAAAACATTTGAAAATCAGTTATTATAAATCACCTGACGACACTGAAAGGTTGAAACCAACATTGTGAAAACAACTGGTTTCTAAATGAACAAATATATATATATATGTCAATGACAAATATATATATATATATATATATGTGTGTGTGTGTGTAATGTGTGCATTTTCAGGCAAGAAAGACTGCTGTCGTTTTGGTGTTAACTCGTGTCCAATTTTACATTTACATACACTATCTCTGATACTGAGCACTTATACTCATAAATACAGCAAAACAAAAAACCCAAAAACTATTATTAGACTATGAATATAGATAAGCATAAACTTATAAGCACATGTATGTGTGTGTGGGGAGTGAGAGAGAAAAAAGTCCATAATATAACTCATCTTATTGATAGGAAGCAGGTCTCAAAGCAGACACCAGCTAATTAAATCTGGAAAAGAAGTCATTGTTCCAATATGCACACACTTATTTAGAAAAAAGTGAACACCAAAAATGACAAACAGCTAAGATAAAACATTTTTAATAAAATTAAGTTTGCCTGAATTTTTTTTAAAGAGATAGTCCTCTACTTAGCAATATAATTGGTACTTCAGGTTTGTCCAGGAGTTTATCTATTCACAGATTTAATTTTTGACTTATTTCATGAAAATAACAAGCATATAAAATATGAAAAAAAAACAAACAAAAAAAACCTGTCCCTCAACTTGTAAATGTACTTTTATAGATTTGTCCATAGGTGGAATACAATATTTTTTGAATAAGTGATTGATTATTTTTATGTATTAATCTGCCAGATTTTATTAATTATTTTTTTTTTTAGTGTATGCCCATATTTGGATATATAATCTATTTATTAAATGTTCTGTTTAGTTATTTCTGTCTACCAGCCAGAATATTTATGAAACTGTTTTATAGAAGAATATAATAGCAAAAAAGAATCTTTGGTTCATAAGTCACAAGGGTAAAAAGAAAAGAAATTTCTTCATTATACATATACTAGCAGTATAGCCCAGCATTGCTCGGGTGTAATGAAAGCTTTAAAACTAATCTATGGTCCTGGAGCTCAGACTCTTTGGACGTTGGCACGAAAGACTAAAAAGCAATAGTTGTTTCCAGTTAAAGCGAAACCGTAGACTGAAAGAAACATGAATAGATGTAAGTCAAATTTTGATTTCCTGGTATCGATATCAAATAAGTTTTTTTCATCATAAACTGAATTTTGAAGGCTAAATAAGTGTTCTGAGTAAATGCCATCATGGCTGAGACTAAGAACTACAATTATACCTACTTAGAGCCAAACCCGAAGTAAAAACGAAAATAAAAGGGCTGAAAAAAATACAGACATACAGGCAGATAAACAGACACACACACAAACATCTTGCCTTTTATATATATATATATATATATATATATATATATAAAATCGATTTTCTGCACTATTGTAAGAACTGCAACCTTGAAACTTCTGAATATCATTTATGTCTTTGTCTATGAGTGTATCAAATTTGATTAAAATCAGACCACTCCTTCTATAACCCAATTTTATTGATTATCAATTTTTGATATTTATCAGGGGTACCTCAACACAAAACCTAGTTAAGAACACTCGCAGACGCTTATGGTACAACTGTGTAAATTTTCAAGAAAATCGGTTCAGCCGTTTCAGAGTCTATAGATAATGAACACGCATACACACACAGACAAAGTTCCATTTATAAATAAGTTTAGATTTAGATAGGCTTAGAGCCATATAATGTGAAAATACCAGTTCACATACATTCAAGTTAAGCAATGTTGAGCCTTGATGGGTGACTACTTGAAAATACCAGGTGCTATAAGCTTGAATATGAAGGTAGTGTAATGAGTAAAGTCTCAAAAAATTGAAAATTGATATTTTTATGCTCTAAAAATAAACAAAATAGTATAAGGAGTTAATGAATTTTTTTTAAGCATGGTATTTTCTTATGATAAATGTTAAACATGTACTCACTAAAATAACACTTATAATAAAAAATAATACTGAATTAAAAAAAATTAACTGCTTATATATATATATATATAATATTTGAATTTAACATTATTAAAAAAACAAATTCAAATATGTTGGCTAATTCCAGTTTTGTGGAATTTCATTAAATTCCATATGCATATATACATACACATATATATAGATAAAGCCAGCCATTCATAGATGGACCACTAAGAAGCGCGGACAGTCTGAGGATTTCTCTGCCATTCTGATGATGAGATTATAATCTCGAAATATCAGTGTAATAAATAGGTCATACAAACACCTCCCAACCTTCCTTTATTTCATTCAACGCATTGTGACAGCCTTCAAGACATAACATATATATATATATATATATATATATATATATATACACAACACACACACACAAGTGTACCCCTGCTGTCAAAAATGAAGGCCAAATATTTAATAGGATTATTATTATTATATATATATATATAATAGAATTTAATGAAAATCCACAAGACTGGCATATTTGAATTTTGTTTAACATTGGTCCCATTGACACCCATGATTATACTCTGACCTCTGAAATTCAATTTCAGAAACATCTTGTTAAATGGATAAAAAGTGGTGTTCTTTCCTCTGAAATGAACAAAGAATTAAGACAGTCTGGCTTCATTCGTCCCCGTCTTCATGCATTACCTAAGATTCATTAAGAGGGTGTCCCATTGAGACCCAAACTTTCTATGATAAGGTTCTCTCAACATAAAGTTGCTAAGTGGCTGACTATAATGTTGCAACCTGTTTTACAGCATTATAGTTCATTCTGCATCAAAGATTCCTTTTTATTTGCTCAATTTATTTGGAATTGTGATGCCACTGATGGATTTATGTGTTCTTTTGACACATGCAATCTTTTCACGTGTTCCTTTGTCAGAGACTATCAATAATTATAGTGATTTGTTATATCATAGTCATTTGACTCCATAACAATACCCGAAGATATTTTCCTTGAACTTATGAAATTTGCCACCAGGTCTGTCGATTTCAGTTTTGACAATATCATGTATCGCCAGATTGATGGTGCAGCAATGGGTTCCCCTTTGGGCCCTGTTTTAGCTAATATATTTATGAGCTTTCATGAGGAGACTACTTTTAAGTTCTTCCAGGCCCACGGTCTACTTCCATTATGTTGATGACATTTTTTGTGTTTTCAACAATGAATCAGAGGTCAATTGTTTTTTGCCCTTCTTAGATGTTCTGGGTCATAGAACACCTTCAGCTTTTATTACTTCTGTGTAAAGAAAGCCTACCTTTATGGGTCTCTATACCTGATGGGATTCTTTTTGTTTGAAATGACAAAAGATTAATTTAATTAAGACTTTAACCCATAGGGCATTAATGATTTATTTAGATGACACCTTAAAAGATGAAATTAGTTGTATAACTAGTATCTTTGTGAACAATGGTTATCCATTGGACATTGTTTAATAGGTTATTCATGGGGAAAATTGCTGAATTTCACAAAACTAAACCAGCAACAGTTGAAAAATGTCCATTCTATCTCCAAATACCATGGTTGGATAGTGTTAGTGAGACTTTAGCCAAGCGTATTTCATTAAGTTCACGTGAATATTATTATGCAGCCAATGTATGTGTTTTTTTTTTAATCGTATCACAGGGAACAAGGGATGAGCCTCTTAATCTGTTCAATAGACATAGGTGGAGTGTGAACCAGGCAATAGATAGATCTATCTACTCCAATTGAAAAAAAAAAACCCCAAGTGAGAAGATTGGAAAAGAGAAAGCCGGAAACCACATCCTAAACAGGGGACAAAGGATGAGCCTCTTAACCTGTTCAATAGACATGGGTGGAGTGTGAACCGGGCGATAGATAGATCTATCTACTCCAATAATAGATCTATCTACTCCAGTTTAAAACTAGATCTGTTCTTCCATCTATGCATGTAGACTTTCTACCTCATCTCCCACCATATTACTCTGTTATTTATCATTTTTAATGTAGTTGTGGAGTTAACTACATAGGTAGAATGACGCAACATTTACTCCACTATCCATCTGTTCAAATCCATCAAGTACGTCATGCAATGCTTTCCCTTGTCCCTCTATCTGTCCCATGAGCATCAAGTTCTCCAAGTTCTTTCTCCTTATTCAGTCATTTAAATGCCATATGTGAAACACGCTTGGGCGATCATGTCTCGAAAGAGACATAACTGACTGGGCAGAAGATTATCCCGCAATAGGTTGCCATTGCTTTCTGTGGTAGACTGGTTGCCTGCCAAGGCTATAGAACCCAATCTGTCCTGTTATTTAACCCATAACTGGAAGGAAGAGATGGATTAATACCTTTCCCAAGGGTATTTGTGCATAAGTGAATGCAATGAATTCAACTGGAATTTGAACTTGGCTCCCCGATTTCTTGTTCCGAGCTGATATCCACTGCACCACAACTCACATCCTTATTACATGTCCCTAAAACTTCAGCTGTCTTTTACTAAGAGGAAAAACAAAGACTAAAGGATGTTTTTATTATTAAATTATATTTATAAATATTTAAAAATATGTTTTCCTCGCATCAACAGGTGACTATAAATTTGGGTGGGGAATTTGAGCCTCTTTTTGCAGTGAGAAATACACTGATTTGAAAATTCTTGCAAAAATCAGATCATTTTTGGATTTTTATGAAATATTCAGGATTTATTCACAAATAAATTATTTTTTTAACATCTATGACTATCACTTGTTTAATTTTATAAAATTCTAAGAAATTAATTTTTGTGCTGTTTAATGCTTTTATTTGATATATGCAAAACAAATTAGAGAATTTAAATCATCAATATTTTGTTTTACAAACAAGACCTCCAGTTACAAAACATCTGCTCTAAACTGAAATAAAGCAATAAAAGTAAAATATTTAATTAAAAACTTAATTGCTTTTATGATTTAGATGAACACTATTGTCTTCGAAATTATTTTTGATGAATAATGAATTTTTACAATAATTTTTTAAATATTTTTAAAAATTTTAATTACAATAATTTATAAAAATTTCAGATCTTTTAAATTTCTATATTAATTTGTACCAGTTAAGTGATATTGTTATTAAGTAAAAACTATTTACTAATGATAAATGAAAAAAACTTAAAATTCAGTCTCATAACCCTTCTCAAAAAGAGTTTTTAATTTTTTCTTTTAATAGATATTGTGATTTTCTTTCTTCTTTCAATGATAATGCTATTAAGCTTATCAGACCATATGAAAAGAACTTGCATAAACTAAATTGACAAAACTTGTCTATATTATTTAAAGAAACCTGCATCTATATATAAATTCATTCAAGCATATTTCATTAGATATTATAGATCTATTATTTTACAATAATATGTTCTAGCTCTTTAATTATCTTTTTGATAAGCTGAAATTCATCAAGGAAGATGCTGTAGTTCTTGTTACACAAGTACTTTTGATCTCCTCTGAGATCATCCTCATGGGTTAATTGCAAATACAAACTTAATGTAATTGTAATCATTATGATGGTGATTTTTTATAGACATTGCTCTCTTATAATTATTTTAAAATTAATCATTGTAGTTACAAGTGTTCACAATGCTAGATGGGTAACCAGAGATGGTAAATTACAATGGAGTGTAAAATGTTAATCAACTCAAATGCATTTTAAAGCATTGCTACAATACTCATAATAAATCTTGTTCATGTTGGTTGCTTGATTTTGACAGAGAGCCTCAAGAATTTGAAGTTTTTTTTTATTATTTTCATAGTGTAGTATATTGGTGTTGTCAACAAATACTTTCCTGTATTGTGAAGGTGGACAGGAATGTGTTTTTAAATGTTGTGTGATATCTGACAAAAGAAGTGCAAAACATCTTAAAAATGTTGTCATTAAGCCAACATATATAGTTACTTTTCTGTCAGAGATAAAAATCTTCAAAGGACATTTAAACAGGTATACAATGTTGGTCTTTTGCAAAGTACTAGTTGATGAAAAAAGTTATTGCATATGATTAAATTAATGTGTTAAATTTAGTATAGTATATAATTTAATTTCTTTTTACTGGGATCAGTGAGAATTATATCAGGACTATTTTTAGGATTTTTTTCATTTTGTTTATAGCTAGAATGCATTTTATAATGGTATAGTTGGTTAATATGCTCAGAGTTATTTGAGGAAGTATTATGTTCTTTTTGATTTATGCTAATATTTCTAATGTTTCATCTAATTTGTTCATCAATGACGTAATTAGGAAGGTCATTATTGATTAGAGTTTGTTTAATGTTTAATTCAGTGTAGAAAATTTTTTCCATGGAAAAGTTAGCATCTACATGACTTATTTCTTTTTATAATAGTGATTTTGTAATAGGACATTCACTTTTATAGTTTTGAGTGCACATGTTTATGCTAGTGGGTTTTTTTTATACGAGGAGTTAGTAAATTTATTATTACCAGTGTCCATCAATAGAGCTAGAGAAGGAATTTTATTATTGTTAATTTCATATGTGAAGTTAAGAATGAGGATTTTAAAAAAACAAAAACTTTCTAGTAGTTTATCTATGTTTTTAACTAAGATGAGCATATCATCTACATATCTTAGGTAGATGGAGGTTTTTTTTTAGTGGTATTAAATATCATATTTTCAAAATTAGCCATGTAGAAGTTACTAAATGTTGGTCCATGAACTGAACACATGGAAATGCTATCACGTATGCAGATGTTATTTTGGTGGTCATATTTTGTAATTAAGCATCTCTGGTGACACATCTTGCATTGAGAATACTTATTTACAAAATATTGTTATTCGATTGTTGTCTCATCAAGAAACTACATTCTTTCAGCAATGAGTAACCTCCTCTTTGGTTTAATATTCTTTATCATTTCAATGATTTCTTCATCTAACTTTTTGGGGTATGTCATCACAGAAACCTTTTTAATTCCTTCATATCCTGCTGTTGCGAGGAACATATCCGTAATCACATTTTGTATTTGTTTCATTTGTCTCTCAGTCTAAACCTTGGTCATTGCTGCGAACCATCTAATCCACATCTTCACATGCTCCAGATTGTCGAGTATGATCAGACATCCTATTGGCAATGCTGTTGTTGTGATGTGTAAATCTTGTGGGAATCTGCGTGATTTCTCCTTCCTCTGGTGTCTGGGGTTTGCTCTATTTATGCATTTATCTCATATGCATAAAACGCTACAACATGTTTACAAAAACTTACCATCACAATTACAATTAAGTGTATTTGTCTATACTTCTGAGATGAGGTAGTATTTACATTATTTATGCTGTTCAGACTGTTGTCTTCATTTTTATTACCATGTTTATGATGTTTCATTCTTTGTATGCTCTGGCCTTCTTTAGGTGCTAGGAATTTTGAACTGAACCCTTTTTTAGATCACTGTGGTATATAATTCTATGTGTGATGCCACTTCTGGATGCTATGCTGTTGTCTCCCTTTAACTTAAATTTATTTGTTCACCACTGCTGTAGCCAGGTATTGAACTCACTTTTTGGATCAAGTCAGTGCCTATATCCACTGGGTAATGTATCCTTAAGGATACACAGTGTATGAATTTCAGGGATTTATAAACCTAATATCTCAGTAAACATTTTTTACCAGAGCTCGTATTGTAATTTTTTAAAGCTAATGATTTTCTCTAGCACTGCATATTACTGGTTTCTGTATTATATTTATTTCTCTGCTTGGCCATGTTAGAAGGTTTTTGTGGCCTAACATGTGCTGATTCTTTAAGTTTAGAGTTTCCAATAGTGTTCTCTATCAATAATTTCAACTTCATCTCATAAGGGGCAGTGATCTTTTTTCCCTCCATATGGGGTCAGCTATGCCCAATTTTTTCATCTCCCCTTGCTTTATGACCTTGCAATGTTTTTGCAGCCTTACATTAAGGGTATGGCCATATCTCCTTTATATTTCTTTCCACAGCTACATGGAATGGTGTACATACAGTTCTTAGTTATGTTCTCTACTGGAGATCTTACTTGGGAATGGTATCTGCAAAATGTTGAATCACTTCTAAATGTTTTCCTGATGTAATATGGACCACAAACCTTCTTTAAATTTTTCTGATAATCTCTTCATATAGGGTTAGTAGACCGAGGCTGTTTTCTGAGTGTTGTTATTCTCTTACACTTTTCTATTCCAGTTTGTTTGAGATGCTGTTATGTACCCCAGGTAGTTGTTATGCTGACCATTTCTTGTTCATATATCTGGGTTGCCACTGAAGACTTGCTTGATGTTTTTTTTTTTTTTTTAAATCATATCACCCTGAGCAAGGCGGTAACACCACTGAAGCGCAGGGGGCTACGTAAGTGTGAAAAGATTGGAAAAGAGAAAGCCGGAAACCACATTCTAAACAAGGGATAAGCCTCTTTACCTGTTCAATAGACGTGGGTGGAGTGTGAACCAGGCGATAGTTTAGTCTATCTACTCCAATGTTGTAAATAATGGACAATCTCTTTCTTTACATTGTATGGGTGATGGGAGTTGAAGTTGAAGTATTGTCTAGTGAATTCCCAACACCAAATAGCAACAGTGTTTCATGCTTGAATGCAATCTTCAAGTCATAGGTGTTGAGTTTTGGCTTGACTATATATTCAGGCCAATGATGCATCATATGTAACAAGGTCTATTGTATTATCCTAACAGCTATTGGGTATTTATTTTTTAATCATTTCACCCCAAGCAAGGCATTCCACTGCCACTATTGCACATGGGGTTACATAGGGGAAGGTGAAAAGAAAGAGTGGTTAGATATAGGATATATAATGTCAGAAGTAGGGTGATAGATGGGTAAGGATACCGAAGCTGGGGGTTGGGTAGATGGGAAGAGAGTTTGAAAGATTGTTAGTGTGTTAGGAGGTGTCTATTGACCTTACATTTAAACTCCTGGAGATTGTAGCCATGGGAAAGCAATCATGCAGAAGGGAATTCCACAGTCAGGAAGTGCAAGAAAAGAAACTGTTGGAGTAGAAATTGCGGTTGCATTTTATTGGTTTCACTGTAAAAGGGTGAGATCTAGTTGCTAATCTAGTATCTCATGCAAATTCGTACCTAGGGGGCACCAGTGATCTAAGTTCATCAAAGCAGAAGCTGCGAAAGTATTTATAGAATAGACACAGGGAAGCCATGTCGCGCCGGTGAGAGAGAGACTGCAGCCAGTCTGCCAAGTCGGTATCGATCACATTACAGACTCTCCATTGTACTTTGTCGAGAACCCCGAGGAGAATAGCAGAGGCACCTGACCAGATGTGGCAGCAGTATTCAATGCACGGGCGGATGGTAGATTTATATATGTGCAGGATAGTTTCAGACGGAAAAAAACTTCCAGGCCCTGCACAGAGAACCGACTTTCATAGCAGCAGATTTAGCAATGGATTCGATATAGTCATTTCACTTGAGGTCCGCTGAAAGTGTGAGACCAAGGAAGCGTAGTGTTTTACTCTCTGGGAGGCAAGCCTGGTCCATGCTAATGGAAGGTAGGTGCGATTGTCTATGGTGGCTATCAGTCTCTCAAATTCTTCTGAAGGCTATTGTGTAGGAATAATTGTGGATTCAAATGTGGTTATTTATCAATATTTTATAATGTTAACTTTTAATCATTTATTATTGATTACTAAATTATTTGTTGTGTGATTACATTTACTGATGCATATATGCACATTTGTAAATATATAACCCAGTCTGATAAGATCCTAAGAGATGAAACATGACACATGTAAACCTTTTCCATTTTGTCTCAAAATATGCTCAATACTGTTTCTTGATATATAAAAATAGATAGTTGTTTAATATACCATCAACATGGAAAAAAAATAATTTCAAATAATTCTTGTGAAATGTTGAAACTACTAGTATCTTGTTTAGTTTAGTCATAATGTCAACAATCTCAGTTTGATAAAATCCTAAGGGATGAAATGCATCACAAGTAAACCCCTTCTATTTTGTTTTAAAATACTCAATATTGTCTCTCTGTCATTTTATATCATATATATATATAATGATGTCAAATCTGTGAATGGCAAGGATAATCCCAAAAGATCTACTTAATCTAAACTTATTTATAAATGGAACTTTGTGTGTGTGTGTGTGTATATATGTCTGTGTGTCCATTACCTATAGACTCCAAAATGGCTGAACTAGATTTTCTTGAAAATTTACACAGTTGTACTATAAGCGTCTGCGAGTGTTCTAAGCTAGGTTTTGTGTCAAGGTATCCCCAGTGAAAATCGATAATCGAATAAATTGGATGATAGAAGGAGTGGTCTGATTTTAATCAAATTTGATACACTTATAGACAAAGACATAAGAAACGATATTCAGAAGTTTCAAGGTTGCAGTTCTTACAATAGTGCAGAAAATCGATAATATATATATATTTGTGTGCGTGTCTGTTTATCTATCTGGATGTCCTTTATACAAATCCACAATTTTTATCCAATTCTCACCAAAACTTCACACAAATATTCTTTAGGCTGAGTCTGAGCCCCAGGACCATGGATTAGTTTTTAAGCTTTCATTACACCCGAGCAATGCCAGGCTATACTGCTAGTATAAAATATTAAGTATTAGATTTGCATAGAGAGCTCAATGGATGTTCTCCAGAACAATGTGATATCTATATAAGAAAACTCAGCACATTATTTAAAGTGGACATAAATCATAATTCATTTCTTTGAACTAATTAGTTTATTTCTTCAGACCACACTATATTTGTTTCAAATATCTTCCCAGAATAAACATTTTTTAAAATGAAATGAAAGTCAAGTCACATGATCCAGAATGGAAACTTTCGCCTTATATTGGGTGAGAATCATTCTGGCTAGGGGAGATGAAAGTTCATTGGGCAGAAAGAGTGACCATAAGACCATTACACACTCACTCACAAGCACATGAATACATATAGACAATTAGCTCTACATATGAATATACTTATACATACACTTATATCCACATATATACATGCAAATGTGTATCCATACATACATACATACATACATACACATCTTCATCCATATCCACATATAACTATTATGTTCACACACTCACATACATATTTATGAAGACAGGACTTATACATGTATAATTAATACTAACACATATTTACACAAGTATACTAGCAAACCTCATATATACTCAGAAAATATGCATATATTTACATACTTATGCACGCACAAACATATATATATATATATATATATATTGTTTAATACTTAGTTTTTGGTTCTAATAGGGTTAGACCAGTACACATTTGTATTAAAAAGTGTTCTATACAATTATATTGTAGAACTTTTGAATATTTTCCATTTTTAAATGAGTTATTTCACTACCCTGAAATGGTTTCTACCATGAGTGGAGCCTTCAGGCAATTTTTAATAACTGATTTTACCATTTGCCGTTTCTCTTTTTAAGAATGTTCTTGTAATGCATCCACACTAAGAAATACCTCTTAGGTTCATGCAACCATGGATGAAAACATAATTCATTTGAATTTAAACAATGCCCGTTCATAAATTCTATGCCACGTGAACATTCAAATAAAACACCGTTACAAGAGCGCTCTTAAAAAGAAGACACGGTAAAAGCTAAAATCAGTTATTAAAAATCGTCTGAAGACACCACTCATGGTAGAAACCTGGGTAGCAAAATAACTTGTTTGAAAATGGAAAATGTGTGTGTGTGTGTATATATATATATATATATATATATATATATATATAAACATTAATATCCAGGTTGGTAATCACCAATAATTTTGTTAATTTTCAAGGATCCTACAACAAGCATTGTTAGATGTTATCAGTTTATTAACATGTTTTTAAAGTTTTGGTGGGGTTCTTATTTAATTTTGTGAATTTGGATTGATCATCAATGAAGTGCGGTAATTTCTTATGGTAATCCAATTTATCAAAATTACATAAGTGTTATAGATCTTTCAGCTCATCTGATGATAATATAGGGGTTGTTCTTTAGTAGCACTTCATTAATAATCCATCCAAATTCCCAAAGCTAAATAAGACCCCCACTGAAACACTAAAAACACACACACATAAATATATAAGTTCTTTGTTCCTCACTACTGCCTAATGATTCTACTTTACACATGAAACTTTTCATAGTGGGGGGAAAATGTGGGTGAGTGTGTAAAGTTCATTATTATTTTTTTAAATTTCTTTTATTTTTGCCTTGTGTTTGTATATTTTACATTGAAGACTGCTTTTTACAGTGCTGGTGTCATGGTCACAAATGTTGTAGTTGCATTTAATATATGAGTGGGAAAGTTTTTAGCCTAGTGGCAGTGACATGCCTTGCTTGGGGTGAAACGCTTATAAATAAAATAAAAAAAAAAACAAAAAAAACTAAGAATGGATTCCACACCAAAATTCAGAAGTTTAGTCATTTGGTCAGATTTTTTGAAGTGAGTCAGGCTGAGACATTTTGGCATTTTCTCAGATTTGAGATGCTATTGAAAAGTTGAAGAAATTTTAACAAATTACTTACTGTCACATCTACTTTTCCCTGTCTTCTTCAGAGCATCACTTGCTTGCTGCTTTCATTCTGACTCACAAGAAATAGTGTCAACTATATATCAGTTAAAGATTCCATAGCTTTTTTGTTATCACCTAATATATAGTGTATCAAGGCAGCAAATAATTTTCTAAACATATACTGTTAAATATAAGAGACAATGAATGTCTATTATGTTTAATCATGAACTATTCTAAATGTCGTATTTTGGCTTTAATTTCAGTTGAAAATAAAGACAAAAATTCTCCAACATTTGGATAATTTTTCATTAATTTGATTCTAAGCTTTTGGCTCACATGAGCCATCTTCAGAGAGGTTATTAAGACGGTAACACAATTGTCTCTTATATTTAACAGTATATATATATATATAATTAAAGAAAAGCTAAAACTGTTTGTGGAACTTGCCAAAAGCCTTAAATGCCCTTAAACAAGATAAACACTTAAACAAGAACAGCAATAACAAAAATGACCAAAAGGCAAACACCTACCAACTCAGTAAAGTGCTCAATGCCTAGATTACCTAGATAGAGCAAAAACCACTTGACAACATTAATTCCTCTGGAAAAAAACCCTAGTTATTGTAGCATGTCAAAATGACAAGTGTGAACTGTCCCAAGAGCTCACTGATTACTTCTTTTATTGGCTTGATTATACTGGCCTCATTTACATACTACTAGAGTTTTGCATGTGGACTTGTTAACCATTGTGGGGGTGGGTCTACCAGTGCTGGGTCCAAGGATGTCCTACCATGTAACCCATCCAATGTACTACTTTATTGTAATCACCCAATTTTCATTCACACACCTTGAACACCCTAATATACATAAGTATAGGGTAGGTATGAATGGAATAAAATTCCATATAAAAAAAAAAAAAAAAATACTATTTTTGAAAATGTGCTCGATACAAAGTAGCGCAAATAATATCTATTTAGAATTTATAACAAATATGTTATATCATTACAAGACTTACTTTTGTAGTGATATTAAAGCATATTTATATTATATATGAATATACACACAAATACTCATTGAAACACTTGCACACATATATTCATTCATAAGTACATATGTGTACCTATGTGTTGGTATAATTATTCAAACACTGCATTTAGTAATCTTTAACTTACAAAATGTATCTATATATGCAGGTATTACGAATGTGAATGTGCATTGTGGTGTAAATATCGGCTCTGAATGAGAAATTGGAAAGCCCAGTTCAAATTCCAGTCAACCTTGTTACATTCACTTACAAATAAATACTTTTGGGAAATCTATAAATCTCTCTTCTCTCCACAGCTATGGGTTAAATAGCAGGACAGACTAGGTTCTATATCCCTGGTTGGCAATTAGTCTACCACAGAAAGAAATGAAAACCTAATCCAAAGAACAATCTGCAATATTATTCGTCCTGATCTAGCAGCTTGGCTTCACTTGTTTTCCCATCACTGTAAGGTTGCCCCTCTGTGTTTTTCCTATAAATACTTTCATGGTAATTGTTCAGATAAGCTCTTTGCTTTGGGACCTAGACGTTTTGAATTTAAGCACAAAGTGAAAAGAAAGAACTGAGCATAAACCTCAAGAAAACTGAATGGATGGTCATCAACTAAAAGGGGAGACCAATATGCCAACTGCAAGTTGGAGAATCTGAAATAAAACAAGTAAAAAATTCAAATACCTGGGAAGTGTTTTAACAGTGGATGGAAAATGTGACATGGAGATACAAAGATGCATTGGCATGGCCAAAGATGCATTTCAGAAGCTAACCAGAGTACTGAAAGACAGGAAAATCTCATGAGAAACAAAGAAAAGAGTGGTGGATTGCTATGTGATATCTGTCCTCCTCTATGGAAGTGAATGCTGGACGATCTCAAAGATGAAGGAGAGGCTTGAGGCAGCAGAAATGTGGTTTTACAGAAAGATGCTGAGGATACCATAGACAGAGCATGTGTGCAACAATGAGGTGTTGGAAAGGATGCAAGCGGGAAGAAAACTGATAATAAATATCAGGAAGAGACGAATGAAGTTTCTGGGTCATGTAATGAGGATGGAAGGCCTAGAGAACTTGATACTCACAGGTTGGATGAATGGGAGAAGAGACAAGGGAAAGCAGTGCAAGGCGTACTTGTTAGGTTGATGGAGCAGTGCTTAGAAGAGATACCAAGAGAAAAATTATTGAGTGCGACAAGAGACAGAGCCAAGTGGAAGTCCATGACCGTCTACATCCTGAAGGGACACGGCACATGAAAAAGAAGACTAGACTGGTATTGGGATCTCATCAATTTACAGTTGAGCTGGGTAGATGTGGCTGCAAATTCTATGTTAACAGTTTATTTTCTCACACTTCTCGCTCTCTTCCAGCTCCATGCTTTCCAGTCCACTTTAATCCGTTAAAATGTAAATGCAATGTCAGTAGCTATCTACTGTTCTGATTGCTCTTTTCTCTTTCTACTCATTATTAATGTTTTCCCACATTGTAACCCCTTGTGTCTTAGTAGCTTTCTTCTTGCCTTGCATGGGGTGATACTAACTTTAAAAAAAACAAAAAAAAACGACCTCCTGCAGGAAAATCTACTTAGTCATAACTCAAAAGAGACATGATCACCCAAGCATGTATCACATATGGCATTTAACTGAATGGTTCACACAAAAACTTCAAACTTTAATCAGAATGAGTTACAATGAATAGTAATAAATAGATCTATATGAATATAATTGTGTGTATAAAATACATTTCTTTTAATAATAGCATTAAAGGGAGTCGATACTTTACAAGTTTAAACTATTAGTTAAATTATGATTCATTCTTTCATTTTATACACTTTATCAACCATTTGCAGGTTATTTAAAGCCAAAAAAGAAAATTTTAGAGGTATATTTTCGTTGTAAGTCCCGATGCTTTTCCCCTTCAAATTTATTCAAAATACCATTATCTCTGTGCAAATGTATATGCTGAACTCAAATCAACTGTTAGTTATTGAAGAAATTTACCTTTTTTTATCTAAATGTCCAAAAAAAAAAAAAAAGAACTATATCTTGCACTTTTTCTCTCCCGTGACTCACTGCAGAACAAATTTTGGCAGATTTTTGGTCGATTTTTCTTCATTTACTGATATTTCCGGCGATGTACTTCCGGCAACTACTCTCCAGTTAACAACTCTGAGTCATTATCCAGTACACTAATCTTCTTCGATATGCCCTGCCCCTTCAGGACGTAGGCAATCATGGTTCCCCACGTATCCCTATCCCTTGTGGCTCTTAGTATGTTTGCTCCTTTTACTCCTGGCAACCCCCGTTCTGTCATCCACCTGATCAGGCCCTACAAATATGTTATCCGCTGCCTTCCTCTGTCTCTCTTGCCTTCTATCTGGCCAGTCAGTATCAGGTTCTCCAGGCTTTCCTTCCTCATTGCATGTCCCAGTGTTATATATCGCCGTACGACGACAAAACAACAAACACGCATATATAAAAATATAAGGTTATATTTTTATTAATGACGACGAACCGTGTGGAATAGAGAACAGGAGAGTGAGAGCGCACATAGAATGGGTTGACGGGAGTGTAGTCTTGCCTGTGGTGTTTCTCTGCTTCCACTGGCCGTTCTCTGCTGGCGAATCCGTGTGTCGAGGTCTTTTTATAGTCTTCTAGAACCGGGACTTTCCTTCCGGTTTTGCCTCGCCCACGCAACGCCCACGTAATTCCCAGAGACACCTGTTCTGTTTGCCTCCGTAGTCATTTCCGCCGCTGTCGGAAATAAGGTCAAACGACATCCGCTCCGGCCTCGACAGGATGTATTTCACAAACACCTGTCTTGTCGTTTCGCCAACCCCTTCACCGACGGGAAACACCATCGCTTGCATCACTTCCTCGGGTGGGGCCAGATTGTTATATTACACCAGGAACTTCAGTTGTCTTTTCCTGATGCTCAGTATTAATTTCCTTTTGGTTGCCATTCTTTCCAACACCTCATCGTTGCTTGCATGCTCAGTCCATGATATCCACAGCATCCTTCTGTAGAACCGTATTACCGCTGCTTCCAGTTTTGTCCTCATTGTTGATGATATTGTCCAGCATTCACTGCCATATTGAAGAACTGACATCACATAGCAATCCAGCACTCTTTTCTTTGTTTCTAGTGAAAGTTTCCTGTGTGTTAGTACTTTACTCAGCTTCTGGAACACGTCTTTTGCCATGCCAATTCGCCTTTGGATCTCTGTGTCACACTTTCCATCTCCTGTTTGAACACTTCCTAGGTATTTAAATTTTTGTACTTGCTTGATTCTGGTATCCCCCACCTGTATTTGGCATTTTGGGTTGCACCTTTTGCTGATGACCATGCATTCAGTTTTCTTAAAGTTTATTTGTAGTCCTTTTTTGTCACTCTCCACCGCTACCATCTGTGTGAGGTCTTGTAGTTTCTTTTCTGTGTCTGCAATCAGAATTTTACAGCACCTATTACTAAACAGTTACCCAGCTAGGTACTGACCAGGCTTAATGTTGATCATACAGAAAATGGTTTTCAATGCTATATGGTTGTAAACAGATTAAATATATGTAGAAATGATTTGTGCAGAAATATTTTTTTTATCTATATACTAGCAGTATAATCCGGCATTGCTCGGGTGTAATGAAAGCTTTAAAACTAATCCATGGTCCTGGAGCTCAGACTCTGCCTAAAGAATATATGTCAAGTTTGGTGAGAATCTGATAAAAATTGTGGATTTGTATAAAGAACATACAGACAAACAGATACACACACAAACATCTTGCCTTTTATATATATATATTATTGATTTTCTGCACTATTGTAAGAACTGCAACCTTGAAACTTCTGAATATTGTTTCTTTTGTCTTTTTCTATGAGTATATCAAATTTGATTAAAATTGGACCACTCCTTCTATAACCCGACTTTTTTGATTATCGATATTTATTGGGGGTACCTCAACACAAAATCTAACTAAGAACATTTGCAGACGCTTATAGTACAACTGTGCAAATTTTCAAGAAAATCGGTTCAGCCGTTTCAAAGTCTATAGGTAATGGACACACAGACAAAGTTCCATTTATAAATAAGTTTAGATAGTATTACAACAAACACCCAAAAGTACTATCATACATTTTACTGTCCAAAATATTCCTTACATATATATTTAAAATTAACCATCTACCTCAATTTACATGACATGTGTATCAGTGCACACACATTAACTAATGCTGCCCTCCAAGTTTCTATACAAACATACACTATTATACACTTTACCATCCAAAATATTCCACACACATACATTTAAAAATGAAATGCTGTCATAAACCTTAACTTCAGTTCATTTTTACTGAACAAGGAGTTTTGATGGTAACTCACTCAACTGTACCCTACACATAATGAAGGGGGATTTCAGTTTGGGAAGTTAGGTAACCAGATGATGCAGTTGCAGAAATTGTCTGACAAACATGACTGGGTTTTCTTGTTTGTGTTACATGATGCAGAGTCCTGTTGCCAGACATAGGATCTTTCAGCAGCCACCCTTTTGATTCAGTGCAGAACTACTTCCTCAAGGCTGTCACCAACAAATTCGGGAGTTTTTTCTTATCAGAACAATCTGCGTGAGTTTTCTGAGCTGTCGTACCTTTGTACTCACCATTAGACTCATTTAACTCTTTCAGAATCCTCTGCACTATCCTCAAATTAACACCCAAACATTCTGAAATGATCAAATTGAAGCTTCTGATGCAAATGCAAAGAAATACAGCATCCTGTTTCCAAATTTCTGGCATAGTGAGTTGTGCCATGGTGCTGTCTTTTATCAGATGGTGCCCAACTGACCCTAAAACACTGTACAGTTGACAAAATCAAAAACATAGAATGGTGACAATTTGCCCATCACAACCTCTCTGTGTGTGTGTGTGTGTGTGTAACACAGATTAGGTATCAGAAATTAATTACTTAATTGTAATTAAATTCCAATTTCAGGTTATCAATGATTTTGTTGAAAACAATGTTCAATATCCTGAGGCTAGTGGCACATATAGTTTATGACATTTTTTACATCTTTATATGACAAGTATTAGTAAATGCAAAATGATACATTTGTTCTTTGAATTAACCAATCATCAGACACACCTTGAAATGTTTGAACTCCCTTTCCACAATGGAATTAATCAGATTTAATGCAATAAACTTTAAAATATTTGTTAATAGATATAGAGAAATGATTGACATGGAATGAATTTTCTATCTAAAAAGATTTTTCATCTGACATTTTTTTGTCGGACATTATTTTTAGTAGATACACGTGTTAGTTGCTATCTCAATAACAACTAGCCTAAAATGAGAAGTCAAAAATAAAGAACAGAGACAGCAACTCAAACATGTGTATCCACAAAAATTACATTTATAGTAATAACAAATGTTCAATAAAAAAATATTTTCAAAAATTAATCCTGTTTACATTTTTGGGATGAAACTGGAGCAAGAGGATGTAGATTTGTAGGAGTCCCAATGAGAAGTTGTGTGCCCTTTAATAATAATTCCAACCTTGTTCTGTCAGGCTGCTCTCCATGACCAAACTGGTTGACAAAAAAGAAAAACATTTCTTTACGAACATGTCACATCTTTGGAAGGACTTTACCATGGTAAATGTAAGAATTTTGTTTTGCTTTGGTTTTATAAACAACTTTTGTGCATATACATGTTTGTGTGGACATAATTACTAGAGATGGTGATATCTGTTTTATGTTGTAGTTTTGTTGAAGTTATATTTTGAAATACAGTTTGATTTCTTTAAGAAATTGTCGAGTATTATACAGATTAATGTCATTAAATATTTTGTTCATGTTGATTGTTTGATATGCCACTAAACAATCAGCCAAACTATGTTATTTAATGGGGAAATCTAAATATTTTAAACCAATTGTAGGCCTTCAACTACAGATAAAATGTATTGTTGGTAATTCTAAAATAAATAGTTATTGCTCCTATTTTTTAATATATATATATATATATAGCTGATATTTTAAGTATAAAATGTATTTTCATACTTTAATAGTGTTTTGTTTATTTTTGGGAGGAGGAGGATTCACTATTTACCCATAGCTGAGACACTAACAAGTGCTACCAGCATGGGTCAGGGTGAACCTGGGAATAACAGCAATTAAAAAGTGGTTCTACGTTACTCAAAACCTCCAATCTCACAATCAGGTCTTGCTGCTGAAAAGGTGCACCTGGGAATAATGGGAATTAAGAAGTGGTTCCTCAAAACCTTTAATCTCCTTATCAAAAGCATTGCTGCCGGATGTAGTTTATCATCTTATCCAGGACCCGGTTAACAAGAGTGAGAATAAAGTAATGAAGCAGTTGATGGTGATTCTGAAAAAAAAAACACTGTTCAAATCAAGACGGTCAAGTGTATTTGCATATGTAACAAACCCAACTGGAATTAGCTCTCCAATTTCCATTTCTGAGCCATTATCCATTCACACTTTTTATATAAGGATATTTGATTGATTCATTGATTGATCCATTAATTTTCTGTAGTTTATCAACCATTTGCAGATTATTTAAAGTTAGGAAATATTTTTAGATTCTAAGAAACTTTTTTGGAGATAACAATCATTAACTGATACAAGTCTTACTAATTAACCCATAGCCAGAGGGAGAAGAGGTTAAGTAATACTTCTCAAAAGGTATTTGCATGTAAGTGAATATAATTAACCCAATAGGATTTGGAAGCTGATTCCCTAATTAAAAGTTCTGAGCCATTATTTATTACACTACCCACACATCCAAGTTTACAGCACCTAGTATTCCAAAGTGGTTGCAAATTTAGGTATTGACCAGACTTAACATTGCTTAACTTTGATGATTCTATGAGAACTGGTGTTTTCATTGCAATATACCTGTCGACCATGTGTGTGTGTGTGTGTGTGTGTGTGTGTATGAGAAACTAAAAGCAAAACTAGGAAAGTACTAAAAAGTTAAATAGTAAATATAAACTTAGAGCACATTACAAATGCAGAAAAAAAATGGCTTTCTTGGTGCACAGTGCATAACCAAGTAATAACCAACACCTGTTTTGAAGAACACCGAAGGTCCCTGTTGACATGGAAAAGTCTAGCAGGAGAGGTTAAAAACGAGATGAACTACTTAATGATTAACAAAGAATGTAGAAATACAGTTCTGCACTATAAAACATATTCAAGTGTTTTGATTGTGTGAGTGATTGAACTGAGTATAAAACTAGAAAAGTTAAAGCCAAGCTCCCAATATGAGAAGCTCTAGAATGGTTACACTTACAAAAATACACATGCAGTAAACAACCAATATGAAATTTTGGACAAATTCAAGAATTCTAAATGGAATAATTGAAGGGAAATGCAAGTGACAACTGTAAAAGAAGTCATAATCTGTAAAAAAAGAAAAAAAGAAATCAACCTAATGAACTATAGACAGCAGATAACAAGAAAGGATGTGGAAATCTGAGATTGTACAATAACATCAGAAATAAGTGCAGGCAAAAGTCAAATTGAACAAGATGGAGAAACAGTTGGTAAATATGGACTTGAATCAAGTAACAAACAGGAAGAAAAACAGTTTTATTTGTGAACAGCAAAGGACCAGGTTGTAGTCAACATTATGAGAACATCAAAAACATTTGTAGATTTAGAAAAATCTGATAGAATACATTAAAAATTAAATAGATTACTTAACTTTCAACAAATGAAAGTTTTGCACTCAAAAACTTACCCAAGTATGAATCACATTACAAATTCAGGGAAAATGGTTTTATTGGTGCACAATGATTTTTTTGTTTGTTTGTTTCGAGGTTTAACGACCTATCAATCCTTATGGGAACATTTCAGGTCATAACCAATGATTTTTTGGGTAAGGTTATTTTATTTTTACAACATTTTTCTTTTCGAGTATCAAGATTCATTGGGACTTGTTTTTAAGAGCAGGGTTTCCAAGTCCTACCCTTGTTATTTAACCCATAACTGGAGGGAAGGGATGGATTAATACCTTTCCCAAGGGTACCAGTGCTTAAGTGAATGCAGGGTATTCAACTGGAATTCAAACTCGGCTCACCGATTTCTCTATCTGAGCCGATATCCACTGCACCACAACGCACATCCGTCACTATACACTTACAGCACCTGGTATTCCCAAGCAGTCACCCATCTAAGTACTGACCAGGCTCAACATTGCTTAACTTCGGTGATCGAACGAGAACCGGTGTATTCAAAGTGATAGGCCGTAAGCCCTGGTGCACAATGAATGGCCAAGGTGAAACCAACACTTTGAAGAATATCCAAGAAATTTGTGGACTTGGAATGGTCTGGCAGATGTTAAAAAATAGATAGATTACTTAACTAGCAACAAATGATTTGGAATTAGCAGTCATATATACAAATGAAGTGTAAAACTACAAAATAAAAGAAGCCCAAAGCAATGACTGAACTGCAATATGACAAACTCCAGAATTATCAAAATTACAAACATATGCAGTGAAGAACAAATAGGAAATTTTGAAACAGTTCAGGAGTGATTTGTTTTTTTACAATTTATTCACCCTTTGTGGGTTATTGCAGGTGATTTGAAGGTGAAATGTATTTGGAATTGTAAAAATAATTTTTGCACATAAATATCACATTATCAAGGGGTTTTTTTTCAGAATAACAAGGCTTTCTCTAGTTACAAGTCATACTATTTAATCCATAGCTGTGGGGGATGAAACATATTCATACCTTTCCTATTGTGGCTTGTGTCTGTGTTTTCTACAAATATTTTCATGGCGACTGCTCTAATGAACTTTTTCCCTGGTGCCCAACCATATGAATTTAAGTTTTTACTAGATTGGCATCTAGGTCCTACCCTTTTACCGTTGAAAGATTTAAATGTAACCACAACTTCTACTTCAACTGTTACTTTGCTTGCACTTCCCATCTGTAGAACTCCCTTCTGTATACTTGCTTCCCTGATAGCTACAATTTCCAAAAACAAACGCAATGTTAACTGGCATCTTCTTGAATCTCGTTCATCTTATATTTTCTTCAAAAGCCCTGTACCTAGTCTTTTCTCTCACTGTAACTCCTTGTGCACTAGTGGTGGTCCTGTCTTGATTGTGATGAAATGATTAAAAGGAAAAAAGAGAAAGTATTTTTTGCATAAATATATGTAACTAACTTGACTGGAAATCAAATTTAGGTCCCCAATTTCTAATTTCAAGCCACTACCCATTACACTATCTGCACACCCCCCAAAATTTAAAAATTCTAAGCAGAACAATTGAAAAGAAATACAAGTAAAAACTGTAAAAGAAATCATCCTGATTAAAGACATTATCTGTCATATGAAATTCTAACTGAATTAAATAAACCCAACATAGGTGCTTTTCTACAAAGTAATGGTTAGCAAACTAGTTTCATTGGTCCTTAAGATTGTACTGAATTTGAGCAATGTCTTGTGCTTCACACTTCACTTTTTGCTAGACTAAACCACAAGCAACTGCCTACAATAAAATAACATAATTAACCATATAAACATTGTGTGTGTGTGTGTGTGTGTGTGTATATTTGTTGAAACTCACTGACAAAGAAGATTTTGTTTTATTTAATTTTTCTAGCTTTCTAACATATTTCCATTGCTAGAGAAAAAAAAATTATTAAAATCTCACTTCTTGGTTTTCTCACTTTAAAAAAAAAAAAAAATGACCCTGAAGAGGGAAGACTTTACAATACTTCCTTCACAAAACTTTAAAGTTACCATGAAATCACACTGCTCAATTGACTGACAAACTTCTCCACATTATCTATATATATATATATATATATATATATATGATTGAGCTTTCTATTGCTTTAATATTTTATATTAAATAGATGTTTTTGAATTATCCTCTCCATTTACAGATCTGACATCATATATGATTTTTTTTTTTAACCATTTCAACCCAATCAAGGCAATAAAGAAACTTAGACACAAAAAAATACAAAGTGTTAGAGAATATGATAAAACTACTATAAAGAGGAGAGGACAATAAAAGTATAGGAATTAAGAAAGATAAAGTTTGACATTGCATTTAAATATTTGAAGATCAAATTTGATGGAGAAACAATAATTTTGTATATAAATGCATATTCATTATAAAAACCTGTTAATGCAATCTTATAAGATCTTATTTAAGTGTTTCCTTTGTTTAAATGTACAAGGAAGATCTCTGTTTATAAAATGCAAAAACTTTTTTTCATAATACCAAAAATGTTTTATATTATGATTCATTTTATACATGGCACACCAGAATGCTTCCTCAGTGATGTCTATTCTGGGATCATAGAAAGTTTTGGGCCTACAGGACATGATATTTTCTCTCCCATGGGCCTAGCCAAGAATTATTTCTGGCATGATTGTAAGAATGTAATAATATTCTTGCCTACATCAAATTGATCCTTTTTATTCAATTCTATAAATTCTGACCATTTGGGATAAATAACTATTCAAATTAATATTTTTTTCACAGAAAATTTAAAGGAAAAATAATTATTTTTGAGGACATAAATACACACGTTTTCTTGGCATCCTAACAAAATAGTTGAAAATATTTCCCAGGTTTTATATATGAAGTTTAGGTAATATTTACCCAGACACTGTGGACTAATTGTATCTAGCCTAAAATAATATTACCATAGTATTAAATGTAAATGCTGGGGAGGAAAGTTCTTATAGGTCAGAAAATATGGTAGGATGCTATTTTTTTTAAATAATAAAAACAATTAAGCCTAAAAGATTGTCAATCCATTTAAGCTACCCTTAAAAAAATCTGATGTTAAATTATTTGGTCAAATTTTGTAAAGTGGGTAAGACTAAGTACTTTTTAGTTTGCTCTCATATTTATTTTGTCCTACTTTTCATATTTAGCTCTACAATAATTATTGATGGCATAGATATTAAATTATTGGCTTCATACAACTGAGAAAGAAAGCTTGACTCACCAACAATGATATCTTTAGCTTGGTATCCTGGGCTCATGGACGTTTTAACAAAAAAAGGATGGCATCTACTTGACAATAAGCAACAGATGACAACCACTCGTGAATCATTTTCCGTTCTCAAGGGTTTGGAAATAAGGTTACTACTGCCAGTGTATAAAAATGTAACTGCAAATATCTAATTACAAACAGCCAATAACTTAATCAACCTAATTAATTTGTAATGGACTATGCCCACAAAATTCTCTCTCTTTTTTTTGACAAACTATGAGACTCATTCATAAAGCCAATGGCAACAGACAAGTTTTAATTATTAACCCTAATTTCACAATGAGATAACTTGACTTGAAGGCAAGCAAGAAGTAATCAAAGGATTGAATACATCTTACAAAAAGAAGTAAAACTTCAGTTTTTGCACAGAACTGGGTTACTTTTGGAAAAAGGATAGCATTGAGAAAAATGGTATATCAGGGACTTTAAATAATTTGAAAACTCAGATATACAAGAACATTGAAATTTCTTTTTCATCATTAAATACCCAAAAGAATTTTGAATGCAAGTGAAGTGTTACACAATTTTATATTAGACAAAGCACCCCCCCACCAGAACTTCAAAAAGAAATCAACATTTTCAAAAGTAATAAATTTCAACACTTCAAAAGAAGTGCATTTGACACAGTGGAGGAATTTTATAAGATCAACATAATTCACAAAAGTATAGAAAGAAAATTCAATTAATTTGTTTTTTTTTTTTACATGTACATTTATGGATATTTGTGTGTGTGTGTGTGTGTGTGTGTGTGTGTGTATGCCCATATAGCTTTTTTGAAATTAAGAGGTTTGCTACCCTGTAGGGAGAATCCTGTTGTTACAGCTAAAACTAAATAAAAAAGGCCTCCTGCTGCATTTTACCTCCATGGAAAGGATTTTAAATAGGAGGAAAGGGTTATGTCTGTTCTTTTATAGTTCTGAAACAGTGCCACCTAGTGGATGTTTTGTTAAACAAGGTGGAGATATTCCCCACAAATATTTGTGAAGATAAAGTTCTGATTTTCAAACTCAAAGAATCTCTTTCTAAAAATACCATTTTTTAAAAGTGCCATTTTTCTTCTGAACATTATATTCATGGCTCTCCACTGCTCCTTTTTGTTAAATATCTGTATATTGCCATGCTTGTTCTTCAGAAAGATAATGCAGTGGTACCTACTAGATTTGAATGAATGATGAGAGTTTAAATCTTGGCTGAGGTTATTAGTAACTTTGCAAACAACTTCTCCCAAAGCTAGTGATAAAATAGTAGAGCATATCATTGTTCTCCTAAACTGGTTGTTTTATCTAGTCTGCTCTAGTATTAAGTTTAGTTATAAACAACTTTTGACAATCAACTTTGTCAAAATATTGCAACTGGTTCCCAGAAACAGAAACTACTTATGACAATCAATTTTTATTGATTTTATCCCTAGTTGAGAGGGGAAAAGAGATGGGTTCATGCCTTTCCCAAGAAGTGCAAAATGATTGAACTATGCTCATCAGTTCTAATAATCCTTAAGCAATTTATATATCCAGATAAGCATTGTATAGATTAGATACATCTACTCATTTTCAAATTTTAAATTGAAATTTTAAAAATAAAGTTTTCTTGAAGCTTTTATTTTTTATTAAATTTACCGTTTCTAGTAAAGAAAATACTATGGTGTATTTCCAACTGAAATTATATTGATTGGAATCTAAGAATTTTGAGATTAAAAATTTTTTTTTCAATTTTTCAGTCATTTCTAAGTGATCGACACATTTGTAAACAAAAGTTAATTCTCGATTTTAAAAATCTTGCAAAAATAAAATATACATCTGTGACATGTTATTTTATGATAATCAGAAAATTTAAATTTAAATTAATCTAATTTGAAACAAATAGTACTTGCTTATGGCATGAAATTTCAAATAAAAGTGCTTGTTAATCAGAAAATAATAAAAGTACTTAATTCAACCTTTTAATGACAAGTCTCTTATAAGTTTCCATAAAAAAAAAAAGTACATTTTAAAATAAATAATTTTTTAAAATTATTTTAAAATTCTAATTCTAAATGATTAGTATTAAGTTTTTCAATTTTCAATTTGTAAATATAGTCTTAATAAGTTAATAACCAAAAACAAAGTGACTGGAAACAATTTAAAAAATGATTGAAACTTTACAAGTCACCATAATTAACAAAGAAAAAATGAAAACAATTCTTATAAAGATTCAATTTTTTTAAATTTTTTTCCTAAAATTATATTATTTAGGAAATCATTTAAAAGTTTATCTAAAAAATGGTGTAGTTTTAATGCATTTTTGATTTTACTATTCAGAGCAGATTTTTGGAAAAATGGTTTCATAATTTAAAAAAATTTACATGATTTCAATTCCCTAAAAAGTCTTGCATTTAACTAAAAAAAAAAAAAAAAAATTACATAATGAAGTTTCATGCAATTAATTATAGGCTGGGGGAGGTAACGTGTCAAAAAAATATTTTACTAAGATTTTACAAAAATAGTAATTGCATAAATAATTTCATTCATTTATGAATAAATCTTGAAAGTTTCATTAAAACTAGACAATTAGTTGATTTTTGCAAGAATTTCCAAATTAACATGTCTTTCAACATCAAAAACTAAATGTATAATATTCCGTTTGCCATTGTGGTAACATTACATAAGCACAGAGTGGATTGCTGATAGAAAAAAAGAAAAAAATATTTAACCAAAATTTTGAACATGTTAGAAAGGATTAAAAAATTTAAAAAAATAATGACAACAAACTTTGATCTTTCCTCTTAATAATAAACATTTTGATGATAAAAGTGTTTTTATTAAGTTTTAGCCCTTTAAACATCATGCTATGCCATTTTTTGGGTGAATGAGTGAAGGTACCTAGTATGAATCTAAACACATTTATACTGCTGACAATTCTATCTTAACTGCTAGCCTAAAGTGACTCCCTTTATCAGAACTTGGAATTTTGGATATTTTAAACCTCAGGCATCAATATTGCTTAGAATGGATTAAGAAATTTCTTTCTTTTGTTTTAAAGAAATTTTTACTTTCTACATTTGTATTAAATTAAATTCAAGATACCAAAGTAAATGTTTTAAAATATGAAGTAGAAGCTGCAATGGCCAAACTGAAAAGAAACAAAGCAATTGAGCCAGACGACACTGTAATAGAGATGATGACAGCCTTAGACTGTTTTGGCATAGAGAAAATTACAGAAATAATAAATGAAATCTAACAGTGAAGAAATACTGGATGACCTAAGCAGATCAATTTTTATAGCACTGCCTAAGAAGCCAGGTGCAAAATGAGTGTGAATTCCACTGAACAATCAGCTTAATGTGCCACATAACAAAACTCATCATCTGAATCCTGATGAACAGAGCGGAAAGCAGAAACAGGCCAGAGATAGGACAAGAACAGTCCAGAACAAGGTTGGTTGGTTGTTTTATTTTTATGGCAAATCAACCTCGGTGGGTCATTTGTTGCCAACTAAACTTTATTTATTGCTGGTAATACCTTTTTCTTTCAACAATTTATTGTTGTTTATATAAGTTTTTGTGTCTAGTAATACATTTTTCTTTTCGAGTATCAAGATTCATTGGGATTTGTTTTTAAGGGCAGGGTCCCCAAGTCCTACCCTTGTTATTTAACCCATAACTGGAGGGAAGGGATGGATTAATAGCTTTCCCAAGGGTACCTGTGCTTAAGTGAATGCAGGGTACTCAACTGGAATTCAAACTCAGCTCATCGATTTCTCTTTCTGAGCCGATATCCACTGCGCCACAATGCACATACGCCACTATACACTTACGGCACCTGGTAATCCCAAGCGGTCACCCATCTAAGTACTGACCAGGCTCAACATTGTTTAACTTTGGTGATCGAGCAAGAACCAGTGTATTCAACCTGATAGGCCGCAAGCCTCCAGGACAAGGAACACAATATTTATTTATGCTTAGAATGCTATCAGAAAAGGCAATACAAATGAAGAAGGATGTGTACTTGTGCTTTATAGACTATGCAAAGGTTCGACAAACTACGCCACAAAGAACTGATAGAAATGCTCAGCAACCTCAATATATTTACAAAAAAAAAAAAAAAAAAAAAAAAAAAAAAAAAACATCAGAGTAATCAAAAATCTTTACTGATAGTAAACCTCCTGCATACAGACAGGAACTAAATTCAATAGATATACAAAGAGAGAAAGGGGCATAAGGTAAGGATGTGTCTTTTCACCAGATCTATTCAACTTGGACAGTGAGACTGTTCTGAGAGCTCTAGAAGTTATGCCAGGATTTGTCAGAAGTGACTGCAGTCTGAGCAATATAAGATACACAGATGATACAGGGCTGATATCAGACATAGAAAAGAAACTACAAGACCTCCTACAGAAGGTTGCTGAAAAATATGGAAAGAAAGGACTACAAATAAACTAAAGAAAACCAAATGCATGATTATCTGCAAAAAGAGGAAACCAAAATGCCAACTACAAGTGGGGGATACTAAAAGCAAGCAGGTACAGAAATTTAAATACCTGGGAAGCATTCTAACAGAAGACAGAAAGTTTGACACAGATCCAAAGGAAAATTGGCATGGTCAAGAATGTATTCCAGAAGCTGAGCAGAGTGATCAAAGACAGGAAAATTTTGCTAATAGCAGAGTACTAAATTGCTATGGGATGTCTGTTCTTCAATGTGGCAGTGAATGCTGGACAATCTCATCAAAGACAAGGATAAAAGCTTGAAGCAACTGAAATTAAGGATGCTACGGATATCATGGACTGAGCATGTGAGCAATGATGAGGTTTTGGAAAGGTTGGAAATGAAACGGAAACTAATACTGAACATCAGGAAAAAACAGCTGAGGGTCCTGGGACATATAAGGAAGAAGGGGTTGGAGAATCTGATGCTCACAGGTCAGATAGAGGGAAAGAGAGACATGGGAAAGTAACATGTAACATACTTGACAAGCCTGAGCAAATCAATGGCAGTGTGAGGCTCGGGTAACAGGAAAAAGTGTGCTAAAAGCCACCAGGGATAGGGAGATGTGGAAGGCCATGATTGCTTACATCTTGAAGGAAGACAGCACATAAGTTTTATTTACAAAAATTACTAATTAATATGTCACTGAAAATATTGTTCATTGCTAGTCAATCCATTTTCCTATCTTTCTAGCAGCATTTTAATTCCACATTGAGAAAACATGTCTTGAGACTAACTACAAGTCAACTCATTTTTTGACATCTTCAAAATAATGAAAGTACCACACAACCATGCTGTCAATCAGAACAAGTGATAACCGAATAGGACAGTGTTTGGTGAGTACGGCAGGTAGGGTAAGCCCTCCCATTTAAGTGTTTCTAAGTAGGTTTTCACCCATTTTGCAACATGTGGTCTAGCATTTTCATGTTGCAAGATCACTGTCATGTCTCCACTCATATTGCAGATATTTTTTACTTCAATGCTTGGTTCAAATGCATCAATTTTAATTGATAGCAATCTCCTGAGATGGTTTCAGTTGGTTTGAGCAGCTCATAATAAACTACACCCGGCTGATCCCACCAAATATAAAGCAGAAGCTTTGAATAATGGATATTCAGCTTTACTGCCAATGTTGATGCATGGCCAGGCTTACTTCATGATCTTCTATGCTTAGGGTTTTCAGTGCGCTAGAGTGTTCTTTATCTTCAACATTAAAACCATTATTTTTTAAGTGTCTAAACTAATCTCTGCATGTTGTTTCTGACAGAGAATAATCTCAGTAAATCTCAACAAGAATTCTGTATGTGTCAAGTGCAGATTTCTTTTGAATAAAGTAGTGCAGTAAAATTCCCTGCAAATACACTTTCTTTAGCACAAAATGTGACATGTTTAACACTATGAAAAGCAAAGTTGTTTACACTTCAGCAAAATGACATACACTGAAATTTAAGCATGCTTATAGTCCTTCCTTATAGATACATTACTATCTGAAACTACACCCACACAGTTCTAGAAACGCCTTCTGTTGGAAAACCGTAAGAACTTATTCAAGGTACTAATATTTGAACTTGCAATATTTTATCTTCAGACAAACTTTTTCGGTGTGAAATTCACAAGAATCATTAAGAATTTTGTCACATAAAAATAAAACGTTAATTAATATTTTCTCTATCCTATTGTGCTTCAGTGACAATATTAAGAATAAAATTAATTTTTTATGAATAATTTGATTTCCTTTTTTAGTAAAAACAGGTATTTGTTATAAGTATGTTGAATTTTTCTGTCATTCATAAATCTTTTTTTTTTTTTTTAATCATATCACCCCAAGCAAGGCGGTAACGCTACTGATGTGCAGGGGGCTATGTAAGAATGAAAAGATTGGAAAAGAGAAAGCCGGAAGCCACATCCTAAACAAGGAAACAAGAGATGAGCCTCTACACCTGTTCAATAGACGTGGGTGGAGTGTGAACCGGGCGATAGTTTAGTCTATCTACTCCAATTCAATAAACAGAAAACACTTAACAAAGGTAATGTTTTTCACTGCAAAATTAATGAAAAATAATACTTATTAAAGAATATATCACAAAGTTAATGTCAAAAATTAAATTCATTAAATTAAATATTTTACAGCTATTAAAAATTGAATGGGCATTGTGGTGCAATGGATATAGGCTCAGAATGAGAGATCAGAGAACGGAGTCTTTATTCCAGTTGAATTTGTTGCATTCACTTAACTGACTGACTGGGGTATTAGCAGGTAAGTGCCATACGTGATACACACTTGGGCGATCATGTCTCGAAAGAGACATGACTGACTGGGCAGAAGATTATCCCGCAGTAGGTTGCTATTGCTTTCTGCGGTAGACTGGTTGCCGATCAAGGCTATAGAACCCAATCTGTCCTGCTATTTAACCCATAACTGGAAGGAAGAGACGGATTAATACCTTTCCCAAGGGTATTTGTGCACAAGTGAATGCAATGGATTCAACTGGAATTTGAACTTGGCTCCCCGGTTTCGCATTCCGAGCTGATATCCACTGTACCACAACGCACATAATTGGTCTCTTCCCTCTAGCTATAGATCAAACAACAAGACAGATTGGGCTCTGTAGCCTTGGTTAGCAACTAGTCTACTACAGTAATGATAATAGTAACATACTGTGAGAAAATTTTCTACCCAGTCAGTCATGTCTTGAAAGAGACATGATTGCCCAAGTATGTATCATGTATGGCACTTAACAAACTGATTAAAAATATACCATAAAAGTGTAAAGCAGAAGACATTGCTCTGAGATCTGGTATTATAATTATTTATACTATTTATATTTTTGGAGTGTTGTCCTCATCTTTGTTGCCATATTCACAATGTTTTGACTGTTCTATGCTCCAAATCAATAAACCCAAAACTGGCAAATCAAATCTCTACAGAGGTATGACAACTTACTACAAGCTGACAAAGGCAATCCAACTGATGGACAAAAATGGAATTTACAGAAAAACTGGAAGATCTCATTAGAAATGTTAGATACAGTAAAGAAAGATCAATGCTGAAAACAGAATGATAACTGTCTAAAACAAGGATCACTTCTTACCTAAGACAAACAGGCAGTTGTGTTAACATTACACCAAGCTATCTCACGTATATGGTCACCCCAAAAGTCCTAAAGACAGTATTGTTAGACAGGCCAATTGTTAGCTGCCAAGGCTCTGAGGGCCACTCTGAATTGCTTCTTTGTGGGTATAATTGACACTTCAGAAAACAATCAGACATATATCAACAGGATGAAGGTTTAGCAATGAGTTCACCATTACCACCAGCAATGTCTAACATATACATGGAATAGATCAAAGAGATGGCATTAGAATACACCACTAAAGCCAACTCTATAGCTGAGATCTGTAGATGACACCTTTATACTCCAACCATGGCAGGAAGAGGTCTAGCTTCTAGAAGACCATGTGAACTCAATACGATTATTGATATAGTTAATAATGGAGAAAGAAAAACTATCATTCCTGGATATACTAATATATTAAACAGAGCATTGTTTCAAGATGTCTGTCTCTCTCTCTCTCTATATATATATATATATATATATATATATATATATAGTAAACAAGCATTCACTGGACAATACTTCAACTTCCATCACCCATACAGTGTAAAGAAATATACATTCATCAAATAGAAAAGTTCTTTTTAAAAGACAGTTGGCTCAGTAAATTTTTACCATGTGCTGACATTTGCAAAAGAAAATAAATACAACCTCTTATTTACTGGCCAATCAGAAGCAAGGAAAAAAAAATCTTAAATCTTTTCCACAACTGCATAAATATGTGTGATTGTTGCCTTTCTCTTCAGAGAGAAAGGAACACTGGTTGTTAAACCATGTTTGATCTAGTCAACATGCCTTTTCCACACTCACTCACTTTCTCACTACACTAACTGATTCTTCCCTCTTCTGATTGACCTTTCTTAACAAAAATGGGGAACAAAAGACCTCATATCTATTTTCTTCACAGTGACACCAAATTTGTCTTCTTCACAAAAGACAATGACTGCATACACATTAGCAACATCAGTTTGCCTTACTTCACAAAAGAATTTCATCTGACCTTAAAAAAACTGAACTCTTAAAACACACATTCACATGAAAAACTTTGTACAGAACTTTCCAACATGTGTTACTTCAAAACAACAAAAGTTTATGTCATTCTACTTGTTAAATAAATTTTAACTTATTTTATACAAATAAGACCCTTTCATTTTTTGTGTGCAACCTGCTGATACTTTCAAATATTCAAATATATCATATACATTTGCGATATAATCAGTGCAAACATAGAAATAAATGTTGCATGTTCTAAAGATTCCACTGAAGCCTGAAAACTGACAGTCATCAAACAATGTTGATGACAGTGACCATACTGGTATATTAACACTTTCTATTGTTAATCATTTTCCTCCTATAAATATTTCAAATTTTCACAAAAATAGATATTTTATATTTTCAGTAAATCAAGAAAAGTACAAATGACTTAAAACTCTTGATTTGGTCAATGTGTTGTATCAAAATGTTCATCAGAGTCAGATGTTTCATAAATTCATTCAACTTATATCTCCTATTTATACTCTTCAGAACTAATACGAACTCTAAATTTCAAATTCTTAACTCACGCATATATATATATATATATATATATATATACACACATATATAAACATTTAATATCATTACACAAAAACTTTCTTGTTCCAATACTATGAATTGTACTTCATCAGGTGATGGTTGATAACTAATGATAAAAATGATTTTCATGGAAATCTAAAAACAATTTGTTACTTTTTTCCCAACAGTTAAAGTTTGGTGGGGATAAGGTCAGAATATATATATATATATATATATATATATATATAAATAAATAAAGGAAAACCTAATTAGATACATATAGTAAAGTAAAACCTAAAAAACCCTCTACAACCCTAATCATGGCAAACAACTAATCCAAAACTAGTAGCTCTCATCAGTAATATAGCACATGTAAAAAAAAAAAACAAACTCCTCCCTCACAAGGTTTCGAATCATTTTTATTTCTTATTGAGAAATGACATGTGTATGCCTGAAAATACCAATTTTTAACATCTTTGATTTTCTTCTATTTGTTTGAAAGGCCTACTAATACACAAATATTATTAGACCTATTATCAATATTATTTTTGTTTTTTCAGATCTTGAATTTCTTTCATTAGCCTACTATATCTACATGTATATTAAAAATTAAGTTTTGTTGCTAATATCAGAGTAATGCTCATTATTTTATTCTCATATAAATGAAAACAATCTACTCTTGTTGATAGAATAAAGTTTTTAGTTTAAATTTTCTGGAAGCTTACCTAATACAACAATCATCTAAAGAAAGATCAAAAGCACAATAAATAAAACATTATTGTTATAACAACAAAGACAATCACATTAGTCAGTGTGTAATAATAATAATAATCCTTAATCATAGAAATTCAGACAATATATTAATTATAGTAAGAATGAAGTTTTTGCTGGACTTTGAGAATCATCACAGCAAATGTGATTATATTGTCCATTCAACTCATATGGCATTTATTGACCCAAAACATAAAAGGTACAAGAAGTTGGTCAAAGAGATAAGATATCTTCCTTGAGGCAATGTATCAAGTCATGTTTTCTCAGCTGAGAGAAGCAAGCATCAACTGAATAAGAAGCTTTCATATTATCAGGATTAGGAAAGGTGTTCATCATGTTTTAATCATTATAAAACCTTGAATTAGAACTTCAGATTAAGATATCAAGGTTTAAGATTAAGATTAAAGTCAAATCAGAATTTTTATCCTGACAAGGATTTTTAAGCAGATTTATGATGAAAATGGATTCTTATGTGATTTTGAAGTTTTGAGATTCATGCCTGAAACTTTGAATATTTTTGAGTTTTGAAGGATATCATTTTTCAGAAAGGAAGATATATATCAGTCACTATCAGAATTTAAAGTATATCAGAACCTAAAAAGTTTAATAGCTTATCCTTAAGCTACTAAAAATACAGGTGATGAACAAAATAATAGAAACACCTTGAAATTTCAAACAAATTTATTTCAATATGGGGTAAAACTGCCTTTGGTAGTAATTACAGCTTGAATGTGGGATCAACTTATACAAAGTTTGAATTGTTTCCAAAGGAATTTTTATCAAATTTTCAGCTCCAATTCTTTCAATGATATCATGGAGGATATTGACTCACTTGTTTTTCTAAATTAAACCATAAATGTTTAATGATTTTGAAATCTGGGGACTGTGGTAGCTAAATAAGATGCTCTACTTCATTAAAATGTTCCTTGTGCCATTCAGCTACAACTTCAGCATTATGAATGGGTGCATTATCATCCTGAAAGATGGGATTTTCCCCCAGAAAAAGTTCCTAAACCAGAGGATGAAGTTGATCACTTAAAATTCTTAAAAAGTACTGACTATTGATTTTAATAAACTCATTTAAATTATATCTTTAAAAAAAAAAAAATTCAAGTACTACTAATATTAAATCAACATACATAAAAATAGACAAGTTTTTGACAGCTTAATCAAATTTTCCAAATTAAGTGTTTCCATTATTTTGTCCACCTCTATGTGTGCATGTGTGTGTGTGTGTGTGTGTGTGTGGTGTGTGTGTGTTTTTTTTTTTTTTAAATTAAATTTTTAATTGTTTCACCCCAAGCAAGGCAGTACCACCAATGAAGCACAGGGGACTACATAAGAGTAAAAGTTTAGGCAGGAGAAGAGTGAAGAGAAAAACAAGCCAATTACAGGGGGTGTCAGAGAAAGGGCAAGAGAAGGATGGGAACACAGTGTTAAGACAGTTGCGAAGGTAGAGAGAAAGGAAAAGAACACAATATATGGGGTGATGTAGAAAGGACTGGAGTCAAATGGATAAGAGATGGGAACTGACATTGCATTTAAATTCTTGGAAGT
The DNA here is from genome assembly GCA_037127315.1 of Ascarosepion bandense. NCBI lineage: Eukaryota > Metazoa > Mollusca > Cephalopoda > Sepiida > Sepiidae > Ascarosepion > Ascarosepion bandense. The sequence continues at coordinate 5,527,114 of JBBBDQ010000432.1, forward strand.
TGTAGTCATCAGGAAAGCAAGTATATGGAAGGGACTTCCACAGGTGAGAAAGGCGAGAAAAGAAGCTGCTGGAGTAAAATTGTCGGCTGTATTTGGTTGATCTAACTGTAAATGAGTGGGATCTTGTTGCTAGTCTGGTTGCACAAGTAAATTCTTGTGGTGGGGGCACCAGTGACTTAAGTTCGTTGGAGCAGAAGCCATGAAAATATTTGTAGAAGAGACAGAAGGAAGCCACATACTGCCAGTGAGAAATTGGCTGGAGTGGAGCTGCCATGTTGGGGCCCTATCACATTACTGATTCTCTTTGAAGCCTGTTTAGAACACTAAGATGAACATCTGGGATGCCTGACCAAATATGATAGCAGTATTCTATGTATGGACGGATGGTTGATTTGTATATATGCAAGACGGATTCAGGCGGAAAAAACTTCCTGGCCCAACACAGTGACCTAAACTTCTTAGCAGTGGATTTAGCTACTGACTCAATGTAATGATTCTATTAAGGTCAGAAGATAAGGTAAGGCCAAGGAGGCACAGTGTATTGCTTTCAGAAAGACTTGCTTGGTCCATGCTTATGGGAGACAGAAGAGGTTGCCTGTGATGATTGACAGATAGCAGTTTTGTTTTAGAAGCATTTAAATTTACAAGCCACTTCCTACCCTAGTCCACCCCTGAGTGTAAGTCCTCAAGATTAACAGCGAGGTTATGTTTGTCCGCCTTACCACATTTCTTACTGATGTGGGAGTAAACTGTGGTGTCATCTGTGTAGATGCCTACTTGAGATTTGATCACATCTGGGAGATCATTTATGAAGATCAGAAAGAGCGTTAGGCCTAGGATAGAGCCCAGAGGAACACCAGTGTTTGTGTAGTAGGATGTGGAAGCATGCCCATTCAAGACAACCTTCATTATGCAGTTAGATAGGAAAGATTGAATCAGATCGAGCAAGCGTCCAGTGATACCATGACCCGTAGCTTGCATAGGAGGCCAACGTGCCAAACCCTATCAAAAGCCTTGGAGATATCCCCAGAGAAACAGCACGAGCCTCACCGGACTTATCAAGAGCCTAGTATGTGTACTCCATGATGGTCATTAGTATATCGGCTGTAGACCTGGCAAAGCAGAAGCTGTACTACATGTTTGAGAATAGTTTACGAGCAGTAAGATGTTGAACTATTTCAGCATTGATAATAGTCTCGAACACTTTTCCGAAAATTGGTAGGAGGCTGATAGAGCAATAGTTGGATGGGTCCGAGGGTTTCCCTGAGTTCTTAAATACAGGAACTACAGAGGAGGACTTCCAGCATGCAGGAAAACAGGAAGCAGAAAGGCAGTAATTATGGAGTTTAGAGAGGACAGAGGAGAGTTCAGGGTCACATTTCTTCAGGACAATGACCAGGATTCCATCACCTCTGCTCGCCTTACAGGGGTCAAGTTTTGATATTATCTTAAATACCAGAGTTGAGGTTATGTAAACATTTTTCAGTTGAGCCTTAGTTTTAAGAGGGAAGTTGGGTGCAGGTACTCCAGATGAGTCAAATGTGGAGTTTGATGATCATCTGCAAGCAAAGCACTCGGCCTTGTCCACAGATGCAGCGAGAACCTCAAATTTATTGATTAAGGGAGGGATGGAGGATTTGCTGGTCAGCATGCATTACTATAACTTTGCAAGAAAATTAAATAAAATCAGTAAGCAATAATAAAGAATAAAAAAAGGAATATATTTACCCATGATACTAGTAATAAAGGAACCAAAAAAAGGTTTTTGGTCATTTGTGAAATTTTATGATCTAATTCTTGAAAGGATAGAACCACTCTTACCATTTTCTAACAGTGTTTGGATGTGTTTTGAAGCTTTACCCATGGAATAGGCACTTTGGTCATTCTAAATCAGCACAAATCTGACTGGAGTTCAGCCATTCAGTCAGTCAGTTAAGTGCCATACGTGAAACATGCTTGGGCAATCATGTCTCAAAAAAGACATGACTGACTGGGCAGAATATTATCCTGCAGTAGATTGCCATTGCTTTCTGCAGTAGACTGGTTGCCGACCAAGGCTATAGAACCCAATCTGTCCTGTTATTTAACCCATAACTGGAAGGAAGAGACGGATTAATACCCTTCCCAAGGGTATTTGCGCATAAGTGAATGCAATGAATTCAACTGGAATTCAAACTTGACTCCCAGATTTCTTGTTCCGAGCTGATATCCACTGCACCACAACACACATACTCTAATTCCAGAGCAACAAAAGAAAATAAAGTTCTCAGTGGCCTCTTGAGTATTTCTGTTTCCCTACAGTTTCTATTATAAAGATAGATTTTCCCATGATGTTAGTACTAAAGGAACCAGAAATGGTTTTTGATTATCTGCAACATTTAAAGCTGATTTGAGCTCAACCATTGTAACATTTCTATCAAAAAAAAAAAAAAATACACTCAATCTTTACCTGTTCAAGTCTATGTTCCACACCTGTTTGCATAAACTGTACCTCTTACTGTGTAACTCTCTACCTCAAGTGGCTCCCAAACCTTATACAGGGTGATCCTTACTGTTAAAAAAAAAAAAAAAAAAAAAAAAAACTGTAGCAGAAACCCAAGTTTCTGTTGCTTCTCCATAGGTGAACATGCACTCATCTATAATACACCAACACACAACCTTTAAATTTTATAACACATTTAATCATAAATTATCCAATGTTTGAGGATTTTTCTCTCGTAAGTTTGGGGTTTTTGTACTATGCTATCTTCATGTACAAATATTTCTTCACTGCTCATGTTATCGTTTCATTTATTTTCTGAAATACATGTAGTCTGCTTGTTCCTAAATTTGATAAGATATTGGGTTATATTTTTTGATATTGGGTTATATTTTTTGATATTGGGTTATATTTTTTGTAATGCTTCCAGCATTTATAATCATTTGTTACAATTGATATGATATAGTATTTGTATTATATAACAATTGTTTTGATAATGCAAAACTGAACAAAGTACTCAATGTCAAAAAGTAAAGGGCAGCATCTTGTGTGCTTGTCTTCTGCATTTTCTACGTTTGTTAATTGGTTATTATAATGGTTACTTCACATTGTGGTGTAGTGGAGCACCTTGTTGCAATGAATAGAAAAGGCAAATTGGAACGCCTTAGAGAAATGAATAACTGTCTTGCATAGATCTTTATCTCTGAGTATAAATGAAAGTTTTCATTATTCTGTATCTCCTTGTTTTGTTCTTCAAGAGGTAAAAGATATATAGGTATTTGCCATTTTAACATTATTTATCAAACAGTTAACTGCTATACATGATACATGCTTATGAGATCATGTCTCTTTCAAGTCATGACTAAGAAGATTTTTCTACAGTAGTTTACCATTTATTTCTACAGTAGACTGGTTGCCAACCAGGGCTATAGAACCCAATCTGTTCCACTATTAAACTCATAGCTGGAGGGAGAAAAGATGGATTGATACCTTTTTTAAGAGTATTTGTGCATACATGAATGCAGCGAATCTAACTGGAATTCAAACTCAGCTCTGATTTCTCATTCCAAGCCAATATGATATGTAAAACATGTAAACATGAAGAAGTTGAGATTGTAGCCAGGCCTTACACAAAATCAGGCAACCTGGACAAGAGCTATCAAGAAAACCCGGTCCAACCCATACTAGCATGGACACAGACATTAAACCATGATGATGATACCTGACACACTGATAACTTCTTTGTTTATATACATTTGTAGTATTAGAAGTAACATTACTCAAATCCACAATGAACCTCCTATTTATATATCAATCAATCAGTCAGTAAAGTATCACACTTGATACACACTTGGGCAGAAGATTTTCTCGCAGTAGGTTCCCAGTACTTTCTGCGTTAGAATAGCTGGAAAAAGAAACGACAGATTCATACTTTTCCCAGGGGTATTTGCACGGAAGTGAATGTAATGAATTCAACTGGAATTTGAACTCAGTTCTCCGATTTCTCATTCTGAGCCAATAACCACTGCACCATTTATAAATACCACCTGAAATAAAAACCCATTTTCATTCTTCTATCGTTTTTCGAGGAGGTTAAAAAAGTATAGCTATATTGAGATAGTTGCCAGTTTTATGCACTAGGTTTAATCATTTCAATTATTTACAAGCATGCATTTTGGCACTTGTGACTTTACAGTAAAAATCAGTTAGCCAGTAAATCCTTATGCAGATTTCTTTAAATTTGTATAGATATGAGTAAGATTTATCAAATGTTAAGTGCTTGAAAACTTTGCTATAGATTGATTAAAGCATTTCGACTGAAATAGGGAAGATGAACCTGCTTGAAAGTTGTCTATAGTTGCTCTAGCATGAAGTCAAGAAGTAATTTATCAAAGATTTGAGTGTACTGGCCTTCTTCAACTATTGATCACACTAGAAACTGATTATGGTCCACTCAGCATAGTTGCAATATAAACCATTGAAGAAAGCAAATATTGCTGAGCAGGAGGTTTCAACAGAGATTAGCTTGCAACTCAAGTAGATGTACAAACTTTAAAATAAGTAATCAGCCATCTTTATTTATATCCTCTCTATTATAATAAAAACTGTTATATATATATATATATATATATATATATATTTTCTATATATCCTGTCATGCTCATGGAGAGAGAGAGAGAGAGAGAGAGAGAGACAATAGCCAAGCAGCATTAACTCAGTTTATTGTCTTTACTTTAGGTCTTGCTGCATGTTTGCTCTTATTTTATTTTTTTGCAATAATTATATTGTCAAGTTGTGAAGAATATATATCTATCCTCTCTATTATAATACAAAATCATTGTATATGATGAGTGGTTTATATAACAGGCTAGGGTGCTCCATTCTGGAACTTAGACAAGCATAATCTCTAGGTTCTGATTGGCTGCTGACTGGTGTGGATACTGTGATCAATAAATATCCATCATTCAGCCATGAATACTTGAGTAGATGGTCTGTATTAGTTATGGCTCAATCTCCCTCATCTGCCAACTGGATGCTAGTTGGGGCCTTCTTGTAAGGATGAGTATTATATTTTTGATTTTACATCAGCAAAATGAAAAGTTTTCAATTTAAATTTTTTAATTTCTACACCGTTATAAATAAATTTATTAATAAAATGTTTGCTAGACATGTTTTCAGATTGCTTACATTCCAAAATAATATAAAGTAAGAAAAATAGTTTTGCAATTTCTGGTCTTCATCTGCAGATTTAATGTTGAATTTTTCTTGCCTGTTTTTCTTCTCTACTTGGTAGGGAAATCACTTTGATTTTTGGTAGAATAGTCTTGATGTTATTTTTCCTTAGAAATTGAAATTTAACTACATAGTTTTTTTTTTTTTAGTTTTTTATTTATTTATTTCTGACTACATGACCTGGGGTGGTAGAAGCTATCAGAGTTCCATTTATGAGCAAGTAGTGGTCCTAACTATGATGTTAAACTGCTTAGGCTGGGTAAGAGGCTTTAACTTTGGATAGCAACTTGCCTAAGAGAAAAAGTAAAAAACCTCTACATCTACTTTGTGTAGAAAAGGGTAGGCTGAACTCTAACCTTGATAGGTAATCTTCCTAGAGATGGTGACTACCTAAAAGCACTGAGTATCCAGTCTAAACTGGTTGATGTTAGTAAGGGCATACACCTGTAAAATTAGCTCCAATATTTCATGATGGCTCACTTAGATGCTAGATCAGTTAAGTGTCATGTATGACACACGCATGGTGATGATGTCTTGAAAAAGACATTACTGACTGGGCAGAAGATTTCCTTACAATAGGTTGCCATTACTTTCTGCAGTAGACTGGTTGCCAACCAAGGCTACAGAACCCAATCTGTCCTGCTATTCAACCCATAGGGAGAAGAGATGAATTAGTACCTTTCTCAAAGGCATTTGCAAGTAAGTGAATGCAATTCAACTGGAATTTTAACTCAGCTCTCCAATTTCTCATTTCAAGCCGATATGATAGGTAGAACATATCAACATGAAGTTAAGATTGTAACCTAACACAAAATCGAGCAACCTGGACAAGAGCTATCAAGAAAACCCGGCCCAACCCTACTAGTATGGACACAAACATTAAACAATGATGATGATACCTGACACACTGATAACTTCTTTGTTTATATACATTTGTAGTATTAAAAGTAACATTACTGAAATTCCTTAGAGAAAGTATAGTCAATTATTAATTTTTTTTTTTTAACTAATATTTCTTTCATCTTAGTTTCAGTTACTCTTTATAACACCCAAATATCTGAAGAAAAAAAAAAAAAAAAATTAACTTAATACAATTTTTGTATCGGCTTGTGTCATTTTAAAAAATATTAGTTCATATACTCATAGTATTTGAAACACCAAATTATATAAAACTTAATTTATGAATTTTTAGGATGAGGAATCATTTACATGATTAACATTTGAACTATTATCCTCATAGTAAAATTTACTCTTTAGTATATATGGAAAGAGTTCAATGATATATTATTACAATGTTTTGGCTGTTATTCTCTCAGTCAAGGTAACTTTCAGGGAATTTTTATTCATTTATTTTTTACAGTTTATTAGCCCATTGCAGTTTATTTAAAGCCAGAAAATACTTTTAGATTTTGAGATTTTTTTTAAATAATAATAGTTTAGTGATATAAGTCTTACTAATTAAGACATAGATGAGAGGATTCATACCTTTCCCATAATATTTAGTACCTAAGTGGAAATGACTAACCCAATGGGAACTTGGCTTTCTATTTAACAATTCTGAGCCATTATCCATTACACCATCCACGCATCCAAACAGTTACCTATCTAGGTACTGACAAGTCTCGGCATTGCTTAACTTTGTTGATTGTATGGGTACCAGGGTTTCAACATGATATGGTTCTGGGAATTTTAAACTGGACCCTTTATTTAATCTACAAGGATAAATGGTTCTCACTCTGCTGTTGATGCCTGATGTTATCTTATTTCTTATTTAGTATTGCTCATTTATTGCTTTACTGGTTTCCACTAAGTCTAAGTTTGTACTACCCAGACTGAAGTCATAATTACTAGATCACTAAATTGCCTTTAATATAGTAGGCTATTGTCCCAAATTTCTCTAAAAGTTACCAGTACTGAAAGACCCTGAAGAAAGTTGCAGAGCACAACAGCCCATACATTGTGATAATAATTTAGTGAGTTCTGATAAAAAATAAAAGATATAAAAATACAATATATAAACAAAAAATAAAAGGAATTCAAATTAAAATAAGGCATTTGCACTTTTGTTTAAGACCCTTATCTTTTTCTTTCTCTTTTTCCTCAATATGCTTCTCTCTCAAGAAAGCAACCTTTAAATAAAAAGAGGAAGAAGACTGAATCTGGCCAAAAACAGTGGAAGTTGACAGTAGCTTATTTGTGAATAAAAAGTATCAAATAGTCAGGGAGGCTCCATGCATAACTTCTGTTATAAAAAAATAAGAGGAACAAATGTCAGAAGATAAATTAGGGCTAATCAAAAAAACTGACAAGAGATTTTTTATGTTAGCTGAAACCAATCTTCGTGCCAAATTCTTGAGCCTGATCAAAATAATATAAACCTGACAGCTCTTGGCTAAAGGCTGATGGTATGAGAAGACAAAAGAACACTAACAGCCATGCATGACATGTGAAGAAGCATTTTTGTGTTCATTTGAAACTGATATTTCAACCCTGCCTGGGGCCAAGAAAATTACAATAGATTGACCTGATTTCTGAAATTACTACTATATTTATCAGTCTGACTTAAAACTACCAAAACGGCAATTTCTTCAGGCTGCTACCAATATCTGCCTATTAACAAACCTTTGATACTCCAAATACCAAAGTACTCACTCATCACTAAAACGCCGGAGTCAGTTTAACAGTAAGGGAACAAACTTTGCTAGAAGCTATAAAAGACAGGAAGCTATGGAGAGCCATCATCCATTCAAGTATTGAGGAAACCTGGTATATATATATATATATATATATATATATATAAAAAGATCAAACCAAATGTGATCCTAAAACTTTGTACATTTCTTCATATTGTTATTGCATTAATATTTTCTGAAAATAATTGTTTAGAAGTGCATGTCCAAAAAGTTTGACCTGGATAATAGGTGAACCTATCTATGTTTATTTTTCCTATCATCTGATTTTCTTTCCATTTTTCACCTGCATTCTTGCCTCATCCCTTTCCTCTTTTACACCCACTTTCCTGCTTCTACTCTCTCTCACCTCCCCCCCATATCTCTTATATATATATATATATATATATATATAAATCTCAGCATGCGGTGTAAATATAGAAGAATCCAAAGGAGTATCCTGGACATACAGTGGTAGGCTGACTAAGAGAGCTCTAAATATATATGTATATAAATACATATAGAGCAAATATAAGAAAAATTAAGGCAGACACATTATTTCATGGTAAATCGGAAGTATAGGCCTATTTCAGGTGGGCTATCATCAGCTGCTGTCTTTAAAGATGGAAGCTGATGATGGTTCACCTGAAATAGGCCTATACTTCCGATTTACCATGAAGTAACGTGTCTACCTTAATTTTTCTTAATACATATATATATATATATATATATATGTGTGTGATGAGTAAATTGTTGTCATTCTATGTTTTGAATTTCACATATGCATCTTGTTTGATTTATATTTTCTCAACTACACAGTATAGTAGGTTCAGTTGAAGAAAGAGTTGAGAAAATGCACACCATGATGCATTTGGAAACAGCAAGCTGTACTCCTTGGCATTCATGCTAGAAGGTCTAATGCAAATATTTCAGGATGTATGGCTGCCAATCCGAAGACAGTGCAAAGAATTTGGAAAGAGTTTGATGAGTCTAATTGTGATTATAAAGGTAGAGCAGTTCAGAAAACTCACTGATTGTTCTGATAAGAAAAGAACTCCTGAATCTGTTGGTAAGGGCCTCAGACTCAACATGGAAGCCTACATCAAGTGCCTTGAGGAGGTAGTGTTTCTCTGCATCAAGAGGGTGGCTGCTGGAAGACTGTGTCTGGCTACAGGACATTAAACTATGGCACACAAGCACAAAGATGAGAACCCAGTCTTGGGTGTCAGACAATTTCTGCAACTACATCACCCCTTCCATCTTGCCACTTAACTCACCAGACTGCAAACCCCTTGATTTTTATATGTCAGGCGTAGTTGAGGAAGAGACCATGAAAACTCTTATTAACACTAAAGATGAACTAAAAGTAAGAATTATGGAAGCATTCACCAATTTAAACAAGGAGACTGTCCAGGAGAGATGCAAAAGATTCCAAAGTAATCTAGAGGCATTAAATTTACTCTAGAGTATAAATGGATATTTTCATGTAATTTTGGTAAATATATCTGTTAAATGAGATGTCAGTGTTATTTTCATTTTTCATAATTTATATGACAATTTATCCATAGCACCCTATATATATTATTTTTACTTTTCTGGATATAAATTATTGTTGTGGGGCATTACCCACTTAACTATGGACTCATCCTACCAGTATATTAACTGAGAGTTAATCACTCTTGTGGCTTCAGTTCAGCTCAGCACAGTCTGTCTGTCAGTCACTATTAAGTCAAGCTTATGTTTACTCTGTTCTCTTGCATTTATTTTTGACTTAATATATGTTGTTAACCATACCACCATGTTTAGTGGTCCCATCACCGGTCCACATCAATTATGTAGAAATTGTTCAAATGTTCTGGTTGTCTGAGCTTAATGGCTGAAAGTTCTCAAACATATGGAGCCTTTGGACAATTCTTTTGTGTGGATAAAAAAATTCAGTTATATATCTTTAGTTATATCTGTCAAAGGTCAATATGAATAAAGACAAAAGAAATGCGCCAAAGGCAAATGTAAGGATTATATTTTGCAACAAATATCTTTAAACAAAAGTGAAAAATGTTGGTAATTTAATTAGGATTATTTGCAATGAAAATAGCCCTAGATTTCAGCTGTTATATCATCCAGCCAGTGGCAATTCTACAGGAGAAGGGCAGAAGCTCCCACAATTTTTACTGGTACCTCAGTTGCCCCCCCCCCACCACCACCACTTTTTTAATCTTCAAATTTATGAAACTGATCAGTCTCTGATTTTGCTAAGATTTGATCTTCAGCACTTTCCCTTCTTCAGAACATATTGAAATTAGTATTAACCTTTTGATTTTGTTTTGAAATTAATCTCTTGTGTTCCAACAGCTTGAGAGTGGAAAAGAGGGCAAGAATAGATTAGAACTCTACTACTATGAAAAGTTATTTGTTTAATTTAGTGAAGTAAAATACTTAAAGTCATTGCTAAGTTGTGTATATGATAGTGGTATTGTATGAAAATAAAGATGCTGTTTGAGTTTGTCCCTCTCCTTCTCAGTAAAATCTTGGCCCCTGATGATGGCATTCAGAGAGTTTGAGCAAACCATTTTCTAAAATTGCTGCACTTGTTTGTTTACTTGTCTTTTTGGTTTATTGCCATCAGAAAAAAAGAAACAGGTTTGATAAATAAATAAATAAATAAATAAATAAATAAATAAATAAAAGGTGAAAGTAATGTTTCTTAATTTATTAAACAAAAAAATTTGTCTTTCCTGCCATAGATTAAATAAAGGGTTTAGTTAAAAATTCTCCGTAAGTTATCTAGATCAACAAGCCCCTGATAAAGGCTGGAGAACACATCGACTGAAATGCTGTGATAACAATACTCCATGTGTAATTAATATAAATGAATCAATCAACTTGTTTTATATTTTTTTATGTCATTTTTCAATCTTATTGTTTTATTTTCTATAGCCTATCAACCCATTGCAGGTTATTGAAAGCAAGAAAAAATTCTTAGATTGTAAGAATCTGAATATTTACTGATACTGCTTTTCTTTTGTGGAGATAATGATTCACTAGTAGAAGTTTTACTAATTAACCCATAGCTGGGGGTAGAAGAGGTGGATTCATACCTTTCCCAAGGGTATTAGTGCATAAGCGAATATAACAAAGGACTGAAATTGAAACTCAACTCTTTAATTAACAATTCTGACTTGTTATTTATTAAATCGCACACACACCTAAGCTTACAGCATCTGGTATTTTCAAGAGGTGACCCATCAAGGCATTGACCAGGCTTGCTCAACATTACTTATTAACTTTGGTGATTGTACAAGAACATGTGTTTTAATGTGATGAAGCTGTAGGCTTGTAAAAACAGGTAAATATCCCTTGAATCTATATATACAAACACATCCCCTGAGAAAGGTTCTGCAAGGGCAAAAGCCCTGGCAAACAAAGGAAAAACATTAATATATTAAACAAGAGCAGCCAATGATTGCAAACCTCCGCCATTTTTCTTTTTTTGCTTTTGGGTAATTATTTAAATTTATGTTAAATAATATTTTCACAGAAGAAATAATGCATTCAAGAAATGTAATGATGTAAAGCAATCTAGGGGAGGGGGCAATTCAGTATTTGGCATGAGAAATGTATGAAGAAATGTATGAAAAAATTTTAGTAAAAAAACGAAAAAATAACCCATAAACTTTATTCCATACCAGATTGAACCCAAAATCTCGTCAGTTCATGTCAGTGACAAGGTCAATCCCCCCTATCCAAATTCATCAAGTATATCTTGTGGTTTGCTACAATGCTTGCAATGTTTCGGAAAAAATGAAGAAAATAAAAATAAAAAATAGATTCAGCCAGGATATTTCTGGAAGATAATGTTTTCAAGGCAAGCCATCTTTGTAATTATAGCATCCAATATCACCAGATCCAAAGTTAAAAGGCAAGAATTTAATATTTGCTAACATTGTCTCATGACCAATATGGCAATCACTTATCAGGAGACTTGATTCTAAAATTAAATTTTTTTATCTGAACTAATATTTAAGAGAAAATATGATTTCTGATAATAAATTCAAATTTTACAATCAAATTATATATATATATATATAATTTTACCTCAACCAAGGTGATAATTTCAATAAAATGCAGAGGTTACAGGAAATGAAAGATAAGACTTTAGTAGGGAATCTTGGGAAAAAGACAATAAAAGTAAAGGGTTAAAGAAGACCGTGATTGATATTACATTTAAATTTTTGAAGATTTTAGTTATCAAGGAAGCAAGAGATTGGAAGGGAGTTCTTCAAATAAGGAGTACAAAAAAAGAGACTGTAAAGTAAAAGTGGTGGTTGTATCTATCTAGTTTAGCAATAAAATGGTAAGACCTAGTTTCCAATCTAATAGCACACTTAAATTAATGTAGACAAGGTACCAGGGGGAAAAAACATGAGCCGCCATAAAAATATTTGTAGAAAAGACAAAGAGAAGACATGTCATGTCAGTGAAAAAGTGACAGATTGCAATACCTGGTCAGGATGTATTAAATTGCAGACCCTTTTTTAATTTTGCCAAGAATCTCATGACGAATAGCAGCAGCATTCAATGAATGGTAGACATGCAAGATGGATTCTAGTGAGAAAATTTTTCTGGCAGAACATAGTGAAAAAACTTTTCTTGCACTACATATAAATATATCTTCCATTGAATATGGCTGATAATAAAAGAATGAAATATTCCTTAAGTTTCTCCAGCATCTTAACATTTTTCCGATTTGTTGGAGTTAAGGAATATAAAAGAGCTTAGCATGAATGCTTCTTTTCCAAAAACAAAACATGAAAAAAAAAGTAACAGCAGAGCTATAAAAACAGCCAAAAGTACTTGGGACAATAAAAATTGTGAACAATTTTTATATTCCTTATCTCCAAAACAGGAAAATGTTAGGATGCTGGAAAATATTAAAAAATTAATCAAATCTTTTTTGGTCGTATTCAATGAAAGACATCTGAAAGAAAGATTATTGTCCAAGTATACATTATATATATATATATATATATATATAAAAACTGAAGCTATATATATTTAATTAAAAATCACTTATGTTGCATACATAATAACTATCATTTTAAGATAAGCATAATATATATATATATATATATATATATATATATATATGAATATTTAAAAAGTTTCATCAGTTTTCAACAAAAATGGAGCAATTAATAGATGAAGTGCATACAAACGTTCCTACCTTTTTTCTTAAATCTACAGTGTTAATACATTGTTAAATACTTCTTGTTTTATTTTAAAAATTCTAGAAACTTTCACACACAGCTCATATAAGTATTTAATCTATAACTCTTAGGCTGTCAGCATAACAGGGATGAGAAGAGGCAGCATAAAAAATATATTAAGTGCTACAAAGGACAGAAAAAGTCCTCATCACCCATGTCCTGGAAAGTCACAGCATACAGAAAAAGAAAAGTTAAACTATATTTCTGAGAATATTTGCAACAGTACCTGTAAAAAAAAAAAAAAAAAAAAAATTTTTTTTTTTCAAGAAATTATGATTTACAATCTAAATAGAAATAAATATCTTACCGTCATTGTCTTCAAACTGAAAATAAAAGTAAGTGAAATAATTAAATATACAATTATTTCTTTTGTTTCTTGTGGTTTTGAAGGTCCTCTATTTACACTGACAATGTTTGACCGAGCCAAGCTCCACTTAAGAAATGCATGTAACTGGAGATTGTTTCTCTTTTTTGTCTTTTGCTGTCAAAAGAATCAGATCCACAAGAAAACAATAGATAAAACAAGCTACTGTCAGTAGACATTGGAACCTTAACCAGAACAAAGTCCAAGGTAAAGCCTAGCAAAGTAAATTTGTCTTGTCAGCCAGCCACTTGATTGCCAACCTGTGATTTTCCGACATAATGCCATAGATTCTTCTTCGCGTGTAGGCTAATGTGTGCTTAGGGTTTAGCAGCTCATACATATTGTTTTTATTTGCATATCCTTTTAGTGGCCACTTGCAAATATCAGCTCAAAATACAAAAGACGTTAATCTTTAAACACAGCAGATATAAGAACAAATAACAGACTTATAAGTACCTATGTCTTTGAAACTTTGCTTATTGAAGGTCACAAACACCTGCATAAAAATATGTAACGATGCAAATATATATAAACAAATTTTGTTTTTTATATATATATATATATATATTTATTTTAGAACATTTAGGATGTGTGTTGTGGTACAGTGGATATCGGCTCAGAACGAGAAACCGGGGAGCCAAGTTCAAATTCCAGCTGAATCCATTGTATTCACTTATGCGCAAATACCCTTGGGAAAGGTATTAATCCGTCTTTTCCTTCCAGTTATGGGTTAAATAACAAGATAGACTGGGTTCTATAGCCTTGGCTGGCAACCAGTCTACCACAGAAAGCAATGGCAACCTACTGCAGGATAATCTTCTTCCCAGTCAGTCATGTCTCGAAAGAGACATGATCGCCCAAGCATATATCACGTATGGCACTTAACTGACTGACATAATTTTTCTATATATATCCACGACAAAGGCACATTTGTTTCGACATTGAAACTTCAATGTCGAAACAAATGTACCTTTGTCTTGGATATATATAGAAAAATTATAATTATTTATAATAAATATTCATAGCTCTATATATTATATGTCGAGCACTGTTTTAAATTAATGTTTTGGACATTATAAGAATTCTTTCTTCGTTCTGTATTCACTTGGATATATATATATATATATATATATATATATATGTGCGTGTGTGTGTGTGTGTGTGTGCACACAGCCAAGTGGCTAGAACATTGGCTTTCTGCCCATGTTTGAATCTCACCATGGTCAATATTTGATGAATTCTTGATGTTATCTGTCTGAAGAAGGCAATCCCAGCATGTGCGGCACCTTTAGAAAATCATGCCACGAGTAGACCCAAGTCTTGTAAGTCAATTTGGGTGGATGGCTTCCTTGGAAAGACTGTTGATGATTGTGCTCATTCTGAGAAATGTCATCATGATTGAGGGTTTTAAGTGTCCTGGCCTTGTTCATATTGGATAAGCCCTCTCTTCCATAAATTCTAATGTCCACTCAGTATAGTTGCAGTATAAACCACAGGTGGACTGTGGATGTTGAACAAACACCAGTGTGTCTGAGCAAGCGTCTACAATGGGGATTTGTAGACAGCTATCCTCAAATATGAGTGCCCAGTCATTATTGTGCATGTGTGTATATGAATTGCAAATATATATATATCTCATACATTGAGTGCTAGTGTCAGTAAAACAGTGCTTGATATAGAATAACAAAGCTATAATTTACATATTAATAATAAATGTGTGTTTTCCTGACAGTTAGCATAAGAATTCCATTCTCAATACAGTTTAAAGCTTTTAATCAACACTTGAAGATTTTGCTCCCAGTGCCCCATAAAATGTCCATTTATTAATATAATAAATATTTATGATAAAAATATAGTTTTAAGCTCTCCTATATTTATGGTTTAAAGTGTTCAATATCAGGTACAGAGAAATGGGACAATGTAAAGCTTTTATTAACACATTTTGCTTTCATTAAACAGGCATCTTGGTGGAAGAATACAAACAAATATGTGTGCTTTTTTTATATTAATAACTTCTCTAGGTTGATGTCTTCCATTGATTTTTTTTGATTTTTTTATTATTATTGTGTATATACTAAAGCCAGCTTTCTCTCCTGGACTAGAAACTACTTCATGCCTCCAAACAGATCCACATTACTCACTCCACCAACAAAAAACAATATAGACAATTTATTTGGACCCATATACTTCAATTATTTCATACAATACTTCTCAATTTGATTGTTATAAATGTTATTATAGGCAATGTTTCAACCAAGTACCCTCTGGCCATCATCTGGTGTTCATTGTGTTTTGGTTGGTATGGGATATCTTGTTTTTTGGACTATTTTTCCCAGTTACTGTTTAGCCTGTTAGACCAGTGTTTCTGGATCTAGTAGAGAAACACTGGTTCAGCAGGAAAGAATAATGTCTGATATCACAGGGAGAGAATAATGGAAACCTTTAGCGCTGGAAGGACATCTATTTTAGGCCTCAGGCTAACCCTATAGATATTCACTTTCTACTGAAATAAAAACTAAATGAGTTGATAAAGTTACAGCCCTCCTTACGCTCCACAAGAAGTCTACAAGTATAAACAAAAACATTATACAAGTAGAAATGTTATTTGCATATCAATTATTGACAATAATGTTCTTCAGAATTACTTGTTTCTTATGTTGATAGAATTTTTAAAGATAATTTCAATAGATACAAAAATACTGAGGTATATACATGGTGTCCAAAAAAATGAACTCACTTTTTGATTTTATATAGCTTATTGAATTTCTTTATTTTTTTTTTCCTGATCCAATACATTTAATCTTAGTTAATTTAAACCATTAATCTTCATTATAAGTCAAATATTAATATTTTTTTAAAAATTTTAACCATTAATCTTGTTTGCAAGTCAATTAACATTGCATTTATTGTCATTTAAAAAACAGGTAATTTTTTGTATATAGATATTTCTGAATGTTGCCTTGGACCAAACTTTCAACTTGTAGAAGTCTATAACTTGAAAACCAACATTTGAAATTCTGGCTTTTACCAAACAGGTTAAAAGCAAACTTGAAACACTCAGATATGCATAAATAGACAGATAATCAGTCAGACAGTCAGTTAAGTACCATACATGATATATGCTTGGGTGATCATGTCTCAAAAGAGACATGACTGACTGGGCAGAATATTTTCCCACAGTAGGTTGCCATTACTTTCTGCTGTAGACTGATTGCTAACCAAGGCTATAGAACCCAATCTGTCCTGCTATTCAATCCATAGCTGAAGGAAGAAATAGTGGATGAATACCTTTCCCAAGAGTATTTGGGTATAAGTGAATGCAGTGAATTTAACAGGAATTCGAACTCTGCTCTCCAATTTCTCACTCCGAGCTGATATCCACTGCACCAAAATAAAGATAACACTATATTATTCTGCTTTTGAAAATTTCTGCTAAACCTAAATAATGAAAATATTTACAAAGGTTTATCTACTTTTTCTGAATTTAATCTTGAATAGAGACATTCATATATATATGCATTGAGACAAGATAAACAAATAAACATGAATTTTTGAAGTCTATACAGCAGAAATTCCAATTTCTATGTCACCAGATAACAGAAAGGTATTACACTCGCTCAACATACATCATATTATGTATTTGAGACATACAGCCAACCAAAATAAATTGACACAGATATTATAAATATTACGAACACTCTAGGATAGACAGAGACAGACAGATACTTACAGGGTGCGATAGGTAAATTGTCGCCATTTTATATTTCTAATTTTGTGCATGTATGTTAATCTAATAAATAGGGCTCAACTAACCCTATATAGTTGTGTCAGTTGGACATCATCTGTAAGAAAAAGAGCACCATGACTCAATTAACTCTGCCAGAAATTTGTAAACAGCTTGTAGCACCTGGCATTCATATCAGATGCTCCAATACAAACATTTCAGAGTATTTAGATGTCAGGAAAGAGAAGATATATCCAGTCAACATCAGCATGTTTCAAGTGATCACTAGTGATGCCAATGTTATGCCATGATTCATGTTCCCACAGGGCCTCAATATGGAAGCCTACATTAAGTGCCTTGAGGAGGTAGCACTGCCCTTGGTCAAGAGGGTCGTTGATGGAAGACCCGATGTTTGACAACAGGACTCTGCACCATGCCACACAAACAGGAGAACCGAGACATAGCTGTCCACATCACATCTGGCCACTTAACTCCCCAGACTGCAACTTCCTTGGGGTGGGGAAAGGAGTGCAATTGAGCAAGAGACTAACAAAATTCTTTATAACACCAAAGATAAACTGAAAGCAAGGATTATGGCAGCATTGACCAGCTTCAACAAGAAGACAGTCCAAAAGAGTTGCAGAAGATTCTGAAGTCATGGTTAAAGTTAATGGTGATTTTATTGAATAAATTTATTCTTTAGTTTTTCAAGATATTTTCATGTAATTTTGGTAAATCCGCTCGTGGCCCAGAGGTAGAATCGCCGACTGATGCCAATTCGGTTGGGTTTTAATCCTAGGTTATGGAGCGATTGGAGTCTAACCGTACTGATGAGCTGCAAAACAGATCTGTCTGTGGATGACTATAGTGTGTATATATATATATATATATATATATATATAGATATTGTGTGTTTATATATATATATATATATATATATTGTGTGTTTATGTATATCTTTAAAGGATGTGCATTGTGGTGCAGTGGATATCACTTAGGAATGAGAAATCAGGGTGCCGAGTTCGAATTCCAGTTGAATTCCTTGCATTGACTTACGCGCAAATACCCTTGGAAAAGGTATTAATCCGTCTCTTCCTTCCAGTTATGGGTTAAATAACAGGACAGATTGGGTTCCATAGCCTTGGCTGGTAACCAGTCAACAGCAGAAAGCAATGGCAACCTACTGCGGGATAACGTTCTGTCCAGTCAGTCATATCTCTTTCGAGACATGATCACCCAAGCATGTATCATGTATGGCACTTAACTGACTGATCTGTTAAAATGAGATGTCAGTGTTATTTTCATTTTTGTAATTTAAGTGAATTTATCTATTACACCCTGTACATAGATACATACATACATACATACAGGGTGATTAAAAAGTCTCCTTATGTTTGTGTATGGACTTTCCAATATTGTAAAGAATATAGTAAGATGGGAGAGTCTATCATACATAAAATAGGTAGTTACTTTTTAGTCACCCTGTAGATACATAGATAGACAGATATGAAGAGATTGAGTCCAGTAAACCTCTTTGTGTTTATGTCTGTTATTGTAAATGAACAAATTTTATATTTTTCCTTCACTAACAGAAAGCCAAGTATCTAGTGAGGCACACTGAGTTAATAATAATGCTGCTTCTCACACCCAGCAATCCTGAAATCATACCTGACCTCAGGGTTCTCATTTGATAAAGGCTTTGAAGTGCTTGTTGCTGTTTTTAACACAATACAACTATATGTGGGTAGCATAACATATCAGTGCAGAAAGTAGTATCAGCAAGTAGAGTTCAAATTCTGGTCTCATCTTTTGTATTTATTTTTGTACTAATGCCCATGAGGTGATGAATTTCTTAGCTATGAGTTTAATAGCAGTAAACTGGGATCTCTAATCTTGGGTGGCAGCCAGTCAAAAAGGAAATTGATTTCAAAAACAGAATTTCATTATATCACTTCAGTAAGTATATGACTCCCCCACTATTTTTCATAGGCGAAATCAGACTAAAAATGAAGCTGCCCAGTCTTCTCTTGTCTATCTTGATAGATTTTAAAAGCATTGTGGGTGGTGAATTATTTTCCACCCTACAACCTCTTTCTCTACAGTCTCACTATTCTATTGATATTTCCAGAAATTGTTTTCTGATGAGCGATGTTCCTTGTTTTTACTAGCCCTGAACTTTGTAATTAGGCAGGTATCATAATAGAACATGAATGAATCATCCTCATTCCCTTCATGTTCTATTAGTAAAGAGGAAATTCCACTTGGACAGCTTCTTCATGAACTGTTACTTTGTGGAACAGTTCCCCAGCTCCCAATCACTACAATTTTGATCTCTTCAAGTTTAAGGTTAACTGTTATCTTTCCTGCACAACTTCATTATTGTAACCCTAAAAGGTTACGACATGAATAATCACCAAAACAACGGTCAGGAATAACAGTGTATCAACAAATACAGAACTTGTATGCTGCATGAAGTAGATAAACTGCTAGTTAGTATAATCACTCTACTTTTTGTATTTATTACCTCCTCACTAGGACAGATGCTACACAATGTCAATTAAAGTGGGGATTCTGAGCCCTTAAGCTCAGCCATAGACCCTGCTTAAGGCTGGGTTGGGCTCTTGTCTATTCACCCCAAATGAGAGACTACCCTCTGGCAGACACTCACCAGAGTTCCTCTTTACTCAGAAGCAGAGAGCTGATCAACAGAGAGTTTGTATCAAGTATAATCACTCTACTCTTGGTATTTAACACCTTTTCACCAAGGTGAATGTGACACAAGGTCAGTTAAAGTGAGGATTCTGA
This sequence comes from Ascarosepion bandense, assembly GCA_037127315.1. Taxonomy (NCBI): domain Eukaryota; kingdom Metazoa; phylum Mollusca; class Cephalopoda; order Sepiida; family Sepiidae; genus Ascarosepion; species Ascarosepion bandense. The sequence continues at coordinate 5,547,155 of JBBBDQ010000432.1, forward strand.
TCTCTTAAGCTCAGCCAAAAATGACCATAGATCCAGCTTAAGGCAGGGTCAGGCTCTTGTTTTTTCAACCCAAACAAGACTACCCTTCAGCAAAGCCTTGTTTGGGTCCCTCTCTGCTTGGAAATAGAGAGTTGAACAAGGGAGAGTTTGAATCAAGTATAATCACTCTACTCTTCTCTTTACTCCAGTAATGTCCATGTATTTAAGCAAATAGGAACATACCATTACTGTATATAGCTAGTTATACAACACTGATGAATTTAACTTACCAAGAGATTTTTAACAGAACCCAAAGAAGAATTTGCAATATTATTGGTCCTGACTTTACATCTCAACTTCACTCACTTCCTGTAATATTGCTTCACTGTGCCTTTTCTACATATATTTTGATGATAATTATTCTGATGAGTTATTCTCTATTGTAACTTGACTCCACAAATAAGCACATTAAACTATTAAGGCAAGTCTCATAATTTCACTATTGAAATTACTAGTTGTAGCTGTAATTTCTATGCCAACAGTTTCTTCTTACACTTCTTGTTTATAGAATTCTTCTGGTTTCTTGCTTTCCTATCAATTATGACCTTAAAAAATTCAAATGCAATTTCATTTTTCATCTGTTCTATTGAATTCCATCTTATTTTTCTCTCAATGACATTTTCTCAGGCCTTGTGTCATGGTGGCTTTATCATCTTGCTTGAAGTGAAATGATTTGAAAAAAAAATATCAAGATGGTTACTCAGCAATGAGGCAAAAATAGAAATACAGTCACTTATACTTTAGAGAAGTGCTTATTAGGGATTATCAGTGTTGAAAATAAATTAATGACTTGGACAATTTAGGTTTATAATTTTTGAATGAAAATTTTAACCAATTAAGACAACAAACATAATTAAGCAAATTCATCAGAACATGTAAGTATTTCTCTCTGCAAGTGAATGTTATCAAAATGTCAGGTCTTCAAACCTTTAAAATGAATTGGTTTTCATCAGAAAATATGCCAGCAGCAGAGAGTTTCCAAGCAAATTCTTCATTCATATTTTACTGACCAGGGTTGCTATATGAAAGTGCAAACCAGTTCTACGGAGTTTTATGCAATTTTGCTGCAGAGTTGAGCTTAGTAAAGTTTTTTTTTTTTTAATCATTTCACCCCAAGGAAGGCATTCCACTGCTGCTATTGCGCCGGGGGTTACATAGGGGAAAGTGATTAGAAAGAGTGGTTAGTTATAGGAAATGTTGGAAGGTGGGTAATAGATGGATAAGGATACCGAGGATGAGGGTTGAGTAGATAGGAAGAGTGTTTGAGAGAATGGATGCAAGTTAGTGTGATAAGAGGTGTCTATTGACCTTACATTTAAATTCCTGGAGATTGTAGCTGTCGGGAAGCAAGTATATGGAAGGGAATTCCACGGGAAGTGTGAGAAAAGAAGCTGTTGGAGTAGAAATTGTGGATTCTGAAGAGGAATTAAGACAATCAAATACTTCAACATAGATTCATTAATGGGGCTGGAATAAAAGGGGGTAATGGAAAATTTTCAAAATACTAAATCACAGGGATGGATTTAATAATAGAGTTGGATGGAAAATGTCTTAATATAAATATGAATTAAAGAATGAGTAGAAATTTCATGAATATTTAATGAAAAGGTTGATTGGAATAAAGATGTCTTGGGTGGATTTTTCTTGGAAAATAAATAATTGTCTTTGCACATCTATTTGAAACTCAAATGCATATACAAACACATGTGCTCACATATCCTCCTCATGCAGGTCTTGCCTCAGCAAGATGGTAACACCATACCCTACTGAACCTTCATTCAGAAATCATATATATATAAAGACATGCTTTAAATCCATCAGCCATGAAGTACATCCCCAATCAAAAAAGGCTTAATACTGCTTTTTAAGTGCATTCTTCTGATGAGTTTTTGTTATGGTGAAACACACCTATTCTATAGTGAATAGACTCTCCCACCTAACACAGCATAATATATATTATATCAAGTTACTAACACTTTGTACGTCAAACCTATTAGAACTGACTTTAGCACAAATACTAGCCTCCACTGTGAAAATAACTCCACAACAGTTTATAACTGCTCAGTTTTGATTTCTGAAATATAAACAAACCAATTTTTAGAGCTGATAATAAAAGAATCCACTACTTTAGAAATTGCTTTGTTTATATTTTGGATATAAAACCAAAATATTATTACCTTTTTGGGAATTTGAAGTTAAAAAAAAAAAAAAAAAAAGGACACACATAAAAGGTAATATTCAGCTTTGCTTGATTGGCAACAATAACCACTGCCAGAGTCAGTTAAAAAGCATGTTGAATCTAACGGTCCTTTCTCCTGATATATATATATATAATTGGCTGGATCTGGCATATTTGGATTTCTTCAACAATCACAAAACCAACCTGGGATTTATATGCTTTATCATTAGCATTTATAGAGGAGAACATATTACATTATCAGTAATTGAACAAGTTCATTACTCTCAAACCCTCATTCATTATGACTTGTAACTTTGTGCTAGCTGTAGCTGAGTTATCAAAATTCTTTTCCTTTGCTCCTGTCGACATCCCTTCAAGCAACTTCTGGAGTAAATAAATGCTAGTTTTTATGGCATCTAGCAGGGTTGCTACCAAAAATTTTTGGTCACTGAGATATCATACAGTTTGAAAAGATTGAATCTCTTCCATACAGTATAGGTGATCTTATGTCAATTATGCCTAGGTGGGGGTCAGGCTGTGTCTCTTACACCCACTGATCTCACTATCACACAGATAGTAGCTAGGAGTGATCCTTTTACACCTCCTGTTTCTTTGCAGTTTGGCAGGCTCACTTGCTTTTTGAGGTGGCTGTCACAATCTGCTAACGTTGTCACCCATCAATCGATTGGTTGGAGTCAACATCAGTTGAATGATTGTTACAGATATACACATCTCATCGTCTCTCAACACAGTATTGCTCACCATACAAGGAAAAGGGTGAAGTCTCTCACCTGGCATAGCATTCCATCTACATAAACCGCATTGAGACTCACAATTTTGGTCACTGTTCCCGTCTTTCATTTATTCATGCATCTCTTCAGCAGTCCTTACTTGTACAACGTCCTCTTTTGTATACATTCTGCTCAGACTATCTTCAGCAGAGGAATCCTGTCGACACCTTTGACAAATGTTCGTTAGAAACCCTAGTAGAAGGTTGCACAGTCCTTTAGTGTATAACGCACACTGATGTCACTGCCAAGCCTTTGTGTGAGTTCTCATCTTTCATTATCACTCAAGCATGATGAGCAACTGTTTAATGGTCAATATCTCCATTCCAGAAGAAGTACTAAAGAACCATTTCATGCTGTTTGGAAACCCCTTGGTAAAAGCACATACCAAACCACAGTAGCTGATACCCCCCCCCCCCCAAAAAAAAAATACAGCCAGTTTGCCTAGTTCTACCAAGTACACATCAACAGAATTGCCTGGGAGAAGGCACTGCTCAGAGAATTCTTCATATATAACAAATATATCCATTGAAAACACTGTAAATGTCTACTTTTTGCTCTTCATTTAATTGGAGGAAAAGTTTGATATCAAACTTATATCTAATGTAATGCAAATGCCCCAACAAACAGTTTTAGAGGAATCACAAGTTCTAGTTCATTTACTTTCAGCACATCCAGCAAACGAGTTCCAACTTTTCTATCCATTTGATCATGTTTAGTATATTACATTAGATATAAGTTTTATATCAAACTTTTTCTCCAACATAGTTTGCAATATTGCCAAAATAGCTTGTAGCTGAATTATTGAAATTCTTTCCTTTGCTCCAGTTGTGGCAGTGACATCTCTAAGCAACTCACTGGAGTAATCAAATGTTGGCTTTTATGGCATCTAGTGAGGTCACTACACAGATTTTCAGTCATGTGAGACATCACCCAGTCTGCACAGATTGAGTCTCCTTTGTACAGAACCAGTGATCTTATTTCACTTACATCAGGGAGACAGGCTGTGTCCACTACACTAGCCCAACCATCAACAGTTTATTTTTTTATTCATTTTCATTTACAAAGCTTGGGTCAACTTGTTTTTGCATAGTTTTTGGCACTTCCATGACAGTGTCATGTGTTGATATCTTTTATATAGGTCAAGATTGTGAAAATGTCAAACAGAATGAATTAACCATGCTGATATCTTAAACTCAAATGCCTTCAATGAACAACAAAAGAAACTGATCTTGTCATTTCAATACTTTTGGATGATATATGTTTAATGCAAAGAATTTGTGACTTTAAGTGAGCAGGTTCATTAAATTGACAAATTCTTTATATTAAACCAATTAATGTTCTATCTTCATGATATCAAGCACTTTACAGTTAAAAAAAACTACTTGCAAAATACCTTTTATCAGTAAAACTACTGAAAAAAAAAAAAAAAAATGACAATCTTGGCACTAAACATTATCACAACACTTTATATATTCTCTCTTTAGCTATGGGTTAAATGGCAGGACAGTTTGATTTTCATAACCTTGGTTGACAACCAGTGTACCTCAGAAATTGATGGCAACCTACTGCAGGAAAATATTCTGACCAGTCAGTCATGTCTCATAGGAGACATGATCACCCATGCATGTATCATGTATGACACTTAACTGATCTGTGTGTGTGCATTAGTCTGTGTTAAAATTTACTATATTTACAAGAAAAGAGTGCAATATTAAAGGTAGCACTTATACATATGGAAAATATGTACATAAGTATCAACACTACATGGTGCCAGTTTCATATCTAAATGCAATGATTTGAACCGATATATGCATAAGGAAAGAAATTCTCGTCAATGAAAACATTGTGCAGCATCTTACAAGTTGAAGGTTACTTTATCTTTATTCTGTACGTTTTTTCAAAATTTTCAAAGTTAAAATTGGCCTGTATCCTGAAGACAAAAGTATCCTTAGCACCAAGAAATATGTAATGCATATATATATATATAATTATTCAAATACTTACCATAAATACACACATGCCAACTGACACATACAAGATATTTAATTTTTCTTTCACAATCCAGCAACTGCTTCAGTTTACTAATGCTAGAGTCAAAATAACCTTAACAAAAATTTGTTCTTATTTACATATGTATATATGAAGACACATATACACAGGTTGTTCACCCTTTTTCTTTATCAGAAATTGTAGAAATTAATTATTATCCTTCCCATCCTCTTTAAATATTCAGCATTCCAATTTTATCTAGAATTAAATCTAAGAAGATAATTACTTCCTTAGTAAAGAGGACTCAAGAATATGTAAAAACAAAAGTAAGCACTCATTCCAAACAAGTTGTTCATTCTGACACCCAATTGCTACCACCTTCTTGAGTTAGCTGATACATTAATCCAATGACACATGCAAAATTTTAAAAAATGAACAACATGAGGAGGTATTATCACATTTCCAAGAATTAAACTGTAATAACCTAGTAAAAGGTTGTATACCAAGTTTAAGACCAGTTGCAACCAAAGAAGGTTTTTAGCTATATCATGTTGAAAAACTAGTTCACATACAGTCACCAGAATTAAGCAATATTGAGCCTGGTTATAACCTAGATGTGTAGCCATTTGGGAATATCTGGTGCTGCAAGCTTGGATGTCTAAGTGTTGTCATTCCAAGCCATATGATGGCTTGGAATTAGAAATCAGAGCAGAGTTCCAATTCCATTATATTCACTTCCATGCCAATACCCTTGAAAAAAGGTATGAATAACTATTCTCCCTTCAACTATGGGTTAATTAGTAGGACTTCTATCAGTAAATCATTATCTTAAAAATTCTTAAAAATCTCAAAAAATATCTTATCACTTTAAATAACATGCAGAAGGTTGGTAAGCCATAAAAAAAAAAAAAAAAAAAAAAAAAAATCAACCACAAGCAACTAAAGAATAACAAAAACTTAATGTACTCTCAGATATCAAATAAAATATGAGGTCAAAATAAATGATGGGAGGGTCAGAAAATGTAGCAAATTGGAGGAGGGGATGAGGAATGATAATATATTGTGGTGGGGGATAAAAATGTGAGATGGTAATAAAATTAATAAATTCAAATATTTCAAATTTTAATAAGACCTCAAAGAAATAAAACTAAACATCTACTAAGGTCTTTAATGAAATCGAATATATTTCCATGGACCCTTGCCAATGTTAAATAAATGCCTGTCAATAGCCAACAATATATATTCAGCAACATCCCAAAATATCTTTAAATGTGTTTATGTCATTGAAAATATTTTGATCATTTTGAATACTGTTAGTGTGTAGTAGCTGATATATTAGTCTAATGACACACACAAAAAAAAAAATGGACAATTTAGGAAACAATCATTGCATTTCCAGTAACTAATCATGACCAAGTAATAAAGAGATGCAACTTAAATGTCTCATATTAGTTCGCTGAATGGGTGTGGTCATAGAATTACTCTCCAGCTGGACACCTGACCAGCACCCTCCACATGTTTGGTAGGTGTTCATTCATTCATGCACTTCAAAATCGACTTAATGACACTTTTATATCCCCAGGTCAGATCATCACCGATGTCGTTTGTCTTGAAGGCTCACCTTGAACATGAACATGAACACATGATTTTACTGAAGATACCCTCCAACCTGGCTGTTTACTTTTACTGCCCAAAACTTCTAGGCAATCCCTGCCTTAGATAGACTGTCTGGCCTGCAGCCAGTTATAAAAACATAAAACAAAAATGAAAAGCAAACATCAGAACCACTACAAATATAGTGAACCACATTGTTCACATCTGGCAGTGAAATAAGGTATTTTTAAAAAATATATACTTGATTTAAAATAGTAAAAAACTGTCTTGTTTCTTCAAATCCTTCAGGGTGAGGCTTAGAACCTTTTTAACAACCCACATATGCTATCCCTACTGAGTGGACAGCAATTTAAAATTTAATTAACTTGTAATTTATGAAACAAGATAAAAAAAATTACACATTTAGAACATATCAAATTATTAATATATAAAAGTATGTACTTTTTAAGTTGGCTCATGGTTATACTTTTCAGGTACCAATCTAGCCAAAGAATTTTTTTTAAGCCACAAACATTTGACTGGAAGAAGCTGCACCCTGAGAAGGAACCTAGTGTCTGGACAGAGCTGCACCCTGAGAAGGAACCTAGTGTCTGGACAGAGCTGCACCCTGAGAAGGAACCTCGTGTCTGGACGAAGCTGCACCCTGAGAAGGAACCTAGTGTCTGGACGAAGCTGCACCCTGAGAAGGAACCTAGTGTCTGGACGAAGCTGCACCCTGAGAAGGAACCTAGTGTCTGGACGAAGCTGCACCCTGAGAAGGAACCTAGTGTCTGGCCTGAACTGCAATGCTACACAATGCATGAATGGTAGATTTATAAATTGTGCAAGATGCTTTCTAACAAGAAAAATTGTCTGGCACAACACAGTAAACAAACATTCTTAGTAGTAAATGCAACAATTTATTCAATATAATTGCACCACCTCATGTTTTTATACTTTTTTAATCCCAAACAAGGCAGTACTGCCACTAGTGAACAGAGAGTTACAGAAGAGGAGAACAAAAAAAAAAGATAAGATACAGAGAGTGTCAGAGAAACAATAAGAGAAAGATGAAAATCAAAGAGATAAAAGATAGCAGTTGACATTGCACTTAAACTCTTGTCATTTTTAGCTATCAGGGAAGCAAATATACAAAAGGAAGTTCCACAGGTGGGAAATGCAAGAAAAGAAATGAAAGAAAAGAAACTACTAGAGTGGAAATGGCAGTTACATTTGACTGTTTTGATTGTAAAAGGGTGAGACTTAGTTGCCAATCTAGTAGCCTGAGCAAATTCATTTAGATGGGGCACCAGAAAGATAAGCTCATCAGAGCAGAAGCCATGAAAATATTTGTAGAAAAGACAGAGGAAAGCCACATCCTGTCAGTATCAGTGGAAAAAAAGAGCCCAAGAAAAAAACAAAAAAAACAAAACAATCTTTCTTTGTTTAGTTTATTTAGGACTGAAAGGAAAAACAATGTAAAACACCAAAAATTTTCTGGAATATAGAAAGAAATTTGGATTCACACACATACAAAAAAATAAAATTAAATTAAAAAAAAAAACCAAAAAAAAACAGATTTAAATAAAACTCTTTTTTGTTAGATAAAATAGCAATCAAACAGAAAATTCCAATCCATCTGGATAACTTTAGTCAGTAGCTTTCTTTGGGAATCGGGTAAAAATTGCTGCAGCCTGGTTGTGTTGTTTTCACCAATTTGTCATATTCACTAGATTTTGCACTTTGTTATTTTATATTAACATTTATTCAAAATTTTCACAAAACTCTTTGAACAACATTTCAGTTCTTTGCAAAATTCCCAAAAACCTTTTCTCACAAATATAAAAAGAGGATGGAATTATGAAGTTCTCTGAAAGATGGTAAATATATTATTCAGTAAAATCTGTGTTGAAATATAGTCAGTACTTTCCACACTGCTCTAAAATATACTGACCCTGAATTACATTAGTAATCAATGATCCCTTAATGATTGTTCTGGAATGGAAGAAAAGCTTATTCCATCCAATAACAATATAAGCAGATCAAAACTTAAAATTTAAAAAAAAAAGCCAAAAACATAAAAATTATTTGAATATACTGCCTACACATTATTTAGCTGCAATCAATTCTTTCTTACCATTAATAGAATAATTCCAAAGGTAAACAGTTAATGTAATAAAAAATCTAAGAGAATTTTGTCTTTTATAAGGTTCTTGATAATTACATATTCACAAAGGTGGTAATCATTAAGGTAGAGAGGACAAGGTAGAGAGTTAGAAATATAGAAAAAGAGAGAAATACAAAGATATGTAGTGAGGTAGCAAAAAAGAAAGATAGAAAGTAAGTAAGAGAGAAAGATAAAAGAAAAAAAGATTATGAAAACCAAATATGAAACAGGAGGTAATGAGATTAGAAAGAATGAGAAAACAAAATAAAATATGAAGGAATAATAAAAAAGGAAAGAAAGAAAAAGTAAGAAAATCTAGAAAATATTAAACACATATGAGGAAATAAAGAAAGAAAGAAAATATACAAAATATGAAGATATAATGAGGAAATAAAGAAAGAAAGAAAGAAAGAAAATATAGGAAATATGAAGCAGATATAATGAAGAAAGAAAGAAAAAGAAAATATAGGAAATATGAAGCAGATATAATGAGGAAAGAAAGAAAAAGAAAATATAGGAAATATGAAGCAGATATAATGAGGAAAGAAAGAAAAAGAAAATATAGGAAATATGAAGCAGATATAATGAGGAAAGAAAGAAAAGAAAATTAGAGAAAATCTATAAAATATAAAGCAGAGATAATGAGATAAACATGAAAGAAAGAGTGAAAGAAAGGTTAAACAAAAAATATGAAATGGGTATAATAAGATAAAAAGAATAAATATAAGTAGATAATGATAGCCTGACCTTATTTTCATATCTCTTCCCATGTATATAATACGCCTCACCCTCATTGTGTACTATCACTAATTGTATACATACTTCCATCTCCTCAGGGGATCTCTACACAACACCAACAAAACACTGGTTCATCAATATTCACTTAAAATAAAACAAAAACTGAATCTCAATAAATGTAATTACAAATACTAACTGGTCTTCCGGAGTTGCTGGTTCTGAGAAATATATCAGACCATGGGGTAATCATTGGAGACGGAATGTTGTTTGGAATGAAACACAAGAGAAAAAAAAGTTCTTACCCAAGCGACAAAGATTGCCTACCAGTTGGGCAAGTTTGCAGCTCTTTCATAGGCCAGGTTTTCATAGAAGATTGATGATGTTCAGACATTTTACTTTCAAAAGATACAACTTTGAAAGCACAGGTACTTTTTTTTTTTAACTTAAAAATATCATTACAAAAACTTATAAAAAATTCTGCAGTAAAGAAAATAGATTCCATGTGGTAATAGTAACAGAAACTGTTTCCTTATAAAGAAACATTTGGGGTTCATTGACAAAGTAGCTAGTGCTACTTTCAGTTGAAATTTATAAAGTCTTTATATTAAACATTTTTTTCAGAAAAATGTGTTTCTCGAGAGCATTAACTTAGCAGTCTTTCTTGTAATGATGTGGGCTTCCTTACCTTTTGTTTGTTGTGTACAATGTCAACATTTTGATTATGTCATTATCTTCAAGTTACACATGATATCCATTTTAGTTGTTGCTGTTGTTGAAAATGATGTGGCCTCTGAGATTTGGTACAGTTGTTTGTGATTTTCTAGTAATAGTTCACAATAAAGTATGGTCTTTGCTAAGACCTACACAATTCATTTACTGGAAGCCAACTTTAACCATTGATCCTAGAAAGCATTTAACAGCTGACAGTTTAGATATATCTGAATGAATTTGGAATCATACATGACATTCATATGGACGTCTTGATGTGATAAGGTTGTTCAAACTTGAAAGTTTTATGTTAATGTTTTGATTTTGTAGCAATTTGTAGTGTTGAGTAAAACCACCCCTCATGCACTCTAGTTTGATTTCAATATGATCTACCCAAAATTTGTTATATCTATACATCAGGGTGTTTGAAGTGTTATATATTTGAACTTATGAAAATGAAGATTGGTCAAGATTTAAACATTTTCTTAAAGATCAGTACAATGTCTTCTGCATATCTTACATTGTTAAGATTGTGGCTGCCAATGGAAAATCCTGGTAGGATTTCTAGTTTCCTCGGAATTGCCTTGTTGTATAGGTTGAATAAATCTGGTAAGAAGACACATCCTTGTTTTACACCTTTTTCTATTTTTGTATGTCTGCTGGACTCATTTCCTGTCCGTATGCAGATGTTTTGCTAACAGTATAGATTCTTGATTATTCAAATGTTTTTCCTGAATATGCCAAGATTGCTGAACAGCTTTAACAGTGGCATACTTTGTCAAACGCCTTTGTGTAGTTTATAAAGCACAGGTACACATACTTCTGCATTTGTATTGCTCTTTTTGATAACATTCTGAGCATAAATATTGTGTTCCTTGTTCGGGTGTGTCTGTTCATTAGAATTTGGATGATGAGTTTTTTTATGCGGTTCATTAGGCTGGTTGTTTGGTGAAGTTCATGTTTGTTTGTACAGGGTTTCTTAAGTAGTGCTATAAAAATAAATCTGCTTACATCTTCCAGTATATCACCAGATATTGTTGCAGATTTCATTTTTAAAAAAATACAAAATAAGAAACAATACTCAAATATTGCTGCTTTTCTGCAACTTAAGTTTCATCTGTATGCTCTGTTATATGGCCATCACACAATTTTTAACTGGTTAAAGGGACAAGATGCTCTCTTGTGTATTCAAAATACCAAAAATTTAAACTAAAATCATCCATATAAAAATTTAATTCTCAGATAAGCAGCAATATCTGGCTAATTATAAACATATAATCCAACGTAAATAGTTAAATCATCAAAGCATGAAGAAAAATTAACACCAAAAAGCAAAAACTGAAAGTACTTGGGACAATGAAAATTATTGAAATTTCTGTACTCCCTTACTTCTACAAAATGGAAAAAATGCAAAAATGCTGGAAAAACTGGAAAAAAAATGAATTAAATCTTCCTTGTCTGCCATATTTAATGAAAGAAATGTTTATGCTTACATGGATGCAACTACACATATGCAAGAGATACTGAGAATTTTAAATTTAGTTTTTAATATGTGTTTTGGGTCTATAATCTAGCAGATTTAATTTCGATTCTTTTTCTTTGTTTCCATCACTTTTGTTATTAAATACCCCACATTTTGATATTAGATTTGCCAAGAATGGTGAAACATAACAACCTGAATGCAAATTTACTGTGAATGATCTAGCAATTAAAGCACTTTTTAACCAGTTTCATCTTAGTACATGTTTAATTAATCTCATTATTTAATGGTTTATTAATGTTTAATTAATTAATCTGGTCTGAAGAGATGAGTTCATACACTTATCGAAATAAATTATAGTTTATAAAAACTTTAGATGATATGTTGAGTTTTCCTTTATGTATATCATATTGCTCTGGAAAATACCCATTGAGCTCTATTGACCTCTATCTATCTCTTAATATTTTATATTAAATAGGTCTTTTTGGATTATCCTCTCCATTTTTGGACTTAGCATCATTATATATATATATATATATATATATATATATATATATATAATAATTAAAAAAAGATATATAATCAAATAATTTCTAATATTTTCAATAACAGAAATATATTTAGTATTCTAATGTTAAATTAATCTCATTGATTAATAGTTTTCTGTTTTAATTAGAGTAGCATTTTTTAAATCAAAATTGTGATCAGTTTTGTTATGATTAGCAATTAAAGCATTTAATGTGTTTTGTAAAAAAAGATCTTTTTTGTGCTTATATAGTATATTGTGTTCACATACAAATATAGAGTGCTTGTTTTTTTTTACAGTAAAGTTTATCCTGTACAAGGCCTGAGGGCCACTCAAGTTAGAGGGTTACATTAAGGGGTAGTTTATATGGCTAGGAATGGAAGATAACAGTTAATTCTCAACTTGAACAGGTTAAGATTGTGATGATCAGGGAAACATCCTCTTGGATGTCTTTTCCACATAGTGGTTTGTGGAAATAATCTGAATGGAACTTCTCGCTGATGGAATATGGAAAGAATGTGGGTGGTTTGCTTCTATGTTAGTGGCATAGCGTGTCCTCACCATGAAGGTTAGACCTGGTGTAACCAAGGAATGTATTTGTCTGAGCACTTTCCATGAAAGTAGCAAGAGAGCTGTGAGAGAGGTTAGAGGGGAGAGAATAATTCTTCAGCAATGACCCAGAGAGGCTTTTGATCTCTCTCAAGACTGGATAGTGAGGATTGGGCAGCTTCTGCCCAAATAGGTTAACAGTACTCCATTTTGGACCTGATTTGGCTCTAATAAGTGGTAGGGAGCCGATCATTTTACCTGCATCTTTAGCAATGGGTTGGATATAAGAGTTCCACTTGCAGTCAGGTGTGCATTTGAGGCCTAATATTCTCTCAATGCTCAGTGTCTCTTCAAGGGAACAAGCATTCATTGTAATTAGTTTGGTTTTTGAAACATTGAATGTAACCAGCCAGTTGTTTCCCTGCTAAGAAGTTAGTGTTAGATCAGAAGAGAGGTCAGCTGCCAATCTCTGATCATTAAAAGATTTAGAAGTGTGCCCATATATTGTTGCATCATCAAGATAAATGTTTACAAATGATCTGAGTACATTCTTAAGGAGTTGGGTAGTATTCTGTCAATTTTAACCATGAGTTCTCTAGAAAGTATAGGCAAAACTAATAGAAATAGTGTGATAGATAAGAAAAAAATAGCAATTATTAACTTTGCTGTTTCCATATATGAAAGTGAATTTCATATAAACTGAAAAAACTGAAATAAAGATCTGGATAGGGTGTTAAAAATCTATGGACCACAACAGTTGAAGTAATTTATGTAGAAATAGGTCGACTTAGTACCCCCACCTAGCAAATTGATAGAGGACTTAGAAAAAGTAAAATGGTGACCAAGAATGTAGAGCTCCAGAAAACTGCTATCATTTACTCTGAAAGGATGCTTCAAAAAGATCTTGAATAGTGAGAAGTCTTGTTGACACCATGCTTTTCAAACATTAAATTGCTAACACAATATTATTTCTACACTTTCTACCTTTTTTCATGTTATATAAATTCAGAAAGTTCCTTAAGAAGTTTTTCTCTGACAAAAAAAAAAAAAAAAAACCATTTCCACATAAGAAATTCACAAAAAAGCTCAATAGACATTTCCTGTTTATTCTATTTAGCACAACATGATATATAAAATGTATTTGTGTGTGAATTAATTTTAAGCTTATACTAAAAAGAACTACTAAAAACATCAGAAAAAATGATTTAAAGTTTTTATTATTTCAGATTAGCAGTATAGCCCGGTGTTGCTCAGGTGTAATGAAAGATTTGAAACTAATCCATGATCCTGGAGCTCAGACTCTTTGGACGTTGGCATGAAAGACTAAAAAATAATAGTTGTTTCCAGTTAAAGCAAAATTGTAGACTAAAAGAAAAATGAATGGATGTAAGTCAAATTTTGATTTCCTGGTATCGATATCAAATAAGTTTTTATCGTCATAAACTGAATTTTGAAGGCTAAATAAGTCCTCTGAGTAAAAGGTATCATGGCTGAGACTAAGAACTACAATTATACCTACTTAGAGCCAAACCTGAAGCAAAAACTAAAGTAAAAGGGCTGAAAAAAAAAAAAAAATTAAAAAAAATACAGACATAAAGGTAGATAAACAGACACACACACACAAACATCTTGCCTTTTATATTTATTTTTTTTATCATATCACCCTGAGCAAGGTGGTAACGCCACTGATATGCAGGGGGCTACATAAGAGTGAAAAGATTAGAAAAGAGAAGGGCGGAAACCACATCCTAAACAGTGAACAAGGGATGAGCCTCTACACCTGTTCAATAGACGTGGGTGGAGTGTGAACCAGGCGATAGTTTAGTCTATCTACTCCAATTGAAAAAAGAAAGAAAAGTGAAAAGATTGGAAAAGAGAAAGCCGGAAACCACATCCTAAACAGGGAACAAGGGATGAGCCTCTACACCTGTTCAATAGACGTATTGATTTTCTGCACTATTGTAAGAACTGCAACCTTGAAACTTCTGAATATCATTTCTTATGTCTTTGCCTATGAGTGTATCAAATTTGATTAAAATCGGACCACTCCTTCTATAATCAGATTTTTTCGATTATCGATATTTATCGGGGGTACCTCGACACAAAACCTAGCTAAGAAGACTCACAGACGCTTATAGTACAACTGTGTAAATTTTCAAGAAAATCGGTTCAGCCGTTTCAGAGTCTATAGGTAACAGACACACACAAAGTTCCATTTATAAATAAGTTTAGATTTAGATATATAAACCATTTGAGAGTATAGTAGGGTTTTTTTTTGTACGATTTTTGCATTCTGGTATAGATTATTTTAATTTTAGTGAAAACTGTCACTTCCCTATCCAACTAAAATGTTTCTATACACCATCACCAATATCTTTGTAATATATCAACAAAATATCTAATGAGTCACTTAAGAATATACAAACACACACACACATATACATATATATTTTTTTTTTTCATAATCAATTCACCTAAAGCAAGGCAGTACTGTCACTGGTGCACAGAGGGTTATGAAGAAAGAAGAGCACAAAGAAAAAGGAAGATGTGTGGGGGAGTCAGGGAAAGAATAAGAAAAGGATAAAAATTAAGGGGATAAAAGATGGCAATTGACATTGCAGTTAAACTCTTGAAGATTATCAGTCAGTCAGTTGAGTGCCATACATGATACACGCTTGGGCGATCATGTCTCAAAAAAGACATGACTGAGTGGGCAGAAGATTATCCCACAGTAGGTTGCCATTGCTTTCTGCGGTAGACTGGTTGCCAACCAAGGCTATAGAACCCAATCTGTCCTGTTATTTAACCCATAACTGGAAGGAAGAGACGGATTAATACCTTTCCCAAGGGTATTTGCGCGTAAGTGAATGCAATGAATTCAGCTGGAATTCGAACTCGGCTCCCCGATTTCTCGTTCCGAGCCAATATCCAATGCACCACAATGCACATCCTGAAAAAACGAGTGTATGGAAGGAAGTTCCAAAGAAGGGAAGTGTGAGAAAAGAAACTGATAGTGTAGAGGAAGCAGTTGCATTTAATAGTTTTCACCATAAAAGGGTGGGACACTAGTCAGTCTAGAAGCATGAATAAATTCATGTTAAGCGAATACCAGAGAAGGAAGCTTGTCAAAGCAGAAGCTGGGAAAGTATTTGTAAGAAAGACATAGAAGCCATATCTTGACAGTGAGAAACTGGCTGAAGTTGAGCTGCCAGATCAGGATTGATTACATTGCAGATTCTCCTTTGAATTTTGTTGAACACCAAGATAAATAGAAGTACCCGACCAGATACAGCAACAGTACTCAAGGCATGGACAAATGATAGATTTGTATACGTGCAAAATATATTCTGATGAGAAAAACTTCCTGGCCTAACACAGTGATTCAACCTTCCTAGCAGTAGCTATTGATTTGTTTTTTATCGGTGTCCAGTCTGTAAATGGTGAGGATAATCCAACAAGATTACCTTAATATAAAATATTAAGTAGTAAAACTATATAGAGAGCTTGATGGGTGTTAACCAGAGCAATATGAAATTTATAAAGAAAAAATCAACACGTCATTTCAATTGGCTATAAACTATAGCTCATTTCAATGAGTTTAATTAGCTCATTTTATCAGATCTTACAATATTCCCTACATCTGGAACAAAATTTCTACCGGAAATATATATATATATATATATAAAAGAAAGCTTGTATTACACTAAAAAAACTGATTGTACATGCATGAAAAAAAGATTAAGTTGATTATTTGTTATAAAAACTTTAAAACCTCATCAACAGTAACTAACCATCTTCATAGAACAAATATGAATTTACATGCTTCTTATGGATCTGTGTTCCTGATGAAAATAAATTTGAGAATAAAAATTACATCGAACATACAACTACATGTCTATTATGAAGACTTACATTACATCTCTCAGTTATTAGCTCAATTAGGACCAATTTAAATACACATAGAAACCTACCAATCACTATGTACAACATACTTACAGAAAATATGAAAATAGAATCATCTACACATAAATTTAATGGAAACATTAAAAGAAAAAAGATCAAACTCTCAATAATATTAATCATGAACAGGGCACATTGTGGCCATGTTCATAATTAACATTACTGAGAGTTGTTTATATATATATATATATATATATATATATATATATTATTAATTATACTTTAGAACATGTACAAACTACTACAAAATTGTACATTTTGTTTTGACATTGAAAGAACAATTTGCAATTATTATTAACCAAATACATAATAATTATAAACAAGATGAAAAAACTCTCAAAAACATAATACGTAGAAATGTTAAACTAGTCGAAAGTAATAAACAAATTAAACTCATTATATATTATAAAAAGTTTAAAACAATTGACCTCATAGTCTATAATAACCCAACAAGCACTAAACTAAATTCTTTACAAAAAACCAATGTAGTGTACCAATTTACATGCCCATTCAGAGATTGCATCTCTGATACTAATCAAAAACCTAGTACATATATTGGTTTTACTACAACCACGCTCTCCCGTAGACTTACATGTCATCTTTCTGATCAGAGTACTACTAAACAACATTTCTCTGAAAAACAAACATGTAGGTTATATCAGACAGATTTTGGTCAACAATACGGTGATCCTTACTCATACACACAGTAAGAGGAACCTGCAGATATTGGAGGCCATGTACATCAAATCAAAACAACCAACACTCAATAAAATCAACTTTAAAACAGGAAATAACATATTACATTGCATTTGACTACATGGTTTTGTTGTCATTTTGCGCTATCCCACAGTGTGACGTCATAAAACCGCATCGCAAACTTAAGAACTGCGTTTATTATTTTTGGTAACTATTGCTGTTGCCAAGCGGAGTTTTATGTCAACACAAAATAAAATCGTCGGTGATGGTGGATTTTATAATATTTCAGTTTAAACAACCTCTCTGAAGATGGTTCACGTGAGCCGAAAGCTTAGAAGAAAACCAATAAATAATTATCCAAATGTTGGAGAATTTTTGTCTTTATTTTCAACTGAAATTAAAGCAAAAATACAACATTTAGAATGGCTCATGATTAAACATAATAGACATTCATTGTCTCTTATATTTAATAGCATATGTTTAGAAAATTACTTGCTGCCTCGATATACTAAATATATATATATATATATATATATATATAGTATTGTAAGAAAGTGACAGATTTTAAACCCACTGTTCAAGCATTTATTTTTATAAGAGTGCTCAATACAGAGTAGAGCTTTATATTATAATAGTTACAATGGTTTATAAAAGCATAGTATCACTACACAGAAATTTTTAAGTTTTGGAGCCATATAATTATATAATAACCTCTTTTCTTAAATCTATATTCATTCTTGTTTTATTTTTAACTTAAATTATGTGTAATCAGTTTGTTTCAGTATTAGTGCTGTCATAGATTTAAAATTAATTTCCTAATAATTAATCTAAAATTAAAATTCCTTAAAATAGTTGTTTTATTTCTTTTTTATTTGCCATATAATTAAATTATATAATAACTTCCCATTCTTAACTATTTTCCTTCTCATTTTAATTTTTAACATAACTTATGTTTAACCAGTTTATTTTGATATTAACATTGTGACCCTTTAACGGTGGCTTTGTGTAGCCGTTATTTTGTCTGACCTATTTCTTTCTTATTTTTAATTTATTTTATTTCTTTTCACTTCTGCCAAAGTGGCAAACCTACAGGTTCAAATAGCAAGGATCTGCCCCATTTTTTCTTAAACTTATTTCCATTATTTTTTTATTTTCTTTTTACAAACTCATACACAAATAAATATATTTTCCCCATAATGTTTTGTTCTTGCTAATGAGACACATTAAATTTGCTCATCAAAATGGCCACCTGGTTTTAGAAAATTTGAATTTTATATATATATATATATATATATATATATATATACACACACACATGGGATGACGGATTTTTTTTTCCAAAGAACATACACAAACAGATGATAACACAATTTTTTATCTTAAATAAAAAATAAACAGATATATACATTTGTTAACAAACAAAATTTACTTAAAAAATATGTAAATATTTGTTTGTTCTTTATTTAAAAGAAAATTCTTTTTATTAAAAAAAAAAAAAAAAAAAAAAATGTAAATAAGGATTATGCTGAGAATACCATGGACTGAGCACATGAAAAACAAGGAAGCTTTGGAGAAAATGGAACCAAAATGATACTTATACTTGGCATCAGAAAAAGACAGTTTTGAAATTTCCAGGAGAACAAGGAAAGACGGTTTGGAAAATTTGACACTTACAAGGCATATTGAAGTAGATTGTTTGGCAGAACAGGGATTAGGATATCCATAGCAAAAAGACAAACTTTACTAAGTGCTACAAAGGACAGGACGTTATATAGAGCCATGATTGGATACATCCTGACAACACATAGAAGAGGACTAGGAATTGTTATAACCTGACTTTTTAAACATCCCAAAAATACTATTTTAGATTTTATGTCATAATAAAATTGGTATGAACCAACTTATGTTGATATAATTTTCAGGATATATTTAGTTGAGCAATACAACGTGAGTTTCACCTTACAAATATCTATCCTTATTAAAAAAATATTAATAATAACTTGTTTCGGGAGTGTCAGGTTTTATGATTCAAACAAAGTTCAACACAAATTTCAACACAAATTTTTATTTATGAATAAATTCAAACAATATAGGCCAAAGAAACACAATATCACATTTATCTGAATGGTTTATTACTTGATTATTTCACAGGTTATTATAGGCTTCCTGATATTGTATCATCATCAGCCTTTCACTCACTGATTTTAACATTTTTTTTTTTACTGTTTCACTTTAACATTATTTAAGACAGTTTTTATTGCTTCTTACAGATTTTCTTTGCATAAATATTATTTTCTATTCTCAACAGCTCTTGAAGACAGGACAAGTTTTCAACTGATTTAATGTCTGAAGTGCCTGGGGTTATTCTGTTAAGTTGATGTCTTTCAAAACTTTTTTTTGTATGGAAGGTAATAGTCATCTTTTGAGAAAGTGATGGAATTGCATGAATATACTTACACTAAAAGTTTCCTGTTTGTGATACGGCAATTTTTAATTTATTTGTGGCACAAGGCCACTATTATGGGATGCCAATAATGATCAAACTTACAGTCATAAATGATCTAGTAAGACAAGATTGCTAACCATTATACCACATCAAAGTGTCCACTGAGTTGTGGCGTATACCACTTGAAAACATCGGGGGGGGGGGGAAGAATAAGTAGTACACACAATACAGAATTCTTGTTTTAAACTTTCACTTGAATATGGAAATGAAATAAAAAAACATATCCACACACACAGATTTTATATATATTTATAAAAGGAGGTAAGTAAGTATATATGTGTATACATGTAGATACATACCAATATGTAATTATTAATGAGGTGTGAATACAATAGTGCTCAATACTGTTTGACAAAACAAATATATATTAAATATACATATCCTATGTTTTAGGTGCATATACACACATGCAATCACACGCACACATATAAATATATATATATATATATATATATATATATATATATATATAGACACACACACACACACACACATTAGAACCTTGAATAAGTTATTGCTGTTTTCCAACAGATAGCATTCCTAAAACTCAGTGTGTGTAGTTTTCAGATGATAATCCCTAAAGAAAATACTATAAGCAAGCTTGAAATTCAGTGTATATCGTTTTGCTGAAGCAGAAACAACTTTGTTTTTCATAACATTAAACATGCCAGATTCATAACATTAAACATGTTGGATTTCATGCCAAATAAAATGTGAGGAATTTTACTGCATGACCATTCTAAAAAGAAGCTGCAGATGAAGCACACAGATTTCTTGAGACTTACAGTGCCCATGCTTTGTCAAAAAGAACATTCAGAGATTGGTTTAGACACTTGAAAAATAATGATTTTGATGTTGGAATGCTCAGGTGCATCAAAAATGGTTTGACAGTGAAGAATTGGTGGCATTACTTCTTGAAGACTTATGTCAGGAGCCAGTTGAACTTGCAGAATCATTTGGAGTTGATCACACAACAGTTTCAAAATGTTTTAAAGCATTAGGAATAATTCACAAGTAAGGGCATTGGGTGCCATATGAGTTGAAGCCAAGAGAGAAATGGCTTCTTGTCATCTGTGAACAGCTGCTCCAACTGCAAAAAAGGAGATTTTTACCATCATATCATCAACATTGGCAACAAATTGAAATATGTATAGTTTGAAGCATTTGCTCTGTACTTGGTTGGATCAGCTGAGTGTAGTTTATGATGAACTTCTTAGACCAAGTGAAACCATCGTGGAAGATTGCTATTGACTTTGCACTGCACTTGGTAGGATCAGCCAAGTGGAGTTTATTATGAACTTCTTAAACCAAGTGAAATCATTGTGGAAGATTGCTATTGACTACAATTGATGCATTTGAGCCAAGCATTAAAGAAAAAAGTCATTATACAAGCAGAGACGCGACCAAATTCTTTTGCAATATGACAATGCTAAGTCACCTATTTACAAACAAGTGAAAACCTACTTGGAAACACTTAAATGGAAAGTCTTACCCCACCCACCATATTCACCACACATTGCCCAGTTCAATTACTGCTTGTATCAATCGATGGCGCATAGCCTGGCTGAGCAGCACTTTCATTCTTATGAAGATGCCAAAGAATGGGTTGACTCATGGTTAGCCTCAAAAGGCATGTCATTTTTCCAACATGGAATTCAAATGCTGCCAGAAATATGGCAAAAGTAGTAGCTAGCTATAGACAATACTTTCAGTGACATGTTCTTTTACTAATTTTTATAAATAAAACTTTTCTTCAAAAATTAACAAGAACTTATTCAAGATACTAATATATATACACACACACACACACACACACATCCAAGGTTTGAACACACAACTACTTTCTCAGGTCCCCTGCATAATGCATGCTTAGGTGATCATGTTTCTTTTTGAATTATGAACAACTTAAATGAATTCATGCAATAGGCTACTGTTACTTTCTGTGGCAAAGAGGTTGCTAACAAGGCAATAGGATTCAGTCTGTCCTGCTATTTAACCTACACTTCAAGACAACTACTATATCATCAAATTCATTAATCACTTAATTCTTAGTGGGACAATCATAAGTGTAAAATTTGGAGCCTTAAACCTAATTACTAATCCATTATCAGCAACAAGTGAGGCCATGCCAGCAAAAATAAGGGCGAAGTATTTCTATTGATATGCAGTCTAAAATGACTGCAACATATATATTGATGTACCAACTATTCATTATCTTACATTAAGACAAAAAAAATAATCCAACCCCCCGAGCATAACAGGAGGGAAACATTATATATATATATATATATATATATATATATAAATAAATAAAAAGATGGCTGGCCACTCGTATTTGAGAATACCTGTGTACCAGGGCAGCCAATCACCACTTCAGGCGCCTGCTCAGGCACACTTGTGTTTGCTCAACACCCAGAGAGCCCACTTGTGGTTTATACAGCAACTATGCTGAACAAACCTTAGTCACAGTGTCTGGGAGAGAGCACATTATCTAGCATAAACAACAGTGAACAAGGCTAGGACACCCAAACTCTTGGTCATGATGACTTTTGATTTCAAGTTCACACAATCATTGATGACTCCTCAAAAGAAGCCGTCTACTCAATTTCACTCACAAGGATTAGGTCAAACTGTTGTATGGTTTACAGACTTTCCAAGGGTGCTGCACCCTGGGACCACCTCCTCCAGACCAATAACATCAAGAAGCCACATTCCTGACAAATTGACCATGGTGAGGTTTCAACCCGGGTTTCATGGTCAGAAAATGAACATTCTAACCACTTAGCTACATGCCCATATATATATATATATATATATATATATATAGAGAGAGAGAGAGAGAGAGATATTTATTTTTCACCACTCAAAGACATTTTTCTTTATGTGCTATGTCTCTTCAGGATGTAGGCAATTATGGTCATCCACTTGGCTCTACCTCTTGTCACTCAATATTTTCTTCTTGATATCTCTCCCAAATCCCGCTTTGTCATTCATTTGATCAAGCCTATCAAATATATCTCATGCTGTTTTTCCCTGTCTCTCTTTCCTTCTCTCCATCCTGTGAGCATTAGATTCTCCAGGCCTTCTTTCCTAATTACATGTCCCAAAAACCTCAGCTGTTTCTTCCTGATGTTAAGTATGAGTTTTCTTCTTGTTTACATCTTCTCCGCGTGTTCAGTCTATGGTATTATCAGCATTCTTCTAAAGAACCACATTTCTCCTGCTTCAAGCCTCTCCTTCATCCTTGAGCAGATCGTCCAACATTCACTGCCATACAGAAGGACAGATATCCCATAGCAGTTGAACATTCTTTTCTTTGTTTCCAATGAGATTTTCCTATCTCTCAGTACTCTGGTTATCTTTTAAAATGTGTCCTTGGCCAGGCCAATGCATCTTTGGATCTCAATGTCGCACTTTCCATTCTCTGTCAGAATGCTTTCCAGATACTTCAATTTCTTTACTTATCTTATTTTAGTTTCTCTGACTTGTAGTTGGCATTTTGGGGTTTTCTTTTTGCTGATAAATATAGATACAGTTTTTTTTAAGTTTATGCTCAGTCCTTTCTTTTCACTTTCTCTTGCTATCTTCTATAGGAAGTCCTGCATTTTTTTTCCATGTCTGCTATCAACACCATGTCATCCATGGATCTTACATTGTTGAGATTGTGGCTGCCAATGATGAATCCTGGAAAGGATTTTATTTACTCTCAGAATTGTTTTATTGTTTAAGTTGAATAGATGCAATGAGAAAATACATCTTTGCTTTACACCCCTTTCTATTTTTGGATACCTGCTAAATTCATTTCCTACCCAAACAAAAGTAGTTTGCTGCCAATATAGGTTCTCAATTAACCTCACGTTATTCCCAAAACTGTCAAGGTTGCTGAGAACCTCAATCAAGTCTTTGTGGCATACTTTGTCAAATGCCTTTGTCTATAACGCACAGATAAAGGTCCTGCTACAATTGTATTGCTCTATCTTAGTTTCTCCGACCTGTAGCTGGCATTTTGGAGTCTTTTGCTGATGACCTTACATTCAGTTTTCTTTGAAGTTTATGCTCAGGTATTTTCTACTTGCTTTCTCTTGTTACCTTCTTTTTTTTGTAGGAGGTCCTGAATTTTCTTTTCCATGACTGCTATCAACACCATATCATCAGTATATCTTACATTTTTGAGACTGGCTGCTAATTATATTTCTTTCAGAATAGTTTCACTGTATAAGTTCAATACATCCATTGAGAAAACATGTTTTATGCCCCTTTCTGGTGCTTGCTTCTTAAATAGTCAACCAAGTAATGACTAGGAAACTGTATTAACTACAGTCTCCAATGTGCCTTGCCCATAAGTTTTACACCTTCTATGTGCTGTGTCCCTTCAGAATGTAGACAATCATGGCCCTCCACATCTCCCTATCCTTTGTCACTATTAATATCCCTTCTCTTGTTATTCCAATCAAACCCTGCTTCATCATCCATCTGCTCAAGTCCACCAAGTATGTTGTGGACTGTTTTCCCTTGACCCTCTTCTTTGTCCCATGAGCATCAGGTTCTCCAAGCCCTTCTTCCTCATTCAGTCAGCCAGTTAAGTGCCATACGTGATACATGCTCAAAAGAGACATAACTGACTGGGCAGAAGATTATCCCACAGTAGGTTGCCATTGCTTTCTGCGGTAGACTGGTTACCGACCAAGGCTACAGAATCCAATCTGTCCTATTATTTAACCCATAACTGGAAGGAAGAGATGGATTAATACCTTTCCCAAGGGTATTTGCACGTAAGTGAATGCAATGAATTCAGCTAGAATTCGAACTCGGCTCCCCGATTTCTCATTCCGAACCGATATCCAATGCACCACAAACATGTCCCAAAAACTTCAGCTGTCTTTTCCTGAAGCTAACTATCAGTTTCCTTTTTATGTCCATCCTCTGCAAAACCTTGCCATTGCTTGCATGTTCCATTCATGGTATCCTCAGCATCCTTCTGAAGAACCACATTTTCATAGCTTGAAGTCTTTCCTTCATCTGTGATGAGATTGTCCAGCATTCACTGCCATATTGAAGGTCAGACAATCTAGTATTATCTTCTTAGTTTTAAAAGACAGGAAAATTTTACTGGAAACAAAGTTTCTGGAATGCATTGTTGGCCATACCAATACACCTTTGGATTTCCATATCACACTTCCCATCTCGTTAAAACACTTCCCAGGTATTTGAATTTCTGCACCTACTTGATTCGTAGTTCTTTCATTTTTTTTTTTTAACTACTTCCTGTAGAACGTCTTGTAGTTTCTTTCCTGTATCTGCTGTCAGGACTGTATCATCTGTGAATCCTATATTGTTTCGATTGTGGCCACCAATGATGATTTCTGGGAGAACTAGAACTCTCAGAATGGTCTCACTGTATAGGTTGACTAAATCTGGTGAGAAGATACATTCTTGTCTTACACCTCTTTCTAGCTTTGTGTATCTGCTGAATTCGTTTCCTGTCCATATGCTGGCAGTTTGCTGCCAGTACAGGTTCTTGATTACTCTAAGGTCTTTCCTGAATTTGTTAAGGTTGCCAAGCATCTCTATCAGGTCTTTGCAGTATATTTTGTCAAATGATGAAACACAGATATATATCCTTCTGCATCCTTATTGCCCTTTCTGATGGCATTCTAAGCATAAATATTGTTCCTTTTCTGTTGTTCTAAAAAAAAAAAAAAAAAAAAAAAAAAAAAAAAAAAACTACATTGTTCTTTAAGTATTTCCTGTCTGATTCAGCTGTGCACTCTGTTCATCAGAATTTGAATGATGAGTTTTATTACCTGACTAATTAAGCTGATTGTTTGGTGGAGTTCACATTCATGAAAATGGATTTGTAAACTTCATTTATAATTTCTGTGATGGTCTTCACCAAAGTCATCTAAGCTTGCCAACATCTTTATTACAATGCTGTCTGGCCCTGCTACTTTGTTTCTATTCAATTTGGTCAGTGCAGCTTCCACTTCAGATTTTAATATTTCCAGTCCATTAGTATTCCTGTGTATTGTCAGTTGTTCTCATCGTGGAAGAGATCTCTTATATATTCTTCCCACCACTTAAGTTTCCTCTTTCTCTAACACGAGTTCCATCCTTGAATTTTATGCATTCCTTGAAGAGCATATTTTTGTCCTGTTAGTTCCTTTATTTTTTTTATACATGTCTCCTTTATTGATTGTACTCAATCTATTTCTGCACATTTGTCATTGAGCCATTACTCTTTCACCTCCTCTGCATTTACTCCTTATTTCCTTGTATAGTTTCCTTTTCCTTTTCCATAAAAACAAGAAATGTTCTGATTATATCAAGTATACACATCAATACATGAGAAAACTGAACGATTCCAAAGCACTTCAGAAACATGACTTTTTGTGATTGAATCAAATCAGAAATATATTTCAGGATTAGAAGTTACTTGGCCTGTCAGAATTGTGTTAATCTCAACTGATTCAGGTAAACAAATATATATCCATGCATCCTACCATATATACATGAACATTTGACAATATGTAGGATATAGGATATGCTTTTTATCTCCAAAACCACTGAAAACTGATATTTATGTATGACTTTGAGAATTTTGTTTATAAATATTTCATGCAGAAATAACTATATATAGATCATATATATATATGGAGAGAGAGAGAGAGAGAGATACCCATATTTAAATAGATGCTCTGTTTTCATTTATTTATTTAACAATATTTATTTCCAACTACCAGCATTAATATTCAAGAAATCTTGTTAGAAAAATATGTACCTTTTGGCAAGATATAAACCTTACTCTCCTAGGGAAAAACCATCATTAGATCTGATATACCTTGACCTCTAGACCACAAAGAACCTTCTGATCAAACAAAAGCTGAACAGTGCTTTGGAAAACAGATTTTTCCTGCTCAGTTTCATAACTTAACAGAGACAATTTTTAGGAATGGATTTTTCATTTACTAATTCGATATATTTTTAATTTATTTGTTTAAACATTTTTATGGATATCCTTATTTGAGTAGAGGCTCTGTTCAAAGGACACATATTTTTGACACTTCTTGTGAGTCAGTATGAAAGCAGCAAGCAAGTGGTGCTCTGAAGAAGGCAGGGGAAAACTAGTTGTGTTGGTAGGTAATTTGCTAAAATTTCTTCAGCTTTTAAATAGTTTCTCAAATCTGAGAAAATGTCAAAAGGTCTCAATCTGACTCAATTAAAAAAAATCTGACCA
The DNA here is from genome assembly GCA_037127315.1 of Ascarosepion bandense. Taxonomy (NCBI): domain Eukaryota; kingdom Metazoa; phylum Mollusca; class Cephalopoda; order Sepiida; family Sepiidae; genus Ascarosepion; species Ascarosepion bandense. The sequence goes on from JBBBDQ010000432.1 coordinate 5,574,310, forward strand.
GATGACAAACATCTGAATTCTGAATTTTGGTGTGGAATCCATTCTTAGGCTGAGAACTTTTTATATTATTATCACTTAAAATTTTCAGTGGACACTCACCTTTAATATATATATATATATATACACACACACACACACACACACACACACACACACACACACAGTAACTGAAAAGTAACTCTTCCCCATTTTAAAATACTTTATTAACTATAATTTTTTTTACATGAAATTGATATGAGTATGAGAGAAAAGCATTTAGCATGAGATTTTATTTAAGATTTGATATTGGCAGCAGATTTTACTCCCAGCTTCCACCCATTAATTGTGCTGAATTTCACCATTCACCAGGAACTCTTGAGGTATGGAAGACATAACTTCTTGTACTTGCCCTCCAAGTTCTTTCAAAGTCTTGGTTTTGTCTAGTAGAGTTGATGTAAATATGATTTTTTTTCTTTTTCTTTGAGTTGTATGATTCAGAAAGATGTGCATTGTGGGCCAGGGGATATCATCTTGGAATGGGAAATTGAAAAGCCGAGTTCAAATTCCACTTGAATACATTGCATTCACATACACGCAAATACTCTTGGTAAAGGTATGAATTTCTCAATTCTCCCTACAGCTATGGATTAAATAGCAAGATAGATTGGTTGCTAGCCAAAGCTACATAACCCAGTCTACTACAGAAAGTAATGGCAACCTACTGTGAGAAAATCTTCTGCCCAGTCAGTTATGACTCTTCAAGACATGATCACCCAAGCATGTATCATGTATGGCACAACTAACTGTGCCATACATCCTGTACATTCATCCTGTACAAGACCTGGAGGCTACTTGAGCTACAGGGTTACAGAGTAAGAAGCACATTTTATGCTGATGGGTGGGGAAGATAATTGTTACTCCTAGACTTGAACAGGTTAAGATTGTAGTGATTGGGTAAACATCACCTTGGGAGTTGGTTCCACAGAGCAGTGGTTCACTAAAAGAAGTTGTTTGAGTGAAACTCACTTCTCACTAATGGAATAAGGAGGGAATGAGATGGTTTGCCACATTGTGAGTACCATGGCAGGTCCTAGCCATGAAGGCTAGAACTGGCGAAAATTAGGAATTAAAGTTTTTCTGAGCACTTTCCATGGAAGTAGTAATAGAGCAGTGAGAGACTTACTACATCTCAGCTGTGTGAGGAGTTGCAGGGTAGAAAATAATTTGTCACCCACAAAAGAAAGATGACGAAGCACTTTTTAGACTATTGTGACTTACGGCATGAATACACCGGTTCCCGTTCGATCACCAAAGTTAAGCAACGTGAGCCTGGTCAGTACTTAAATGGGTGACCGCTTGGGAATGCCAGGCACTGTAAGTGTTCAGTGATGAATGTGTGTTGTGGTACAGTGGATGTCGGCTTGGAAAGAGAAATTGGTGAGCCGAGTTCAAATTCCAGTTGAGTACCCTGCATTCACTTAAGCACTGGTACCCTTGGGAAAGGTATTAATCCTTCACTTCCCTCCAGTTATGGGTTAAATAACCGGATGGGGCCTGGAGGCAACCCATCCAGGGTTGGTGTCACAATAAAAACACCCTTGGTAGCTCTGATGAAGCATCAAGTATTCAGCTATTTGACAAGATTATGAATTTCGCTATAAACTGCACCAGGGTTCCAAATGCAGAGGGAATACTGCAGTGGTGAGTTCTATCTCGGCCGAGACCACAAGATGATGATGATGATTGTGGCTGTGAAGACTGGGCAGCTCCTGCCCAAATATGACAGAAGTACTCTATTTTAAGCCTGTGGACCTTGAAAAGGTAGGAGAGTATCAAGAGCCAGGTCCTAAACGGGGGGCGGTAGAGGGAACTGACCATTTTTCCTGCATCTTTAGCAATAAATCTTACATATTGAGATCTGAAGTGAGTTTAAGATCCAATATTCACTCAAGGCACAGGGCTTCCCCAAGAGACATCCAGTCATTGTAACAGGTGGTAGTTCATGGTCCATTTGGCAATGATGGAATGTTACTAGTTTTGTTTTCGACAAATTGAATGCAACCAGCCAGACTGATAAGAGTTCTTCAGGCATGTGGTAGTTTCACTATTTATTTTTGCATTATATGCTGAAATGTGGCACAAGACCAAAAAGGGGATTGTGGAAGCTTGGTCTTCTGTCTTATTAAGCTTAGCTAGCAACAGTCACTGACCCAAACATATCACAATACTTTCTTTAACCAAAACACATTCTTACATAACATTTTTATTACATTCACCATAATACCTCAGAATCTTTATGCAGTCATAGCTAGTCTCCACATGTACAATGTTTGTCTTTGAGAGGCGGCAAATAATTATGAAAATCATACCCGAAATACGAAAGGCGCCTAGAATCCACCAGAGAACTGACATCTCTGGCCAACTAATAGGGGAGAGGAAGGAGATTTAAGCTAAAAAAAAAGAAAAGTGGGAACAAAAATAAAAGAGTCCAATGAGCATACATTCCTTAATGCAGTTAAATTGATGGCAGAAACTGAATATAAAAAACAACCATAAACTAACTGAATTTTTCGGTTTGAAACTGGCGGCAAAAAAGACAGCAATAAATGGTCAACTCTATTGAGGGCACGGGACTGATCTAAATTCATCAGCTCAGCTTCACTATTGACTTGCTCGATGATCATGTGTACCAAATGAAGTCTGTTCAGAGCCAATTAGACGAGAAGACAGCCTGCAAAGAGCTTGGCTAAAATCTTCATTGCTATTTTACATCATCAAATGCTGAAAATTATCCGATTCTTTCCGCAGCAACTTGATCACACCCCAAACAAAGCATTGAGGTATAGATCCAGGCTTCATCTAGTTGCTGTAAATCAGTTCCAGCAAAGGAACAAGAATAGGTGAATGCGTCAAGTAAATTTCGTAAGGAAGGCAATCTAATCACAGAGTTTTGTCCCAGACAACTAGTTTCAGCGCTTCCCAGATCTCAGACACTGTGATGGGACCCTTCGCACACAGCCACTTCATCAACTTTAGGGTGGAGAAAGTCGAAATCCAAATAGGCATTGAATTGAGCAAAACTCAGACCTGGCTCTATGATAAAAAGATTCTAAAAGAAGTCACAAACGGCATCACATATGGCTGTGTTTGTTGTCAGTCAGCTTATCTGGCAATGTGACTCACATGATATGTCCATTGGATGTATTTCTAACTTCTGCATGACATTCAGCGGACACGTTCGTAGCCTCGGAAGACATTCTTTTTAACCTAGCCCGAACTACCAGAGCTTGATTCTTCTTGATAAACAAGGAGACCGACTCTGCTCTAGCTAAGGCTATTTCCCCACTATCACAGGATTTAATCACCCCCCCATCAATTTTCCTCTCACATGCCATTCGTGCTAAAAGACAATTTTGGATTTTAATTTATCTCACTACATATTTCCAACTACAGTTTCCAAAAATTACCACTGTAAAATTAGTAACAGCCAGAAATCTCACTCACCAAACAGGTAAGTTCCATTTCCAGTAACCAGCAATCCAAACCTTAGGCTTATCAAAGTTTACATGAAATGGGATGAGCTTATGATCCGTGTAAGCTATAGAATGAAAACTTGGACAACCTAAGTCCTACATCGACTCTCTTGACTAAGACTCGGTCAAGGTAACTAGAATGCACAAATGAAGCCGAGCCGACTATTAGTTTCAGTTGATACTACCTCCCGAAGGTGCTCATTATGAAATTTATCGACAAGACCAAGCCTATCAACAAATTCCCCAAATGGCTTCATATCCGCGTTGTAAGTACCCAATCATTGCTCTATACGATCTATATCGGGGTCAAAGACGGCATTTTAATTTCCTGCTAAAAGTACCCATCGAGAGGATGTCAAAAACAGCTTGATTTCCTGAAACAAATTAGACCACTTAGCATGGTCATTGGGCTCATAAACCCCGAATGAGATGAAGAGTCTTATCCATTATGGTAATATCCAGCACGCAAAGCCTGCTCGCCAGATCTATGAAAACAAAATCACGCGCCACATCCAGAGACTTAGAAACACTTCACAAGCATAGACAGAATGCATTTAGGGTCGTGAGTTGAAAACCGGGTTTCCTGTACACAACATACATTCACCTCAAAACCCTAAAAAAAGTCTAATAAGACCGATCAGGATTGAGTATGGCTTGGAAAAGGATATCAACAGCCTAGACCTATTTCTTTATAGTGCTATTAGGCCACCAATGTCCAAAGGAAACGTTAATTTACGAATTCTGTAAAGGGAGAGAGTCAACAAAGTGAGACACTTTCTTCAAAAGATTTATTTGAACACCATGTTTACATGTAACTCAGATCATCTTTCTTAAACGATTTTATCTAGGATAGTAAATCCTCATCTTCAATCTTGATTTCTTCATTTTACATTAAAAAAAACTCACTTTCTCACTAACATCTTTTACAGAGAGTATAGGAAGTTGTGGAGAGCTATAACTGTCAAGTCCTGAAAGGACACAGAAAAGAAGAAAATCACATGGTTGTAACTCCTAGCAAGCAACGAACCTTACACAGTTATGTTTACTGAAATTCTGACTTTATATTCAATATTTCAGTAGCCTAACCACTGAGAAATGTAATATGTCAGAACTATTTTTTGTTCTAATTTAAAGGAATAAACATTTGAAAACAAAATCTATAATTTGTTTTTAACCATTTCGCCTTCAATTTTGAACCGAAACCTTTTAGTCCACGGGGGTAGATTGTTCTAGTGCCATGCCTATTTTCTGATTTCAGTTAGTTCTCTTTAGTAATTTAACCCTCCAAGGTTTTGCTCGCCTTTTCTATAGCCAGGTATTGAACTTACAACTCTTTGGATTAAATCACTATTGGATTACTGCAACTAACACTTTTCTACTGGTCCATGTGTCTCCAAAGAAAGTGAAACATCTAAAAAACGTTGTTGATACGACAAAAATGACAACAACAGTCCGAACACTGTAAGTAGTGTAAACTAGTGTGTCCAGGCTTTCGCAGACTACAAACTGGAGATATGAAAATCAATCAAGTACAAACGTTTAAATACTTTGGAGGTATTTTAACAAAGGATAAAAAAATGTAACAAAATCCATAAAGCGCATTAGAATAGCAAAAATGTATTTCAAAATTTAATAAGAAACAAGAACATTTTGTGAGAAAAAAAAAAAAAAAAAAGAAAAGTGTTGAACTGTTATGTAATATTAGTCCTATATGGCGGTGAAAGCTGGATAATTTCCTCAAAATATGAAGAAAAGACTTGAAGCAACATAACTGTGGTTTTACAGAGGAATAAAGAATATCACGGACAGAGCATTTAAGCAATGAAGTTTTAAAGAAAACGAGAACAAAAAAAAAAAAAAAAAAAAATCGGTATGACACAATGAGCAAAGAAGGCTTGAAGAATTTGACACTCACAGAACATTGAACACAAAAGAGACAGGAGGGCAATAAACCCCTAATTTGACGCGTTTATGTGAATAGATGGCAGAATGGAGGTAGGAGAGATGATAAAAAAGAAGTGTTACTAAGAGCTACAAAGGATAAAAGTTGTGGAGAGACATGATCACCTATGTCATAAAGGGACAAAGAACGTAAGGTGCTGAGGCTTACATCCCAGTCTAAGTGAATATATGTCTGTGTCAGAGATGTTAGATCTAGCACCAAATTTAAAATCTTAAATTTAAGAAAGTCACTTGCCGAGTAAGTTTTATTCTGTACACCTGTCGTTATTGCAAATAAGATTTGACATAAAATATTCACTTATATAATAATAAAAAAAAAGATAGGAAAGGGTAAAACTCAAAAATACCGACTCACTAGTCAGGTTTTATATGAATACAAAGTAGACCAAATTCACATGCAATTTGATAGTTAATGAAATAACAGATTATAATAATTGTTCTTGAATAAAACTGAAACAATCTTTTTGTATTTTTAATGACTTGATATATTATCAGTGGAATTCTTTCTCATGGAATACAAATCTTAAAGTATTTTAATCACAGGCCTGTCGGCGGTTTATCTTGAAAGCAAAATTTGAAATTCACATTGCATTATATAAAGATATTATATAAACATTTGGAGAATTTGACCATGAAAGAATGAATTACTGTCGCTGATGTTATATCAAAACTAACCTGTACATCGTAGAAACTTTGCTTTACGATATTTGTTAGTTCATAAGACAGTATTGCTGTCATATTTTGGCTAGAGTTGCATAGCACTCTGCTTTTATACTTATTCAAAGTCATTTATGCAGTCTTGCAAAAGAAGACATTTCCCAAACTGCATGTTTTCTCCAAAGACACAAAAGTGAGTATCTCACTTAACTACATAAGCACGTTGATTTTCTCCACGTGTCTACCTTGTGTTATACCCCGAACAAACTCACCCTCTCCTGTGACTATCTACAATACCCCAAAATGAGGAAACAATTGATTCTTGTACATCATCTATGTGCTGTGTCCCTTCAGGACGTAGGCGTTCATATCCAACCCAAACCACGGTCTGCCAGACACTTGCTCAAGCCCATCACACGGTGGTTTAAAAAACTTATCTGAACCACGTCTAATCTCCATTTGTTATTTTGTCACTATTTTCTTGTTAGCGGAACAGCTACCATTGCATACTGAGTACAACATAGGATGGTCAAGAATGAGATCTTCAGAAGAATGAAATACATCAAGATCTCATGAGAGTGGGGAGGGAAGGAAAGAAAAATCTTAGAACGAAACAATACGTAGAAGTGCGAAATAAAAGCTCCCTTCACACATTCCCTTCAAATTTAGAAGACTGAGGAAAAAAAAGGAATTTTTCTTTGAACCAATGAAAACCTTGCCTTCAAAGAAATTAACTCGCGAGCTGAGAAGAAAAGGAAATTGCAAGCCGATGTGAAACTGATTTTTCGATTAATGAAAACCTTGCCTTAACAGAAATTAACCAGTCAGCCGAAAAGAAAAAGTAGTGAGCTTACGTGAAATGTGTTTTTATATAAAATAAAAAGTAAATTAATCAGAAAAAGTTTCTGAAATCATGTGAAAGGTTTTGTTTCAGTTCATCGCGACCAGCGTTGAATTTTTCGCCAATTATATTATCGGTCTCTAACCAGCATGCGACACTTCAAGGAATTTTCCCTCAACAATGCAAGAAAGCTAAGTATTTCAAACTTACTTTTCGTCTACTTTTGGACGGATGCAAACCATATATCTCTTCGGCGAGCAACAAACTCTTACTTTTGTTTTAAGCATTTTAATATTATGCTGTGTCAGATCATTTAATCTGTTCGATGAAAATATCGCTTTATGACAATACGTGAAAGCAACGTACTGCAAGAAATCTTATGTATTTTCCAGAAACAAGCTAATGAGACTTATCCTTTCACCCTAAGCAAGGCGGGACCGTCACCAGTACGCAGGTGGTTACAGTGAGAGAAAAGACTGGATAGAGGAGGTATTAAAGAAAGGATAAATGATGAACGGGTTTCAAGAAGATCGAAAAGGTAATTGACATTGTAGTTAAATTCTTGAAGATTGTAGCTATCATGGGAGCAAGTAAACGAAAGGGAGTTCCACAGGTGGAAGTGCGAGGGAAAAAATGTTGGAGTAGAAGTGGTGGTTGCATTTAACTTGTCAATTCTAAGACTTATTAGCACGCTTAAATTCATATGGACGGGACACCAGAGAAAAAAAAAGCTTGTCAGAGCAGTTACCATGAAAATATTTATAGAAAAGAAAGAGGGAAGCCACATTACGTCAGTGAGAAAGTGACTGAAGTCGAGATGCCAAGTCAGGACTGATTACATTGCATTCAAATTTCTGAATAAACTGTTTTGTTAAAATTACCCGTATGTTTCCTTATAATCAATTTTCATTAATCAACTTGGCCTGGGTAAATCGACTGTCCATTTTAAACCCGAAGCCCAAGCTACAATAGATCTACAACTGGTATAAAACCCTCAGGTTTCTGCAAGATATATGGATGTATCGACATTGCATAGTTTGTCTGAATATAGACTATTGTATAAGCCTACTTCGTGTATAGAGCGATCCTTGATTTTTTTTTTTTTTTTTTGTGAAAAAGACCTTACTTTTAATAGTGCGCAGCTTGGCCGAGAGGACTAAGCGGCATTCGGATATTGTAAAGGTACATTGGATATCGACTCGGAACGAGAAATCGGGGCACCGAGTTCGAATTCCAGTTGAATTCGTTGCATTAACGTATGCACAAATACCCTTGGGAGAGGTATTAATCCGTCTCTTCCCTCCGGTTATGGGTTAAATAACAGGACAGATTGGGTTCTATAGCCTTGGCTGGCAACCAGTCTACCGCAGAAAGCAATGGCAACCTACTGCAGGATAAGCTTCTGCCCAGTCAGTCACGTCTCTTTCGAGCCATGATCGCCCAAGCGTGTATCACGTATGGCACTTAACTGACTGTCTGTGTATAATGCAATTCCAGCTTATGAGCAATACTAGCAGGCTTAGCGTAAGTCAATATTGAAGTACTTGGCACAGGGTCGATTCAAGGTACTAGCAACTCGACCAGTCACTTGAGCCGCCATAAAGGCTGGTGGTGCTATCATGCCGACATGTCATGTTTTTGGGATCTTCCAAAAGTAAAGCTTACAAAAAAAAAAATAAAAATAAATAAATATATATATATATATATATATATATACACACACACACACACTTGCGGCCATCCATGACGCAAGACAGCTTAAATTATTTGGCTATTTTTTTCAATAGAAAATGATCTTATAAAGATGAGTGTAGAACGTGCCATGAAGAGTTTTGCATATCTAAAGGCTAGAAAAAGTGTGTTGTGGTGCAATGAATATCGACTTAGAAATCGGAGGGCAGAGTTCGAATTCCAGTTTCATTCGTTGCATTCAGTATTTGTCGATGTTTCTGAGATGAGGTAGTATTTACACTATTTACATTATTCGGACGATTGCCTTCATCCTTGTTACCATTTGTACGACGTTTCAGTCGTACGTTGTACGTTCTAGCCTTCTTCAGGTACTAGGAATTTTCTTAAGGAAACATGGCCCAGTGGATATAGACTTTGGTTAGTTCCTGTGACTTGACCCAAAGAGTTGTGACTTCAATATACCAGGCTACAGCAATGAACATGTAACTTACAGGGTTAGAGGGAGATAACTCATGACTACCAAAAGAAGCTTTACGCAAGGAATGAAGATCATATACCCCAGTGACTGTAATAAAGGGTTCGGTTCGAAATTCCTAGCACCTGAATTCCTAGCACCTAGAAACGTCGTACGAATGGCAACAAAGATGAGGACAATAGTCCGAATAATGTAAATAATGTCGTTGCATTCAATTATGCAAAAATACCATTGGAAAAGGTATTAATCCATTTTTCCGCCTAACTATGGGTTGAATAGCAGAACAAATGGCATTCTAAAGCCTTGGTTGGCAACTAGTCTACCGCAGAAAGAAATAAACTACAGCAGGAAAATCTGCCTAGTCAGTCATATCTTGAAAGTAGGTACCTCCACTAAATCAGGCTAAAACAGCATAGTATGAATAACAAAAGTTCCAAATGTTTATATTATTATTAAGAAAAAAGATCAAATTTTTAATTATTTTTAAGAAAATTTTAATCACCTCTAACATGTTCGAAACTTTGGCAGAAAATCTTATTTTGATTTGAGTTAGCGAGTAACCAAAACGTTACGACTGTTTACAATGGAAAACGTAATGATTACATCACCCACTTTTTTCCCGGCGACACACACATTAATTTCGAAATTCTAGCAAAAATCAAATAATTGTCGGATTTTAATGAGACTTTCAGTACTCATTCACAAATGAATGAAATTATTTTCTGAAAGTTTTTTAAATCTTGGTAAAAATATTTTTTTACTTGTTATACTCCCCCCCCCCCACACACACACACACACGCTTCACTTAAATCCATGGAATTTTAATAATTTTAATTTGTGACGGTCTATGATTTTATTAGTTAAACGCAGGACTCATTTGGGAATATATATCATCTATTTTTTTAAAATTTGGCTTCTGTATCCGAAAGTCTGCTCCGAAGATAAGAATAAAAAATGCAATAAAACTGATATTATTTAATTTGATAAGCTTTTAATTGCTTCAATAAATAAGGAAAATTAAGGACATTATAATCCGAATAAAAAAAAAAATCGATTACTAATGAAATTTTAAAAAGATTTTTTTTCATTTTTTTTTAATTATAATAACTTATAAAATTTCAAAAATATTTTTAAAATACTTCAAAAATTTGTTGCGGTTAGATATTTTAGATAAGAATTGATGATTATATTTTCTATCAAAAATTGAAAAGTTTAATAAAAATCGTTCGGCCTTCACATTTTTAAAAATATTTTGTGTGTGTGAAGTTTTTTTTTTGGATGGTAATTTCTATGTGCAAATTAAAAGGTCAGATTTTCCTCCCTTATCCGAAAAAAAAAAAAATTGTACAATTTTATCATTTATAAACGCCATACATTTATCTCTAATCAAGAACCTATCAACACGTTCTTGATATACGGCGGACAGGTCAAAAACTTCAAATCTGTGATTAAGAATATGTCACAGATGTATATTTTATTTTTGCAAGATTTTTAAAACCGAGAATTAACTTTTACAAATGTGCCAATCGCTCAAAAATAGCGGCAAAATTCAAAAATTGCAAAAAAATTTTCAACGTTTATATTCCAATTAATATAATTTCTCTTTTAAATAAACCAGAGTATTTTGCTTACTGGAAATATTAAATTTAATCATTTAGCTTTCAATTAAAACTAAAATAAAAGTTTCTAGAAAACATTTTTTTAAATTCAGTTTTAAAATAACCATGCAGTTTTTCGCGATTTAGTGGAGGTACCTACTTGAAAGAGGCATGATCGTCCAAGCGTCTATTACGTATCACTGACTGACTGAATGTTTTCTTTAGCTTGTATTTAAGTTGTATATTGTAAAACTCATTCTACATTTTCAGTTTGTTTTTTTTTTCCTTTACAAATTATACTTGTAAGAGCGCTGAAACTCAGCTTGCCCGGGGTGCCAGCAATCTTAAAATCGTCACTGACTGGGCATAATCTTGGACATATTTTATAGCTAATAAACGGTTGTCTTTCTCTTTTTGTACAAAGCTACTCCAAAATAGTGAGAAAAACACTTAGCATAAAATGTATAATATGAAAATTTAGATATCGTACTTTCGTTTTCTTTCATGTCTGACTACAAAAGCTCCTTTACCCTAGGCCCGCCTCCTACGTAGCTAGTTTGTTTCTACGTGAATAGCAAAACATCATCTACTATATCAGTCAGTTAAGTGCCATACGTGAAACACGCGTGGGCGACCATGTCTCAAAAGAGACATGACTGACTGGGCAGAAGATTATCCCGCAGTAGGTTGTCATTGCTTTCTGTAGTAGACTAGTTGCTAGCCAAGGCTATAGAACCCAATCTGTCCTGTTATTTAACCCATAACTGGAAGGAAGAAACGGATTACCTTTCCCAAGGGTATTTGCGCGTAAGTGAATGCAATGAATTCAACTAGAATTTGAACTCGGCTCTCCGATTTCTCGTTCCGAGCCGATATCCACTACACCACAACGCACATCTCATCTACTATATATGTCACTTAAAATAAATAAAAAATGCCTTATATAAATGAAGATTTTTGTTTTTCTATCTCAAATTTGCATTCATTTTAGTTTCGCATCACTGATCTATTCTTTTCCAATGACATGAATTTTAACACTGCCAGAAAATTATCGCTGTATAGTACAACCGGTCATGAAAATGCACAATTTTTTTACCTCTTCAAAAAAATTGCCTGTGTATAGTGCAACCTACATTCTTTTTACATAAAAAAAAAACAAAAACTGATGATAAAATTTCGCACTACGCAGTAATATAAAAAAAAATGTCAAACATCATGTATGCAGATGTTAGGATTCAAAAGGCGCTTATCTCCATTTGGTCGAGGTAAGTCACGTGGGTAACACGACAGGCATTTCATGACGTCACTCCTGTTGATTTCCTAAGCGCCGCTTAGATGTAACAGGCCGAAAGTAGGTGGGTAACCAGTAAGGATCGAATTCAGTACTCAGTTGTAACATGTTTTAGCGAGACAAGCTTGCTAGCCATTATATCACGTCGCGGTGCCCACATCACTCCAAACAGTGACCCAAGCGCTAGTCATTTAGTGAGTTCGTGAACAGCAACCAAACGAGAAGGTTGTCTCCCTGCCTGGACCTTGGTCCATACTGAGGCAAAAATCTGCCTACATCAGCAGTTTGCAGGGATATAGATGAATCCTGCCACTTCTGCTGGGTCAAACAGCTTACAAACACAGGGTGCTTTATACTGCTGAGATATAACAGATGAATAAGACACTTTAAATCAGGAGTTATAACAATGACTTTCATAGACCAGAAGTATCTTCAACCGTTTCTTTTTTTTGTTCCTCCTTATACTTTGTTTTGCTGTTGATTTATATGATAGTAGCAGTATAGCCCGGTGTTGCTCGGGTGCAATGAAAGCTTTAAAATTAATCCATGGTCCTGGAGCTCAGACTCAGCCTAAAGAATATTTGTGTGAAGTTTGGTGAGAATCGGATAAAAATTGTGGGTTTGTATAAAGGACATACAGACAGATAAACAGACACACACACACACACACACACAAACAAAAATCTTGCTTTTTACATATACATATATTATCGATTTTCTGCACTATTGTAAGAACTGCAACCTTGAAACTTCTGAATATCGTTTATGTCTTTGTCTATGAGTGTATCAAATTTGATTAAAATCGGACCACTCCTATAATCCGATTTTTTCGATTATCGATTTTCGATATTTATCTGGGGTACCTCGACACAAAACCTAGCTAAGAACACTCGCAGACGCTTATAGTACAACTGTGTAAATTTTCAAGAAAATCGGTTCAGCCATTTCTGAGTCATAGGTAACGGGGACACACACACACAAAGTTCCATTTATAAATAAGTTTAGATGTAGTTCCCCAAGTGTGGACACTTGTATATATCTATAATATGTGAGCATTTTGGCAGCATTTTTTCATTAATACAGGTTTCGTTGAATAATATAGACAATTTTTTTCTATTTATTTTGTGTAGGATCCTTTTGTATAGTCTGATAAGCTTGATGGTGCTGTTATGGTTTATAAAATGGCGAGTGTTATAAATATAGAAAAAGGTAGACACACTGACGCCAAGAATTCAAAATTGGGCGGCAAAATAAGGAACCGTTTCTTTTGGTAGGAGTAGGAGTAAGAAGTAGGAGTTAAGGACAGTGGTTTTGTGTAGGAGATTTAAAAAGGGAAAGACGCTAGTGAGTTGACCACTAGAGTCCAGAAGGGATAGGCTAGTTTACTACTAGCATCCCACAGTGAAGAGAATTTAGCTAGTCTGCTCCTACACAAAATAAATAGACAAAATTTGTCTATATTATTCAACCTGTATTAATCTATAATATGTGTATATCATAGTATATAAAAAGTCTCTCCATTCATTTTCCCTTTCCGCCTTACAGTTATGGTGGTGACCAACATACGATTTATTTACCCGACCCACGTGGGAAGATAGATTTACACAGACATTAAGAGACTTGTAAATTATACAATTTAACACATCGTAACACTAATGATTCACAATTAATTTGAGAGCAATAAAAGCCGATTTATTAAAATGCATTTCATAACAAAAAAGAAAAGTAACAAATATATATTTCCGTAAAATGGTAATACAAAAATATAGTAATTATTAAAAACGTATTTATTTTAATTGTTACCTATCCTTTTTCTCATGAATTTTTCTTTTGCTATGAAATACATTTTAACAAGTCTAGTTTTATTGGTTAAAAAAAAAAAAAAAAAAAAAAAAGAAAAAGAAAAAAAAATTAATTCACTCTTTGATAAGATATAAGAGACAAAAAATATTTTGCTTTTTTCTTACGCCAACTTTTTTCGCTATTATTCACCCAATGGCCTCTCAAGGTAGATAATTACTGCATGAAATTGTTTGATGGCCATAAGGAGGGGGTAAGAAGCACAGTTTGTGAGGATATCTAAGATAATGGTTGATCCTGGACTTGAATAAGTTAAGATTGTAGTGATTGTGGAAGCTCTCTCTATCAGAAGTCTGTTCTACAAAACAACATCTTTCTTAGCAATGAGATACGAAGAGAATGAGGTCAGTTTGACTGTGTGCTTGAGAGTGCCGGTCCTAGTTATATAGGTTTGAACTGGTGGAAATAAACAATGTAGCTTCTCTGAACATTTTCCATGGAAATAGCCATGGAGTAGGTTGTGGAATTTCGGCTATGGGGAAAGGGGCAGTAGGGTTGAAAATAACTAGCTATGATGTTGCAAAAATGCTTTTGAGCTCAAGGACAGAATATCCAGCTCTAGTCCAGATATGGCAACAATATTCCATTTTCTCTTTTTGAAGAGCATAGCAGAAAGATTTATTGACTTTCTTGCCTACCATCAGAATGGATAACTAATCTCCTTGAGGGCAACACTTCGCCTCCTTGGCCTTACTCTCTCACATAATCGCAAATGGAATTACTAAATCGAATCCATAGCTGCATCTACTGCTAGGAAGGTTGGGTCACTGTGTAAGAACAAAGTTTTTCTCGTTAGAATCCATTTTGCACATTTATAAATATACCATTCGTCTGTACATTGAATATTGTTGCTATATCTGGTCGGGTGCTCCTTCTATTCATCTAGAGGTTCTCGACAGGACCTGCAATGTAATCGATCCTAACCTGGCATCTCGACTTCAGTCACTTTTTCACAGACGTGACGTGGCTTCCTTCTGTCTTTTATACAAGTATTTTTATGACAGCTGCACTTTACTTGTGCTATTAGATTGGTATCAAGATCCCACCCTTTTACCGTCGAAATAGTTTACTACTGTTTTACTCGTACTTCCCGTTCGTGGAACTCCTTACCATTTGTTTACTTCCCTGATATTTACAATCTTTAAAAGTTTAAATGCAACGTCAATTGCCGTGTTATCTCTTTCTTCGACATCCTCTGTACTTTTTTCTCATTGTAACCCCGTGCGAACCAGTGGCGGCCCTGCTTTGCTTGGGGTGAGATAGATAGATAGATAGAAAGATAGATAGATAGAAAGATAGATAGATAGAAAGATAGATAGATAGAAAGATAGATAGATAGAAAGATAGATAGATAGAAAGATAGATAGATAGAAAGATAGATAGATAGAAAGATAGATAGATAGAAAGATAGATAGATAGAAAGATAGATAGATAGAAAGATAGATAGATAGAAAGATAGATAGATAGAAAGATAGATAGATAGAAAGATAGATAGATAGAAAGATAGATAGATAGAAAGATAGATAGATAGAAAGATAGATAGATAGAGAAATAGATAGATAGAAAGATAGATAGATAGAAAGATAGATAGATAGAAAGATAGATAGATAGAAGATAGATAGATAGAAAGATAGATAGATAGAAAGATAGATAGATAGAAAGATAGATAGATAGAAAGATAGATAGATAGAAAGATAGATAGATAGAAAGATAGATAGATAGAAAGATAGATAGATAGAAAGATAGATAGATAGAAAGATAGATAGATAGAAAGATAGATAGATAGAAAGATAGATAGATAGAAAGATAGATAGATAGAAAGATAGATAGATAGAAAGATAGATAGATAGAAAGATAGATAGATAGAAAGATAGATAGATAGAAAGATAGATAGATAGAAAGATAGATAGATAGAAAGATAGATAGATAGAAAGATAGATAGATAGAAAGATAGATAGATAGAAAGATAGATAGATAGAAAGATAGATAGATAGAAAGATAGATAGATAGAAAGATAGATAGATAGAAAGATAGATAGATAGAAAGATAGATAGATAGAAAGATAGATAGATAGAAAGATAGATAGATAGAAAGATAGATAGATAGAAAGATAGATAGATAGAAAGATAGATAGATAGAAAGATAGATAGATAGAAAGATAGATAGATAGAAAGATAGATAGATAGAAAGATAGATAGATAGAAAGATAGATAGATAGAAAGATAGATAGATAGAAAGATAGATAGATAGAAAGATAGATAGATAGAAAGATAGATAGATAGAAAGATAGATAGATAGAAAGATAGATAGATAGAAAGATAGATAGATAGAAAGATAGATAGATAGAAAGATAGATAGATAGAAAGATAGATAGATAGAAAGATAGATAGATAGAAAGATAGATAGATAGAAAGATAGATAGATAGAAAGATAGATAGATAGAAAGATAGATAGATAGAAAGATAGATAGATAGAAAGATAGATAGATAGAAAGATAGATAGATAGAAAGATAGAAAGAAATTCAGGTAATTTTTTTTGACTAAATTTTGTTATACAAAAAGAGGTTCTCAGGAAAAAAGCGATCTAAATGGACCCTTATTAATAGAAAACGAAGCGAAAAGGAAAGGCTTAACACTGTGTACATGGTATGATGAGGTTTAGAGGTTTAGACGTAAAGGTCTGAACTGGTGGACCTAAGGAATGTAATTTGTAAGAACGTTTCTCATGGAATTAGCGATTGATTAAAGAAACGGGTCTTATATCAACTGAGTGCAGAAATGAAGCTTATTTGAGCAAAATGTTTTTTCTCAAAAGTTTCGATTCAGTAAAAAACAAACATGTCTGAAACTCTTTTCTACTCTACTTGACACAACCGCAATTCTAAAGTTAACTACAAAGAAAATATTACTTGCTACACCGAAGCACTAATCGGAAGCATAAGTAATTCCACCTTGAATTATTGTAATCTTATTGTGAGTTTTCTTCAGCGTTCTCGATCTTAATAACAAAGATGAAATGAGGTTCTCACAGATAATGCTAGGTAGGGTGAAAGAATGAGTATGGAAGTGGGAGAGTAAAAAAAATATAACTCAGCTACAAAAGAGGCTGAGGACAAACAGGACATTGTAGCAGAATCTCCAACCCCTTTCACAGTATCAACAGATTACGCTAGGTAGCTGATGCAAGTGCTTCACTCACTAATACGTGTCATTGACTGAAGATCACCAGCAAAGCTGAGCTTATCGGCTGTCAGTTTCATCAAACAACAATTTCAATTTAGTCTCTTCATCCACCCACCTACCGATATTCTATATATTCCTTAACAAATAAAAATCTGGATTGATGCAGCAAAAGAACATATGTAATTAGTGTAAAATTCTATTATTCAAAATTGCATTTAATGCAGAAATATAATTTTATATACACTAATAAACATCATACTTCATATATCACTTTTATCAAATGAAATCGTAAAAGATAAATGCGTCACACGAAAACTTTTCCCGCCTTCTCATAGATTTTCTTAAAATTGATCTTTTTATATATAGTTTTCTCATCTACAGGAGCCTGCAAAAGTAAGTAAAGTAAATATTATATTATTGATGGTTCTATAATCAATACATTCTGTGCGCGTGCTTTTACTGTATACCTATTTTTGCAGCCCCTGTACATATATATTTCTCAAACCGTTATTTTTAGTAGATACCTATATTGAAATAGACGCTCCCCTCTTTTTTTTACATTATTTATTACGTCTACTAGCCTTTGCACCAAAGTAAAATGTGTTTCTGGCGTGGTTTGAACCTGCCTCCACCTTTGTAGAAAAATGCCAACATCTGATCCGACGTTCTTCACACCACTCTACGCTGAACGCTAAAGGAGACCACCTTTTCTTGAGCACAGACTGGTAGACAAAATACACACTGTTTTTAATAAAAATAAAAAATAAAAAAGCTACAGGCGTTCCTGGTGAAATTTGTTGACACGATTCCTGGGCGGCTGGAGAAACTCGAGACGAAATCTGGTGCCTACATCGAATTTAAAATAAAAAATCTCATGCTAACCGCTTTTTTCATATCCATTTCTTGCAAAAGATTGCAGTTAACGAACAAATTATTATAAGTATTTTAAAATGGTGGGGTACTTTTCAGTTTCCCTGCATATGCAGGGTGATTTGGATAAACTGTTGTGGTGATACCGAGCAAAAGCGAGGGACCGTATGTTTGCTCTATAACGACCAGAAAGCAAATGACCAAAAGTCGTCGTTGCGCATCCGGGTTCGCGCAGATGTTCCGGTTGAAAAACAAAAAAACAAATATTAAATTTCCATTTCGTGAGCCTATGCGAATTTTATTTATCAGCCAATGAGAAGCCCAGAATCAAATACAAGTGTGAAATTCCAAACGAGCTGCTTTGATTCAAAAAGTAGATATAAAAAGCCGAGACAGAAAGCACCCAGCAGACAGACCGACGGTGACAGGCGAGAGTATTAATATCAAGTGGCTACTATGCTCGTCCCTTCACCTCTCCTTCCTTCTTCCCTGTCTCAAAAGTACTTACTGACCTAAGGAGCGACTACAAAGACATTCCACACGCTTCCACATTCCTAAGCCGTAAATCTCTTTCAGCTTATTTGCCATGAACATTTTCACCTCCGTTGGGCCTATATTCAAGTATTGCTGTAATTGTAAAACATTAATTGATATGTATATATAAAAATGTTATTTTCAACTCAATTTGCTTTACTTGATTTTATAATCCTTTTATGACTATAGTGGGCTATCTACCACAAGGCCAGATTCCGTTAACCCGCAACGGTATACAAGTACCCTTCACTAGAACGGAATCCCAATACGACTAGAAAAGAATAGATAAGATACCCACTATATTGTCATCTAAATTATGTAAAAATTAAGAAAAAACACCGACATCTCATTTTAACAGATATATTTACAAAAATGACAATAACTTGAAATGCAAGAATAAATTTATTCAATAAGATCGTTATTGGCTTCAACCACAACCTCCACATGACTTCGGAATTTTCTGCATCTCTTCTGCGCGGTCTCTTTAAGTTGGTGAATGCTGCCATACTCCTTGCTTTCAGTTCATCTTTGATGTAACAAGGAGTTTTGTTAGTCTCTCGCTCAACTACGCCCCACACATGATAATCGACGGCGTTACAGCCTGAGGAATTAGGTGGCCAGATATAAGGGGTGATGTGGTGGCAGAAATGTGGCATGGTGCAGAGTCCTGTAGCCTGACATATGGTCTTACAACAACCACCCTCTTGACCCAGGGCAGTAATACAAAGATCTGAACACGCATTGTACTAGCAAAAGAAACATTTTAAAAGTTAAGCAAGAAGCTGAGAAACAGAAAAAAACTTAAAGAAAAGGTTGTTAGATTACTATGTAATATTAATCTTCTAATAGGGCAGTGAATGCTGAACAATCTGAAAATTCCATGGACGGAGCGATTAATCAACAAGACAAGGAAGTCTTAAAGAAAACAGCAACAGAAAGAACACTCAGAGCCACTTAACTGGTAAGCTTGTGAGAATGCAAGATGGAGCCTTAATAAAAATGCCAAGGACTACAAGGGATAGAAAGTTGTCTAGAGCCATATTCGCCTTTGTCCTGAAGGAATGCGACACAGAAGAAAACTGGAGAACCCAGTCTACTCTTAATATGTAACTGGATCATTTATAGTACTGGGATGTTTATGTCCAAGTTGTGAACAAAAAAAAAAAATACTTAATTCATTTACACATATGTAATAGTATGCATATTAATTCTTCCTGACTACCACTTGTTTTAAAAAAAATTTATTATTTAAACTTATGAGTGAATATCATCTAAGTAGCCTACTATGAAGTCAAGAGCTTAATCATAAATATTTTTAAATGTGACACAAAAGATCAGTGTTGAATTCAATTTCTACCATCAATTTTGAACCTTTATTTTCCCTGTTTACTTAGAGATCCTCTCATCTGACAAGGCATAATGAACAATGTTTACCCCATTTCCAACAACAGTAGATTTGTTCCGAGATTTATCTATTGTTCTATAACAATTGTAGGTTTTTATGGGACTGACATTTTGACTCAGTGCCTCCTAATCCTCCTCATTCCTTAATCTAGCTTAGAATCAGCTATTGCAATTGTCAAGTTTTAGGTTTTTTTTTCCAATGTATATAACAAGGCTGTTTAGAGGCTTGAAAGGCTCGAACAGGACTTCTATTTATGCATAGCTAAAATAAGTTGACCTCATGCCTTTCTCCAAGGGCATTAGTGCAAAGTGAACATAAATGGCCATGTTTAGAACTCAAACCTAGTTCACCTCTATTTTTTTATACTGGCTGACTCCTGCCAGGTTTTATCCATACAAAAATCAGATTAGGTCAACAATGAAACATGATTACTGTATCTATAATGGAGATGATCATTCGTTATACAGTTTAAAATCATTTACATAGTCTTGTGGGGGATAAATCATTTTCCATTCTACAACCTTTCCCTCCACCCCACCCCTTAAAGAAACAACATTGCAAGCTTATCGTTTCTATTACTATTTCCATGGCAAATGTTCAGATGAGCTCCATTCGTCAGTTCAACTAGTTCAAACATTCACAGCGGAAACATGTTATACTTCTTACATAAAATCGAATCAACCGCATTTCCTCCATGTTCTAGAGACAGGGAAAGGCTCCAGAAAAGAACAGCCATTTTATGGAACAGGCTCCCACGTGGATGTTTTCTTGAACACTATAATCTTAACTTCTTCAAATCAAGAGTCAGTCATCTATCCTGTTTATCTTATTCTACCATGCATCTCATTCATCATTACTATTTTATGATCAACTTTGAGTGACTCAAGCTTTGTATTAATTGAAATAACATACACGCATATATCAGGATAGCAGGTTCAATAAAAGGCCGATATAAAAATGTACCAGACATTCTTAATTTTTTGATCTCTCCCATCCACACCAGTGATGAATCATCTCTGATAATAGTTCCATCATATTGTGTGAAAATTTAACAACTTTCTAAAAAAAAAAAATAAAAAAAAAAATAAAAAAATAAAAAAAAAAATAAAAAAAGCTTTTTCCTCCATGTATACACACAATGCATTGAACCCGCTGAGGAAGCCCTTAGGAACCGCCTCTATTATCGGTGGGCATATAGACAATCAAGGTATCATCTCAAACTGACACAAATGTCAGGTGTCGTTGATTATTAGTGGGACAAATCCATAGTTCTAAAAAAAAGAAAAAAAAAAAAAAAAGGTCTGATATTAAAAATTCAATTACAGATGGTGTCAATTCCTGTCCGCAGGGGATTGATCCCAGGAGTCCCACGGGGGGACAAATGTGTAGTAATATTCAAAATTTAATAATCAAATTAATGTGTGACGATTATGCCACATAAACAGATCAACATACGCACACACAAAGGAAAAAAGACTCAAAAATAAAGATCTCAGACAGACAGACTGCATTAGCTCCGACAGATTCGCAATTTCTGAATAGAATTCCCAAAATAAATTTTGTTATTAACAGTGGTGCTAGTATTTTTATATATCAATGTCTCTAGTGAATAAAATTATTTGGAACTCAACACCTATGTCAATCTCATCGGCTAGTGTCAAGATCAAGAAAATGAAATACCAAGGGCAAGCAAATTTGCGGATTGAAATTCTTTGTTAAAAATGATTTTTTTTCAGTTGACTTATGCGATAGCTAATGTCACTAATCCTTTGTAGAGTTTTGATTTTTTTTTTAATTTTAACAGTAAAAATAAAAATATTACATACAGGAAGGATGATCAATTTAAAATGTATATTGACATAGATCGTTCATAAAAATTAGTCTTCCTTCATTAGGATATGAATTAATAAGAGAAACAACGAGAAGTTACTAAAAGAATAGATGTAGGAAGTCACATTCCAGATTTTACCAAAACGAGACAAACTATGCAGCCCAAGTAAAAACATTAAATACATTAGAATTCTGGAGTAATATCTCCTAAAAATGAGTAGAAATTTACAAATATCTGGGAAGTCGTTTAAAAGAAGGACGGGAAGTGAGACATAAGAATCCGAACGTGCATTGGGATAACGAAATTTTCTTTTCAAAAACAGTTTTTAAACTGTTTTGTAACAACATTTTAAACTGTTTTAAAAATGTTGTTACAAAACAGTTTAAAATGTTGTTACAAAACAGTTTAAAATGTTGTTACAAAACAGTTTAAAATGTTGTTACAAAACAGTTTAAAATGTTGTTACAAAACAGTTTAAAATGTTGTTACAAAACAGTTTAAAATGTTGTTACAAAACAGTTTAAAATGTTGTTACAAAACAGTTTAAAATGTTGTTACAAAACAGTTTAAAATGTTGTTACAAAACAGTTTAAAATGTTGTTACAAAACAGTTTAAAATGTTGTTACAAAACAGTTTAAAATGTTGTTACAAAACAGTTTAAAATGTTGTTACAAAACAGTTTAAAATGTTGTTACAAAACAGTTTAAAATGTTGTTACAAAACAGTTTAAAATGTTGTTACAAAACAGTTTAAAATGTTGTTACAAAACAGTTTAAAATGTTGTTACAAAACAGTTTAAAATGTTGTTACAAAACAGTTTAAAATGTTGTTACAAAACAGTTTAAAATGTTGTTACAAAACAGTTTAAAATGTTGTTACAAAACAGTTTAAAATGTTGTTACAAAACAGTTTAAAATGTTGTTACAAAACAGTTTAAAATGTTGTTACAAAACAGTTTAAAATGTTGTTACAAAACAGTTTAAAATGTTGTTACAAAACAGTTTAAAATGTTACAGTTTAAAACGCTAAAAACAGTTTTAAAAAGTCTTTTCGAAACAGTTAAAAATGCTGTTAAAACAGTTTTAAAAAGTTTTTGAAAAACAGTTAAAAATGCTGTTTGGAAAAGTTTTTTTTTTTAAAATGCTGTTTGAAAAACAGTTTTTTTTAAAAAAAACGGTGTTTGAAAAACAGTTTTTTTTTAAAACGGTGTTTGAAAAACAGTTTTTTTTTTAAAACGCTGTTTGAAAAACAGTTTTTTTTTAAAAAACGCTGTTTGAAAAACAGTTTTTTTTTAAAAACGCTGTTTGAAAAACAGTTTTTTTTTAAAAACGCTGTTTGAAAAACAGTTTTTTTTTTAAAAACGCTGTTTGAAAAACAGTTTTTTAAAAAAAAAACGCTGTTTGAAAAACAGTTTAAAACGCTGTTTGAAAAACAGTTTTTAAAAAAAACGCTGTTTGAAAAACAGTTTTTTAAAAAACGCTGTTTGAAAAACAGTTTAAAATGCTGTTTGAAAAAACAGTTAAAAATGCTGTTTAAAATAACAGTTAGAAATGTTGAAAAACTAACAGCTAGATATAGTAAAAAAAAAACGTTAAAACAAACTTAAAACAAAGAAAAGAATGTTAGATTTCTATGTAATTAATCTTCTTATAGGGCAGTAAATGAGGAGAAAAACAGTAGTTGCAGAAATGTGGTTCTACAGAAGGATACTGAAAATTCCATGGAAAATCAACAAGGAAGTCTTAAAGAAAATAGCAACAGAAAGAACACTCAGAGCCACTTAACTAGTAAGCTTTTGTGAATGCAAGATGGAGCCTTAATAAAAAATACCAAGGACTACAAGGGATAGAAAGTTGTCTAGAGCCATATTCGCCTTTGTCCTGAAGGAATGCGACACACAGAAGAAAACTGGAGAACCCAGTCTGCTCTTACTTAATATGTAACTGGATCATTTATAGTACTGGGATGTTTATGTCCAAGTTGTGAACAAAAAAAAAAATACTTAATTCATTTACACATATGTAATAGTATGCATATTAATTCTTCCTGACTACCACTTGTTTTAAAAATTTGTATTATTTAAACTTATGAGTGAATATCATCTAAGTAGCCTACTATGAAGTCAAGAGCTTAATCAAATATTTTTAAATGTGACACAAAAGATCAGTGTTGAATTCAATTTCTACCATCAATTTTGAACCTTTATTTAAGAAAAACTGTTTCTTAACAACAATGTTAACTGTTTCTTAACAACAATGTTAACTGTTTCTTAACAACAATGTTAACTGTTTCTTAACAACAATGTTAACTGTTTCTTAACGTTCTTAACAGTTTTAACAACAGTTAAGCAACATTTTTAACTATTTTTCAGCAACATTTTTAACACATTTAGCTGTTTTTAGCAACATTAGTTAAAAAAAATCTGTTCTTAACAATTTTAACTGTTTTTAAAATTTGGAGCTATTGAAAAAATGTTGCTTGAAACAGTTAAATATGTTGCTTAAAAAGGTTGGGAGGAAACAGTTTAAAAAGGTTGGGAGGAAACAGTTTAAAAAGGTTGGGAGGAAACAGTTTAAAAAGGTTGGAGGAAACAGTTTAAAAAGGTTGGGAGGAAACAGTTTAAAAAGGTTGGGAGGAAACAGTTTAAAAAGGTTGGGAGGAAACAGTTTAAAAAGGTTGGGAGGAAACAGTTTAAAAAGGTTGGGAGGAAACAGTTTAAAAGGTTGGGAGGAAACAGTTTAAAAGGTTGGGAGGAAACAGTTTAAAAAGGTTGGGGAGGAAACAGTTTAAAAGGTTGGGAGGAAACAGTTTAAAAAGGTTGGGAGGAAACAGTTTAAAAAGGTTGGGAGGAAACAGTTTAAAAGGTTGGGAGGAAACAGTTTAAAAAGGTTGGGGAGGGGAAACAGTTTAAAAAGGTTGGGAGGAAACAGTTTAAAAGGTTAGGAGGAAACAGTTTAAAAAGGTTGGGAGGAAACAGTTTAAAAAGGTTGGGAGGAAACAGTTTAAAAGGTTGGGAGGAAACAGTTTAAAAAGGTTGGGAGGAAACAGTTTAAAAGGTTGGGAGGAAACAGTTTAAAAAGGTTGGGGAGGAAACAGTTTAAAGAGGTTGGGAGGAAACAGTTTAAAAAGGTTGGGAGGAAACAGTTTAAAAAGGTTGGGAGGAAACAGTTTAAAAAGGTTGGGAGGAAACAGTTTAAGGTTGGGAGGAAACAGTTTAAAAGGTTGGGAGGAAACGAGTTTAAAAAGGTTGGGAGGAAACAGTTTAAAAAGGTTGGGAGGAAACAGTTTAAAAAGGTTGGGAAACAGTTTAAAAGGTTGGGAGGAAACAGTTTAAAAAGGTTGGGAGGGAAACAGTTTAAAAGGTTGGGAGAAGCAGTTTAAAAAGGTTGGGAGGAAACAGTTTAAAAAGGTTGGGAGGAAACAGTTTAAAAAAGGGTTGGGAGGAAACAGTTTAAAAAGGTTGGGGAGAAGCAATTTAAAAAGGTTGGGAGGAAACAGTTTAAAAGGTTGGGAGGAAACAGTTTAAAAAGGTTGGGAAACAGTTTAAAAAGGTTGGGGAGGAAACAGTTTAAAAGGTTGGGAGGAAACAGTTTAAAAAAGGGTTGGGAGGAAACAGTTTAAAAAGGTTGGGAGGAAACAGTTTAAGGTTGGGAGGAAACAGTTAAAGGTTGGGAGAAGCAGTTTAAAAGTTTGGGAGGAAACAGTTTAAAAAGGTTCAGGAGGAAACAGTTTAAAAGGTTGGGAGAAACAAATTTAAAAAGGTTGGGAGGAAACAGTTTAAAAAGGTTGGGAGGAAACAGTTTAAAAAGGTTGAGAGAAGCAGTTTAAAAGTTGGGAGGAAACAGTTTAAAAAGGTTGGGAGGAAACAGTTTAAAAGGTTGGGAGGAAACAGTTTAAAAGGTTGGGGAGGAAACAGTTTAAAAGAGGTTGGGAGGAAGCTGGTTTCAAAAAGTTGGGAGGAAACAGTTTAAAAAGGTTGGGAGGAAACAGTTTAAAAAGGTTGGGAGGAAACAGTTTAAAAGGTTGGGAGAAACAGTTTAAAAGGTTGGGAGAAACAATTCAAAAAGGTTGGGAGGAAACAGTTTAAAAAGGTTAGAGGAGGAAACAGTTTAAAAGTTGGGAGGAAACAGTTTAAAAAGGTTGGGAGGAAACAGTTTAAAAAGGTTGGGAGGAAACAGTTTAAAAAAGGTTGGGAGGAAACAGTTTAAAAGTTGGGAAAACAGTTTAAAAAGGTTGGAGAAGCAGTTTAAAGAGGTTGGGAGGAAACAGTTTTGGGGTTAGGGAGAAACAGTTTAAAAAGGTTGGGAGGAAACAGTTTAAAAAGGTTGGAGGGAAACAGTTTAAAAAGGTTGGGAGGAAACAGTTTAAAAGGTTGGGGAGAAACAGTTTAAAAAGGTTGGGGAGGAAACAGTTTAAAAAGGTTAGGAGGAAACAGTTTAAAAAGGTTGGGAGGAAACAGTTTAAAAAGGTTGGGAGGAAACAGTTTAAAAGGTTGGGAGGAAACAGTTTAAAAAGGTTGGGAGGAAACAGTTTAAAGGTTGGAGGAAACAGTTTAAAAAGGTTGGGAGGAAACGGTTTAAAGAAAGTTGGGAGGAAACAGTTTAAAAAGGTTGGGAGGAAACAGTTAAAAGTTGGGAGAAACAGTTTAAAAAGGTTGGAAACAGTTTAAAAGGATGCAGGAGGAAACAGTTTAAGGTTGGGAGGAAACAGTTTAAAAAGGTTGGGAGGAAACAGTTTAAAAAGGTTGGGAGAAACAGTTTAAAAAGGTTGGGAGGAAACAGTTTAAAAAGGTTGGGAAACAGTTTAAAAAGGTTGGAGGAAACAGTTAAAAAGTTAGGAGAAACAGTTTAAAAAGTTTGAAACAGTTTAAAAAGGTTGGGAGGAAACAGTTTAAAAAGGTTGGGAAACAGTTTGAGTTGAGGAGGAAACAGTTTAAAAAGGTTGGGAGAAACAGTTAAAAGGTTGGGAGGAGGCAGTTTAAAAAGGTTGGGGAGGAAACAGTTTAAAAAGGTTGGGAGGAAACAGTTTAAAAAGGTTGGGAGGAAACCAGTTTAAAAGAAGTTGGGAAACAGTTTAAAAAGGTTGGGAGGAAACAGTTTAAAAAGGTTGGGGAGGAAACAGTTTAAAAGGTTGGGAAAACAGTTTAAAAAGGTTGGGAGGAAACAGTTTAAAAAGGTTGGGGAGGAAACAGTTTAAAAAGGTTGGGAGGAAACAGTTTAAAAAGGTTGGGAGGAAACAGTTTTAAAAAGGTTGGGAGGCTGGTTAAAAGGTTGGGAGGAAACAGTTTAAAGGTTGGGAGGAAACAGTTTAAAAAGGTTGGGAGAGAAACAGTTTGAGTTGGGAGGAAACAGTTTAAAAGTTGGGAGGAAACAGTTTAAAAGGTTGGGAGGAAACAGTTTAAAAAGGTTGGGAGGAAACAGTTTAAAAAGTTTGGAGAAGCAGTTTAAAAAGGTTGGGGAGGAAACAGTTTAAAAGGTTGGAGGAAACAGTTTAAGGTTGGGAGGAAACAGTTTAAAAAGGTTGGGAGGAAACAGTTTAAAAAGGTTGGAGGGAAACAGTTTAAAAAGGTTGGGAGGAAACAGTTTAAAAAGGTTGGGGAGGAAACAGTTTAAAAAGGTTGGGAGGAAACAGTTTGAAAGTTTGGGAGGAAACAGTTTAAAAAGGTTGGGGAGGAAACAGTTTAAAAAGGTTGGGAGGAAACAGTTTAAAAGGTTGGGAGGAAACAGTTTAAAAAGGTTGGGGAGAAACAGTTTAAGGTTGGAGAAACAGTTTAAAAAGGTTGGGAGGAAACAGTTTAAAAAGGTTGGGAGGAAACAGTTTAAAAAGGTTGGGAGAAACAGTTTAAAAAGGTTGGGAGGAAACAGTTTAAAAAGGTTGGGAGGAAACAGTTTAAAAGGTTGGGAGGAAACAGTTTAAGGTTGGAGAAACAGTTTAAAGGTTGGGAGAAGCAGTTTTAAAAAGGTTAGAAACAGTTTAAAAAGGTTGAGAAGGAAACAGTTTAAAAGGGTTGGGAGGAAACAGTTTAAAAAGGTTGGGAGGAAACAGTTTAAAAGGTTGGAGGAAACAGTTTAAAAAAAAGGTTGGGAGGAAACAGTTTAGGGTTGGGAGAAACAGTTTAAAAGTTGAGGAGGAAACAGTTTAAAAAGGTTGGGAGGAGGCTGGGTTAAAAGTTGGGAGGAAACAGTTTAAAAAGGTTGGGAGGAAACAGTTTAAAAAGGTTGGGAGGAAACAGTTTAAAAAGGTTGGGGAGGAAACAGTTTAAAAAGAATTGGGAGGAAACAGTTTAAAAAGGTTGGGAGGAAACAGTTTAAAAAGGTTGAGAAGGAAACAGTTTAAAAAGGTTGGGAGGAAACAGTTTAAAAAGGTTGGGAGGAAACAGTTTAAAAAGGTTGGGAGGAAACAGTTTAAAAAGGTTGGGAGGAAACAGTTTAAAAGGTTGGGAGGAAACAGTTTAAAAAGGTTGGGGAGGAAACAGTTTAAAGGTTGGGAGGAAACAGTTTAAAAAGGTTGGGAGGAAACAGTTTAAAAAGGTTGGAGGAAACAGTTTAAAAGGGTTAGGAGGAAACAGTTTGAGTTGGGGAGGGGAAACAGTTTAAAAAGGTTGGGGAGGAAACAGTTTAAAAAGGTTGGGAGGAAACAGTTTAAGGTTGGGAGGAAACAGTTAAGGTTGGGAGGAAACAGTTTAAAAAGGTTGGGAGGAAACAGTTTAAAAGTTGGGAGGAAACAGTTTAAAAGGTTGGGAGGAAACAGTTTAAAAAGGTTGGGAGGAAACAGTTTAAAAGGTTGGGAGGAAACAGTTTAAAGGTTGGGAGGAAACAGTTTAAAAGGTTGGGAGGAAACAGTTTAAAAAGGTTGGGAGGAAACAGTTTAAAAAGTTGGGAAGCAGTTTAAAAAGGTTGGGAGAAGCAGTTTAAAAGGTGGGAGGAAACAGTTTAAAAAGGTTGGGGAGGAAACAGTTTAAAAAGGTTGGGAGGAAACAGTTTAAAAAGGTTGGGAGAAAACAGTTCAAAAAAGTTGGGAGGAAACAGTTTAAAAAGGTTGGGAGGAAACGTTTAAAAGGTTGGGAGGAAACAGTTTAAAAAGGTTGCTTCCAGGTTCACCCTGACCCAGAGTGGGAGCACCTGTTAAGGTCGCAGCTATGGGCAAATAGTTAACTCCCAAACTGGGGACAAAACACTATAAAAGTATAAAAATACACTTTTATAAAATATATACATAAAAATACACTTTTATAGAAAAATATACATTTTTGAAGAAAAAAAATTATTCTCAGCAAAACATTCTTAAATACAAAACTGGAAGACATTTTCAGTTTTCTAATATAGAAAAGAATAAAAATAAAAAAAATTTCATTAAAATCTGATTAAATCAACTTTTTTACTATAACCGAATCTTAAAACCCCCACCTTTTTGGCATTAAATAACCCACAGAGGTCGATATGCCGTTAAACAAAACAAACGCTTCCCTTCAGCTATGAGTTAAAAAAACAGGACAGATTGGGTTCTGTAGCCTTGGTTGGCAACCAGTCGACCGCAAAAAGTAATGGCAAGCTACTGCGAAAAAATGTTTTGGCCAGTCAGTCATGTCGTTTATTCTAATTCAGAAAATGGACCCAAACTTTTAGCCTATAGCATTCTATATATATATAAACACATATATAGCCAATCTTGTGCAAATTAATTGAAACAACTACTTTAGTTTCCTTTTTAGTATATGGTCAATTTAGATTTTTAGACTCACTTTAGTAACAGTGTTTAATATATTTCTATTTTTTCTTCAGATTAGGTCATTTGCAGTAGTGTGTAGCAATATGAATCTATTTTCGAGGTCT
Source organism: Ascarosepion bandense (assembly GCA_037127315.1). Taxonomy (NCBI): domain Eukaryota; kingdom Metazoa; phylum Mollusca; class Cephalopoda; order Sepiida; family Sepiidae; genus Ascarosepion; species Ascarosepion bandense. The sequence goes on from JBBBDQ010000432.1 coordinate 5,603,854, forward strand.
ATGATGAAATTGTTTGGCCTTGAAAAATATTGCGTCATCCGTGATTTGAGATTTTTATCACGCCCAGACACTATTGTCTCGGCTGTTGATTAGTTGTCCTACGGCCATTGTCTGCGATGGACATTACTCCAAGGAAGCGTACAAAAATTGTAACGCTGCACGAACACACTGGCAAGCCTTGCAGAGAGATCGAGGATATGGTTGTTTTAGCCTTTCAACTGTCAGTTGTGTCAACAAAGCGAGGAAACAAAGGAAAATGCGGTCGAAAGATAAAAAAAACAACGCCAAGAGACGACGTATACACGATCAGGGAAAGTGTGAAGATCCTAGGAAGACATTATTCGTTTTGTTTCACTTAATTTGCCCAAAGGTGTATATACGTTGTCTTTTTTATTTACTATATAACTCGAACTAAATACTGATGCTCTGTTTTAATGCTTATTGGAGATGCAAGTGAGCGAACGGTTAATATGAAAAATGAAATCGATAAACTGAGTTCAAATCATGACAATTTGAATTCACTTCACACGAATAGCCTTCGGAAAGATGCGAAACTAATCTCAGCTATGAGTAAACTAGCAGAACAGGCTGGGCTCTATAGCTTTTTTGGCAACCAACTTAGGTGAATGATAACTGTAAAGAGGACTGGACTTGAATCTAATAATTCGACCCCCATAAAACCTACTTGCTACTAAAAATGTAACAGTATCCTTGTTCTACAATGGAATTGAAAACAAATTCAATGCTTTTTTTTAATCATATCACCCCAAGCAAGACGGTAACGCCACTGATGCGCAGGGGGCTACTTAAGAGTAAAAAGATTGGAAAAGAGAAAGCCGGAAACCACATAACTACTCCAATTGAGAGAGAGAGAGAGAGAGAGAGAGAGAGAAAGAGAGAGAGAGAGAGAGAGAGAGAGAGAGAGAGAGAGAGAGAGAGAGAGAGAGAGAAAGAGAGAGAAAGCTAGAAAGGGTGCAGGTCACACACATTCGTTTTTCCTATGCTCCACCATCTGTCACAAAACCAAGACGCTTGTTAATTTTAGGAAACTTTAATAAGAGAACAAATATGTGATGCCTTTGTAAATGTATTAGTATTTATTGAAAGGGGTTTTTTATTTAATGTACACTCATTTCTTTGTAACACAGGAAAGAAAATCATGAGCAATATACGTTAACTGCTAATAAAAGATAGCAATCAAATTGTTAGTGTTTTTTTGTTTTTGTTTTCTGTCAAAGTTTCGCCCACTGTACTCCCAAACCACCCTTAGATAACTGTTGCATTTCTATGCCCAATATATTCCCCTAAATTGTAACCCTGAATTTTTTTTTTTCGCCTGAAGTGAATACAATACAGAAAATAGAATTATGTCCCCCTGCAAATGTAATCTATCAAGTCACCATCTACCCTAATAAACAGCCCTTTCTTGAAAATAATGAGAGTAAAAAGATTAGATAGGAGGCGAGTAAAGAGAAAGGAGCAAGAGAAGGGTGGGAATACAGGAAAATGATGTAGAAAGAACTAGAGTCAAGTGGTTAAGAGGTGGGTATTAACATTTATATTCTTGGGGGTTGTAGCCGTCAGGAAAACAAGAATATAGGAAGCGAGTTCCACGGGCGAGAGAAGATACGAGAAAAGAAGCTGATGGAGTAGAATTGTCGTCTGCATTCAGAATCCTCTTGCACTCATTGTGAGCAGACATGAATAAGCGCCTATTGTGGTCAGATGCATGTCTCCAAAATAGTCAGAAGTAGTGGCTCCTGAAAGCAATGGCGGCCGAATAGGCAGGAGAGAACCAAGGGGAGGAATGAGATTGGAGACGAAACTTCCTGGTAGGTATGAAGGCATCAATGCCAGCTTTCACCTAGGAAGAAATCTCAGAGGCACAGTCATCAACTGGGAGATCGAACACTTTTCCCCAAGGGACATCGCATAGGAAATCGCAAAACGCATTCCAGTCAGCTCTTTGGTAGCAATAAAGAAACTTTAGGTAGGAGGCTCCTGGGGGGGGGGGGGGGGTATGAGTATTGAGAGAGACAACAGCATGATTGGAGCTTCCGAGAGGGCAAAGCTGCGAGTCAGGTACAGAGGTAACGCATAGATGTATTAGAGAGACGTGTCCTGAGGGAATGCTGGAAACTGTCTAGAAGAGAGCAGTTGGGAGAGGAGGGGGAACGGTAAAGAAAGAAAAAGGTAGCTAACCGAACTGAGAAGTGACAGACGGAGACACATGTATTGGTGGTCAGGGGATTTGCGAGATGTCACCCTAGAAGTGTTCACTAAAGTAAACCCCCAGCCCATGTATATTTTTCCCAGTCAACTTTGCTCTTCAAAAACTTGAATGCAATGTCAATCGTTATCTTCTGCCTTATTTCCTGTCCTTTTATAAACCCTTGCGTCTTAGTGGCTTTATTGCTTCGTTTGGAGTAAAATGATTTAAAAAATAACAATATGCAAATTAAGCGTCGAAATCCAAACAGGTTTCACCTTAGAGAAATTGGTTGCTTTATCAATTTTATCAATAAGAATCTTTAAATACATAACAAACACCAAACCCGATGTGGCAGCAATATTCAATACATTAATGAAAAGTAGACTTAGAAATACGTACAATAAATTCTGACGATAAAAAAATTTCACCCCAAGCATGACAGGACTGCCACTGGTACGCAAGGGGTTACAGTGAGAGAAAAAAAATGAAGGTACAGGGGATGTCAAAGAAATTCTAAGAGATGGATGGTAATCAAGTAGACAAAAAAATGGCAATTAACGTTGGGTTCCACAAACGAAGTGCGAGAAAAGAAATTGTTAGAGTAGAAGAGGTTACATTTAACTATTTTGAGAGTAAAAGGGTGGAACCTTGATGCCAATTTTGTAGTACGCGTAAAATCTAGCACGACAATATTTACCCTTCTCCCCCATTTGAGAGAGATGTGACACAAGGTCTTTTTTAACGTGGGAGAACCTGAGCACGTACGCCCAGGTACTATTCAAATATTACCTATCCACCGCAGTGGCTGGGTTCAAAACCGGTCTGAACTAGTCTTAATTTCGTCATTCTGGACCCAAGCCCGAAGGCCTGGAAATCTAGCGCGACTCAGTGTACCAACTTTACTAGCAGTTGTCTCAATATAATCTTTCAACTTCGTTTCAGCGGAAAACGTTAGTTCGATATTAAGACAGGAGTAAATAGTTGCGTTGCAGCATAGACACCTAGTTGAGAACTGATGCCATCAGGAAGATCATTGATTAAAGTTACGAACAACGCCAGTCCAAGAATAAAGTCTCAGAAGACGCCTGTATTAATTCAAAAAGATCTAAAAGAGGCTGTTCACAACAACTTTCACATTTACACTCATTTTCATTTAATAAAACTGAATAAATTCAAAATTTCGTCCAGAAATATAGCTTTTCAACGTAAAATGCCCAGCATGGCAAACACTAGCAAATGTCTTTGACGCTTCACCATTGTTATTTAACGTTTGATAGACTTTTCCAGCAACAATTAATATATCAGCAGTTGACCTAGAGAAGCAAGAGTCATATTGCTTATCTGAATGAAGACCCTGTGAGGTGAGATGCTTAACCAATTCAGAGTTTAGAGCCTCTTATGCATTGTCAAAAGAGGTAGAAAGAGCCCCTGAGTTCTTCAAGACTGACTACAGAAGAGATTTCCCAACAAGCAGGAAAGCAAGAAGCAGCAAGTTATTGTAGAGTCTAGAGAGAATAGAAGCCAGTTCAGGGTCATGTTTCTTAAGGACTATTGGAGGGATACCATCAAGCCCACATGCTTTGTGCAGATTCAGTTTATGAGTCAATTTGAAGAGACTTTACAAGCAGAACATTCTGCTTGATCAGCAGATGTTAACGGGGGGGGGAGAAGGTTCACTCTTATTTACAGAGCCACCAGTAGTAAAAAAACAAAGCATGTTAGCACCTATACGGTGCCTCATTTTATAAGCAATGACTCAACCTCTGAAGACACATTTACAATCTATCACTGGTTCGGCCGGTAAAAGAGTTTTCTCTGGGCTATAATGGCTGAACAGGTCGATATAAACCAAAGAGAAGATTGTGGTTTTACCTATTGAAGACTGTAGCTCAATCATATTGGTTTATTCGACATCGACAGAACAATTCCTGCAACTATACTGGGTAGACCTTTGTTACAGTCTGAGAAATAATTATGAGCGCTTAATTTGGTGGGACAAAAAAAAAAAAAAAAAAAAAGACGCTCAGCTCATAGTAATATAGCTTTCAGGTAATTTTCAACGGTGGCGAATGCATTCTCTCCTCAGACTAATATTAAGTCAGCTCCTTGACAATTAGACCATGCATAGTGAGATTCGAAGCAACGTCCATATTACTACAACCATGCAGACTTTCTTATATCAGTAAAAGAGGTGCTGGTTGGGCCAGCAGACGGTATATCATAAGTGCTTAATGCACAATGAAACCAAAAGAACTGATCATGCAAAGCCAACAATATGTCGTACAAAAAAATACACCCCACTTATTTGCTACCTAGATTTCGACTACACTAATCTTAAGTAAAGACCAGTGTTGTCGAAACCTAGATAGCCAAGGTAGCAAGTAAGTGGTGGGTATTTCGTTCTATGACACACACTCACATATATATAACACACATGTGTAAAGTTTATGCATATAGAGTGCTATTGGCTATACTTTTAGTCATTAACAAGAGTTAATTTTGCTTTACTTGTGAATAAACATGTGTAAAGTTTATGCATATATATTCTTGTGTATGTGAGTATATGTATGTATTGTGTATGCGTGTGTTAAACCGAACTGTCAAGGTACTTTCAGCAACCTTTACACTATCTACATTAGCACACCTCTATAATTAATGAAATGCAAATAAAATATTTGTAAAATAACTAATGGATTAGCCAAAAACGGTTAGAATTAAACATTGGGATAATTTCTGTACTCCAGTAAAAAAAAAAAATCTTCGCAAACAAGATATTATAATAATAAATAAATTCTTAGCCTTCACAAAATATGCATTAAAAATTGATTGTTGCCTAAATACGCAACTATGTATATATATATTGAAAATTGTGATGTTTATCGCCAAGGTTATTTTTTTCAGTGGTTTTACTGATAAAAACCTGCTTGCCAAAATATATTTTATCTGCAGAGAGCTTGATATCGGGGTGGAGATAGAGCATTGATAAAACTATGTGACAAACTCTTTGTGCTTTATATATATATATATATATATATATATATATATATATAGATATATGTAAGTGTTATGTCTTGAAGGCTGTCTCAATGCGTTGAATGAAATAAAGGAAGGTCGGGAGGTGTTTATATGACCTATTTATTACACTGATATTTCGAAACTATAATTTCATCAGAATGGCAGAGAAATCCTCAGAATGTCCGTGCTTCTTAGCGGCCCACCTATGAATGGCTGGCTATATCCAATGCTGCTGTGTGTGTGTGTGTATGTATTCAAGCTGGGGTTTTATTGGTCTGATGGAATCAGTTCGTAGGATCTGAGAGTTGATGTGACTTTGACCGGGTCAAAGAGTATCTCTTTCATTGCTGTTGTCTTATCTGATTTATCTGGTGGTGTTTGCTCGTTGTGTGTGCTGTAATTGAATCTACTTTATTGTGTGTGTGTGTGTGTGTCCTTTGCTGGTGTGCTAGGTGTATGTTATGTGCGTCTTGGTGTTGTCTATACCGTTATGTAATCTAGGTTTAATTCTTGGCGACTATTAATTGCCGGTTGGAATTTAGATATTATTAGGCACTCTTTAATGCGCAGGTTACCTATGTTGCGTTCCCTAGCCAAGATATTAACGTTTATGGTTTTGTCCTTATTTTTGCATTTTTTTAAAGTGTTTTTGGAATGACGACGCTTGTGTGTGTGAATGTTATTTTATCCTGATATGTAGATGTCTTGTAGTGCTGCCGACATACAATGCATCGCATTTGGCGCATTGTATGCGGTATACGACATATACCTGGTGGTATATACCAGTGCCTGCAATAGGGCAGTTGGCTAGTATGCATGTGGTGTTATTTGTTCTGTGGTTGGGGTTGAGGTGTCTGCGAAGAGTGGGGCCATAGTGTGCCATCTGTATGTCTAATCCCTCTCTGCGGATAGCGCGACGTATTTTTGATGTTATGTGTTCGCTGAAGTGTGGTAACCTCAGGAAGCAGGTGTTAGATAGGGTGTGGCGCCTTAGGCCCCAGGTACCCTTCCGTTCTAGGCGTTCCACAAAGGAATGTGGGTAACCGTTAGTCACCAGTGTTTTCTTGAAGAGTGCAGTGTGGGTGTTAATGTGCTCGCCTTTGCTGTATTTCTTTCGGATACGTGCGAGTTCGTTATCGATGTAGCCGGTGTTAGCGCTGAGAGGGAGGGCTGATCGGTAGTGGACAAACATATCCCTGCTGGCAGGCTTTTTGTAGAAATCGGTGTGGACTTCACCTCTAACCGATATTTTAAGCTTGAAGTCCAGCAGTGATAGGCATCCACTGGCATCGGGGTGCTCAATCGTGAAATTAATTTTACCGTCCATTCTGTTGAACGTCGCTGCCATTCTGCTTGCCTCGTCGCGTGAAGAAGTAAGGATGAGTGCAAACAGACCACCGGCCTTCCGATGGAGTCCAGCCTATCCGGACTACTTGCCATCGCATATATGAACCAACTGGAGTGTCGCGCAATCAGCATCTGCATTCATACACCTTCTTTACGAGATATATTGATGATATACTCATCCTTACTTCTTCACGCGACGAGGCAAGCAGAATGGCAGCGACGTTCAACAGAATGGACGGTAAAATTAATTTCACGATTGAGCACCCCGATGCCAGTGGATGCCTATCACTGCTGGACTTCAAGCTTAAAATATCGGTTAGAGGTGAAGTCCACACCGATTTCTACAAAAAGCCTGCCAGCAGGGATATGTTTGTCCACTACCGATCAGCCCTCTCTCTCAGCGCTAACACCGGCTACATCGATAACGAACTCGCACGTATCCGAAAGAAATACAGCAAAGGCGAGCACATTAACACCCACACTGCACTCTTCAAGAAAACACTGGTGACTAACGATTACCCACATTCCTTTGTGGAACGCCTAGAACGGAAGGGTACCTGGGGCCTAAGGCGCCACACCCTATCTAACACCTGCTTCCTGAGGTTACCACACTTCAGCGAACACATAACATCAAAAATACGTCGCGCTATCCGCAGAGAGGGATTAGACATACAGATGGCACACTATGGCCCCACTCTTCGCAGACACCTCAACCCCAACCACAGAACAAATAACACCACATGCATACTAGCCAACTGCCCTATTGCAGGCACTGGTATATACCACCAGGTATATGTCGTATACCGCATACAATGCGCCAAATGCGATGCATTGTATGTCGGCAGCACTACAAGACATCTACATATCAGGATAAAATAACATTCACACACACAAGCGTCGTCATTCCAAAAACACTTTAAAAAAATGCAAAAATAAGGACAAAACCATAAACGTTAATATCTTGGCTAGGGAACGCAACATAAGTAACCTGCGCATTAAAGAGTGCCTAATAATATCTAAATTCCAACCGGCAATTAATAGTCGCCAAGAATTAAACCTAGATTACATAACGGTATAGACAACACCAAGACGCACATAACATACACCTAGCACACCAGCAAAGGTCACACACACACACTTCTTCCTCCCTTATAACTAACTGCTAACCAGGCTAAAGCACACACACACACACACACACACACACACACACACAAAATAAAGTAGATTCAATTACAGCACACACAACGAGCAAACACCACCAGATAAATCAGATAAGACAACAGCAATGAAAGAGATACTCTTTGACCCGGTCAAAGTCACATCAACTCCCAGATCCTACGAACTGATTCCATCAGACCAATAAAACTTCAACTTGAATACACACACACACACATACCATAAAAACCCCAACTAGAACATACACGCACAGCAGCAGTGGATAAAGCCAGCCATTCATAGGTGGGCCGCTAAGAAGCACGGACATTCTGAGGATTTCTCTGCCATTCTGATGAGATTATAGTCTCGAAATATCAGTGTAATAAATAGGTCATATAAACACCTCCCGACCTTCCTTTATTTCATTCAACGCATTGTGACAGCCTTCAAGACATAACACATACAACTATTTGTAATTTGCTTGAAGCGTTGCGTAAAACTTATATATATATATATAGCCAGACGAGGAGGTCGTAGGGTTGTAGACTGACAACCCACTTCAGTGACCTTAGTTTGATAAGGAAGCAGTTAAAAAATACATACACAATTCCTTATTCCCATAACAAAATTCCTTGTTGATAGCATTATGATTCTAAGAACAGCTAATGGTAAATTATGTTTAAAGATAATTGAAGCACTTTATATCAATTGGGTTAAGCCAAGCCTCCCTCTTACGCTCTTCGAAACCGGACAAAACGAATTAGTAGCGTTTTAAAAAGAACCCAAACATGGAATTACTACTTCTACACAATACAACTTAGAACATAAACAGAAATATACTAACAACAAATCCCTTGAAATCTCAATGGAACTGGTGCTTAGCACAATCACTTCGGATAGTTCCTAGACACTTTTAGTCCTCATAAAAGAAATAACTGCGAAAACATTACAAAATAAAAATGCTTACAAAATTTCCTTGTTTGTTACATTCAATTAAATGTTTATAAAACATTGGTTCCCAAATAGGTACTTTAAAATATCCGCTAAGAAAAAAAAAAAAAAAAAAAAAAAAAAAAAAGAGAATACATCAGAAAAAACAAAAAAAAAAACAAAAAAAACATACAAAACTTTTTAACAAACTTTTGTTATTAACAGGAATGACCATTCTTTTTAGCATCTTGGAAATTTTGGTTAAAAATTTGTTTTTTCTGGCACTAACACAAGACCATAAAATTCTTGCAAAAAAAAAAAAAAAAAAAAAAAAAAAAAAAAAAAAAAAAAAAAAATAGATAATTGACGGATTTTAATTAATATTTCAGGACTTATTCACAAATGAATTAAATTATTTTTTAATTTAATTTTTAGGGGGGGGGGATCTTAGAAAAATATTTCTTATGCATCTGTTTTCTCCATTCACCCAATCATTTATGACCAATCGTTAATAATCTGTTGTATATTACCTTTTTAAGCTAGAAGTAATTTTTTTTTAATCAGTTTAATTTAGCTTCTAATTTTACAAAAAAATAAAGTGTCAGAAATCTTTTGAAATATTTTTAAAATCGATAAATTTTTGTTTGTTTACAAACTTCTTAATTTTAAGAAAATAGCCGTTTTTAAGAAAATTTAAGAAATTGAAATTAAATGCGACTTTAAATCTATATAATTTCTATCTGAAATACACCAGAAATTCTTACTTCATAGAAATAATAAATTTAATCATTAAGCTTTTTAATTAAATCTAAAATGAGATCTTCAAGAATGTTTTTCATTTTAAAAATTTCATTTTAAAATCAGGTATCGAAAATTTATACTGACAAGTGGATGGAAGGTTTGATGGATTCTTGACTGATTTGACGATGACAGGTTGTACGCATGCCCAAAATCGACAATTTTCATAAATCTAAGTGAAAGGACAAAACTCTTAAATTACGTCACCGTTTCATAACAATTTCAGTTTACCATACATTAAAATAAGGTAAAAATATAATAAATTAAAAATTATTTTTAAAATAAATAGCCTAACTACGTTTATTAATCTTTGCAATTTCGGACTCGTAAATTTCGTTTAAAATTAATTACTATATCACATCCCATAATCATCCAAATACAGAATTTTATACGATTTTAAACTATTATAAATTATTATATTTAAAAATGAAAAAAAATTCTTGTAAAAATTTATTATTCATCAGAAAAATTTTATTTCTTCTGATAATAATGTCCTTAATATTACTTATTTACAAAAATAATTAAAAGCTTTTCTAATTAAGTAATGTCATAGTTTTATTAGATTCATTATTTTTCAATTCAGAGCAGATTTCCAGTTAAATGGTACAAATTCGAAAAAAAACAAGTAGGTGATTTACGATCTCCAATGATTCCTACTTTTAACAAAAGAAATAATTTCCATAAACCTGAAGGTTCTGTGCGAAATTTAATGAAATTAAGTGGGGGTAAAACATTTTAAATTTTTTACCGTAATTTTCTAAAAAACATTTCAAAAATAATTTCATTCATTTGTGAATAAGTTCTGAAAATTTCATTAAAATCGGACAATTATTTGATTTGTACAAGAATTTTCAAATTAATGTGTTTTCAACAGAAAAAAAAAACGCAATGTTAAACTTTGTAGAAGGCGATGACGTAAACAAAACAAGCATTCTAATCAAAATTACGAACGTGTCAGAAAGAATTTTTAAAAATTTTTAAATTTAAAAATTCTTTGATCTTTCCTCTTAATAATAATATCAAGATTTTGACGATAAAACTTTATTTTCGTTAAGTTTATAACGTTTTGCATGACGCTATGCTATTTTTTCCGTGAATTAGTGGAGGTCAGTCAGTTAAGTGCCATACGTGATACACGCTTGGGCGATCATGTCTCGAAAGAGACATGACTGACTGGGCAGAAGATTATCCCGCAGTAGGTTGCCATTGCTTTCTGCGGTAGACTGGTTGCCGACCAAGGCTATAGAACCCAATCTGTCCTGCTATTTAACCCATAACTGGAAGGAAGAGACGAATTAGTACCTTTCCCAAGGGTATTTGCGCGTAAGTGGAGGTACCTAAACGAAATTATCAGAACATAATGGCGGTAACTACAGTAAATATAAAATGTATTGGTTATTTTGGAATATTTTCTCAACAAATGTCATCCAAAGTAAGACTATAAAGCCAAAGTACCTAAAAAACTGAATAAAATGTTACATGGCTTAGAATATTTTCTTAAATTTTTAGGGTTATTATATGTGTGTGTGTGGTGTGTGGCGTTCAAGTTAACTTCATCAGGTAATTTTATAGTTCTGTACCCCCTTAGTTAAATTCTTCAACTATCAGTCATGACAGTTGACAGAGATGACAACACTTCATAAAACATCTACCTCCGTATTAAAAATGCTTTTCTGCGATATTTTAAACTAAAAAGTAATATTTTTCAATTCAAATTAAATTAAGTTAGCGAAGTTTTCTCAAATAACGTTTCAGAAAAGTATTTTTTTAAAGATTTTTTAATAAAGAGAATTATGTTGTCTCGACAAATTTGTCAATATGGACTATTTTATAGATTTTACTGATGATCTGTGAGAAATAATTGCAATTAATTTAAATTCGGTTTGAAAGTATTCTGCTTATTGGAAATATTAAATTTAATCTATAAGCTTGGAATTGAAATTAAAAATTTCAAAAAATATTTTTCACTTTAAAAAATTCATTTTAAAACTTAGGTACAGCTTTTTTGATAGGGGCGACCTAATCTACATCGCACTTTCTCACACATATATATATATATATATATATATATATTAGTCATCCACATACAAGCCTGTTTCGCTGTATCACAGATAATATATATATATATATATATTTTGACAACAAGATTGACCTTGCACCTTTCCCACAACAGTCCCATACGATCTCATTTAAACACACATCGAGATCTTCCGGAACCTATTCGTGATATCCCAGTTAATAATGCTTAATAGCATCATTCACATGCAAATGATTAAAAATAAGGGAGGCATTACTAATAAAAAAGACAAATCCTACACTTAACATCAATTATGAATAGGGTAACAATATGCTTACCAAGTTTGGAATTTAACATACATAAAACTGTACATGCATAAACTTTCCACATGTTTATTTACAAGTAAAACAAAATTAATTCTTGATAATGGCTAAAAGTATAGCCGAAATCGCTCGAAAATACAAAAGCTTTGGAAGATTCTTTTATAATTAGATTTTCGAAAATAAAATTATACGAATACAATTATATAAAAAAACTTGATAACACCTTGTCTGTCATTTTTAATCAAATATATATATATATATATATATACACACACACACACACACACTATAAATAGTTTACACTTTGCTATGCGATACTGATCAGACATGGGACAATTAAGTCCCCAGTTCTGTATCAATGACGGTTAAGACTTGGAACATTATGAATAATATGCTTTGATTCATAACTGAGAAACTTTAAACCAAATGTCAGTGTCAGATTATGCTTTTGGTGGTATTGTCATGACAGTCGGCTGACAACAAAAAAGGTTTCACTATAATCCTCGAATCAGATTAAAAGGCAAAAAAATAAGTTTAAAAAGATTAAAAACACAAATCTAATTATTATTACTATTATTATTTACGTCAGCTTAAACAGATAAACCACAAAGTAGTGAGATCAGTCGAGAAAAAAAAATGTTCAAATAGCTGACGTCAAGAAAAAAAAATAGCATCCAAAGATTTAGCAAATGAAGCGTCAAAATCGTAATCAGGTTCAATTGGGTGAAATAAGCAGATGAGCAAGGATGGACTGGAACGAATCGCCTGCAAAGAACAATGTTTTTAAGCTTAATCTACAAGCAAGAGGCCATAATTATACACTTCCTTTACAACTTACACAAACTATTGGTAGAATTACACGAATGGAACCTGCAACCAGAAAGAAACCATTTTTTATATAAATTAAGCACTCGAGATGGCGAATATTACTGTTTTTTTTTTTTTATTCTCTATCTTTTATTAAATTTTATAAAAGTTAACAGAACGTCCAGCTTGCTATATCGATTCATTTTAAATTGACCACCCACAAAATAAAAAGTTTTATGGATATATAATATCAGAACATAAAATCAATGTGTCCAGTTAAAGAATATAAAGCAAGAAATGAATAAGTTAAATGTTAATATTTAACTTATGTGCAAACTAGATGGACAAACAATGGGTATTTCGTCAGTGACAAATACAGTGTCGTGTATGCAAACGGAGAAACATGAAATGCATTCTGGGTAGCTACCAACAATCTGATAGAGTTCTGGTAGTTAAACAGAAAGAAAAGACTTAACTTATCATAGTTGTATATGCATCAACAGCACAAAGTACGAAAGAAATCGAAAAGTTTTACTGTATGCTAGACAACGGCAAAGCTTAATGCAAATCACAAAATTTATAATTTTCATAGGAAACCTGAAAGCCAAAATAGGGAAGATGATGATGATGCCACTGGTACCCCTATATACAAATTTCCTCGAGCCACAAGATTAGCAACTAGGTCCCACCCTTTTACTGTGAAACCAATATATTGTAAACGCAAATTCTATTCTATCAGCTTCTTTTCTCGCACTTCCCGCCTGTGGAATTCTCTTCCGCATACTTGCTTTCCTGACAGTTACAATCTCCATGAATTAAAATGTAAAGTCAATAGTCATCTCCTGTCTCACTAACTTACATCCTCTCTCATGCTTTTCTACATCCACCCCACTCTCATCAGTACTCTCTTCCCTCTCCTACTCTCTTCCTGACACCCCCTGCACAACAGTGGCAGTAAAATGCCTTGCTTGGGGCGACACGATTATAAAAAAAAGTTGCAATGAACGCAAAGAAAAAACAGTGGTGATATACCTAAAGACCCAAGTTGATCCATTTTAATAAGAAACCATGTGCAAGCGAATGTGAACTCCATCAAATAATCAACCTAATGAGTCAAATAACATTTTTGCGAATTCTGATGGATAGAATGCGCGGCAGAATTAGTCCGGAAATAGGACATGAACAGTGTGGACAAAGAATGTGATATTCTCATAATTATATTTAAAAAAGAGCAATACAAATGCAAAATGATGTATGCCTGTCTTTTATAGACTATGACGAAACATTTGATAAAGTCAGAAAAAAAATTGGAACAGTTTTTTTCCTATTGTCTACACAGCATATACAGGGTGCGATGGATGAATTGTCTAAATTACGAATGATGAAAATCACACCGACATCATATTTTAAGACATATTTATCAGAATTATACGAAAATGTGTAAGTTGAGTAAATTTATTCAATAAAATCATTGCCTTCAATGATGGCCTCCAGACGATTTCGAAATCTCCGACACCTCTTATGGACGCGCTGCTTGTTTAAGTTGGTTAATGCTACCATAATGTTTGCCTTCAGTTTTTCTTTGGGGTTACAAGGAGTTTTTTTAGTCTTTCGCTCAATTGCGCCCAACACATAATAATCGAGGTGGGTACAGTCGAGGGAGTTAAGTGGCCAGATGTCAGGCTTGATGTGGTGGCAGAAATTGTCTAATGGCCTTGACTAGGTGCTCCTGTTTGTGTGGTATGGTGCAGAGTCCTGGTGCCAGGCATAGGGTCTTTCAGCAGCCACACGTTTGACACAAGACAGTACTACCTCGTTAAGGCACTTGATGTAGGCAGCCATGTTGAACCTGAGGCTCTGTAGAAAGATGAATAGAGGCATTACGTATGTTCGTATTGGGGCTTCTGGCGTTAATGCCAAATAGTACAGCAAGCAGTTCCTAAATTTCAGGCGTAGTGAATTGCGATCTGGTGCTCTTTTTCTGAGAGACGGTGCCCAACTGATCATACTATAGTGTTATGTTGACAAAACAAAAACAACGCGAAATTAAAAATGTCGATAATTTATCTATGGTACCCTATACTTATTTGTGCAAAACCTCATTGCAAACTTAATTTTCCTCCTCAAGAATTAACGAATAAATTTATAGGTGTTCTGATCTTTGGTCACACACCTTTGGATACGCGCCTAGTACTTTTTTTTTTATAGAGTTTATTCGATGTAATGGTGAAAACGTTTCGTCCACAGCTTTGATATGCATACTTAATGGACCTAGAGAAAAGGCTTTGACGTAAGTACCGCCGTTAAATCGGCGGAAAAAAAAAATAGTATGATGAAAAAAAAGGTCCAAAACTTAAATTTTTCCAAATGTTAATGTTTATGTTTTTATTAAAAAAGAAATATCAAAGTATTTTTTAATTTTTTTTTTTTAATTTTAATTCTAACAAGTTCGAAATTTTAGTAAAAAAATGTTGCTTTTATTTTCGTTAGCAGGAAGCGAAATCGTTACAATGGAAAACGTAATATTACATAACTCAGTTTTCCGGTGACAAACGCATTAATTTGGAAATTCTTGCAAAAATTAAATAATTGTCAGATTTTAATTAAACTTTCAGGACTTATTCACAAATGAATAAAATTATTTTTGAAATTATTATTTTAAAGAGATCCTGGTGAAAATATATTTTTACACATCTGTAACCCTCTACACCTAAAGTCATGAAATTTCGACAAATTAAATTTTGTAGGCAAAATTGGTTTTATTAGTTAAGCTCAGGACTCATTGAGGATTGTAAATCATCTATTTTTCTTCCAAACACCTAGCCCCTTTTACAGAAAATCTACTCCAAATAGTAAAATAAAAAATGCAATAAAACTATTATGTTAATTACTTCAATAAATAATATAAAGCAAGGCCATTATAGCCTAAAGAAAAAAAATTATTAATAATGAAATTTTCAAAGAATTGTTTTCATTTTTTTTTAATTGTAATAATTTATAATGTTTCAAAGACTTATAGACGTTAAGTTGGTAAGTTATGAAGTGAAGACTATACTTACTAATCAAAAATTGAAAAGTTTAATACAAATCATCTAGCTATCATTTTTTGTTGTATTCTTTTTTTGTATGGTAATTTTTATGCGTGCATTAAAAGGTCATGTGTTTTACGGTTTCTTTTCCTTACAAGAAAAGATTTTTACAATTATGTCACTTCTGATCGCCATACACTTATCTCGCATCTGTCGAGCTGTCGTCACATTTCAAATACGGGGGAAAGGTCAGAAAATTCAACTCAGTGTGTAAGAAATAGTTTTATTCTAAATTTCATGCTATGAAAAAGAAATACTTGAGTAAATCAAATTTAACATTAAATTTGCTACTTTTTCAAAAATAATGTGTTTAACAGATGTATATTATATTTTTGCAAGATCTTTAAAACCGAGAATTAAGTTTTGTTTACAAATATGTTGTAGTTCAAAAATGTCCAAAAAATGGAAAAATATAATATCAATATAATTCTGTTTGAAATACACCAGTGTATTTTGCTTATTGAAAATAGTAAATTTAATCATTTAGCTTTCAATTAAAACTAAAATAAAAGAATTTTTTTTTATTTTTTAAAATTTAATTTAAAAGTTAGTTATCTAAAATAAGTGGAGTTACCTATAAGAGAATTAATTATAAAGGGAAGGTAGGATGCTCCGCCTTATTTCTTATGTAAAGAAATAACTTTAGTTATAACAATTACCATTTGTAACCGTTCGATAAAAGATTATCATTTTTTTTTTTTTTTAATCGTATCACCCCGAGCAAAGCGGTAACGCTACTGATGTGCAGGGGGCTACGTAATAGTGAAAAGATCGGAAAAGAGAAAGCCGGAAACCCTATCCTAAACAGGGAACAAGGGCTCTTATTGATATCCGCATACGAAAATACTTGTATACTGCGGGGTGGGGGGGTGAATAAAAAAAATAATTTCACTGAATAATTTCCCTCCAACATACACTTTCTTTTCGTAGTATTTCTTTATTTCAATACTAGCGAAAACAAGTTAAATTTCTGTTTATTTATCACTCATTGCTATTATGCAGTTACTGTACGTGACGATGAAAATTAGAAATGACGTACTTAAATAATAATAACAGGGTAACATTTTATTTCTCCCACCTTGGTATTAAAAGTTATTTGGGGTTACTAGGACCGAATTCGTTTCTACGGAGCTTTACTAGTTCATCGTCAGGAATCATTCTGTAGTCATTATAACTAGTTGTGATCAAAGTTCTGAGCTCTTACACTGGGTACTTCAAATTAATTAAATTTGGAGCAATAAATACTTATGTATATTTTTAGTTTTACCTCAACAATAGCACCAATTTCAACATTTAACACGGGCGATTTTTCTTTTATGTGTCATGCTCCTTCTGTCCTTTGTAGCTGTTAGTAAAGTTTACCTTTTTACTATCGCCCCTAAACGCTATTCTGCTAGCAATTTACACACGCTCGTAGGGGGCCTATGCACCGCTCTCTTCCGTCTCTCTTGCCTTCAATATACCAAGTGAGTGTCAAAATGTCCTAGCCCTCTTCATTACGCGCACTAAAAATTTCAACCGTCTCTTTCTGGTGACAAATGTAAGTGTCCATTTTATTTCCATTTTTCTCTAAAACTGTTACTGCTCATGTTCAGTTCATGGTTTTCTCAACATCCCTCTGTTGCCTCAAGTTTCTTAATCTGGGATTTGATTGCTTGATGGTTTAAAGGCATATCAACTTTCAAATTTAATGGTTAGTAACATTTGATTATGCATTATGGTTTGTGTATTAAACTTAGTTTACGAATAAGATTTCAGTATCATTTAATTGAAAGCGATAGCCCTTGTAAAGGAGTTCATTTAAAATTAATGATTTTGGTATGAAGTTCCGTTGGAGAGTCTTCCTCTGTGAGGATAATGTCCAGCCATCCAATACTATGTAGGAGAACCGATAATACAGAACAGTTCAGTAATCTTTTCTAATTTTTTTTTCTGTTTCTTAATACTTTGCTTAGGTTTTAGAAGGCCACTTTCGCTATTCCAATGCGCCGTCGAATTTCGGTGTCTCGCTTTCTATCCTCTATTTAAATTGTACTTGCTTGATTTTGTAATCTCAATTTTTAAATTGCATGTTGGACTGTTCATTTTGATGACAACCATACATTCTGTCTTCTTTCAATTAATCTGGAGTCCTATTTTATTCGTATCACTCCCTTCTATAGAAGTTCTTGTAGTTGTTTTTTTTATATATATTGCTGCTATCAACACTTATCTACATATCTTATGACCACTGTAGGGTGCGTCGGCCATGCCTGGTACAAGCCCACTTCCAAACATAGCCGACAATCCCCGAATTTAAATATATTATCAGGTTGAATGAATGGTGTTAAGAAAAATTTGACCGGGGTCATAGATCAATTTACTATTTTCTCTCCAATCAGAATCCAGAATTTTAATTTTCACACCGACTTGTGAAATTTGCCTTAGTCTGGATTTTTTCAAAACGTTTTCAGTCGTTCTGATCTGATTTTGCGGGTGTGCAATTTTACTTTTTGCGTTTCAGCTAAATTGCTGGATGATAAAGGATTGTATTCTATACCACCAACAATAAAACAATAAAAACTGGCAGTACTTTTAATTCTCTCAGGATCACCTCACTGTATATGGTGAATAAGTTCAGTGAAAAGATATTTTTGTCTTACACTGGTAAAGTTTTGGAAAGAATAAAAAGATTTACACAAATATTCGGAAACTTTGAAGTGTTTAAAGCTACCTTAAATTTCCTGAAGGCTTTTAGTCGATAAATCAATTGACAAATCTTGATGCTCGCGAATAATAATGTCGGTGTTATCGGCTAAAAATTGAAAGTTGTACATCTTTTACAAAACTTACTATTTCACTTCCGGCAAGAAAGACTTTCTGTTTCTGAAGAATTTTTTATCAGAGTCATTAATAACGAATTTTTTTTTTTCTTAGTTAATCTACCTTGCTGCCTAATGGTAATCATAAGGTTGACAGATTTAAAATTTTAGGTAACTCTAAGAGAAATTGAACACTTTCCACTAATGGGTTGAAAAGTTTCAGCATCTTACCTCAAGAGTTAAACCAAAGAAAAAAGGAAACTTATTAAATCCAGAGGGTGGCTCCAAATATTTAGCCTATAGCATAAAGCGAAAGAGTTCAAACGTTATTTTTAAGGTATATCCAAATTTGAATAGACGAATCATTTGTTTTAAACAGTATTTATTTTGTCTACCGGCCTGCGTGCTCGAGAAAACTGAATGAAGGAAATGTACCCTGCGACAGGATTCGAACCCGTGCCCCCATTTTGCGGAATTAACCACTATCTAGTTCGACGTGCTTTGACTGGTCGGTCGGTCAGGCTTCACAATCAAGCAAGGTTCTATTTGGCTTCAAAGTACATTTACTCATTAAGATTTTCTCGAAAGATATATCTGATCAATTTCGCATGACAAGCGTAAACAAAGCAATTTCTAAATAATTCATGAATTGGATTTTATTTTTAATGCGATATTTTTATTACTTATAAAAGTTGTTTTTAGTGGATACCTACACAATAATTCTTATATCTCCAAATGTAAAAGAACGAAGCATAAAATTGCAGTGTTCAAAACATTAATTTAAATCAGGGCTAAATATAATAAATAGAACAATAAATATTTATTATGTAAGTAACTACTACAAAATTGTACATTTTTACTCGACATTGTTTTGTCAATGTCTCATCAGATAGTTAACAATGATGGTAATAAACGCTTTTATTTAAAAATATATTTTATGAAGCATCACTTCACTTCCCGTTTTTAGAAAATTTTCCGTACAGGGTAAAAGGTTTAATATTATATATATATATATATATATATATATATATATTCAAATTTATACTATTTTGTGGATATTTCTTTAAAAAAAAAAAAAAAAAAAAAAATAACTTACACGAGAGTTTTAATAAAATATGCACAAGAAAAACAGTGAATATTAACTAGGCATAATAAATATCCAAGTTGTTATTAAAATACGATTCATTATTATTAAACATTTTATAAGCATTTTTTTTTAAATTACATTGATTAATTTATAATAATGAAGCTCACTTTGTGGTGTATACGAAATATAAGTAACTCACTACTCTTCACTGTTTACAAATTCGCGAGCCAGTACGAAAATCCTTTTGACCAATAAAAAACATTTTTGATTGTACTGAAGGGAAAAGACGAAGCCAAATTTTGCGAGCTTGTGTGAATTATTTTCTAAGCAATGAAAGGGGAGCGATTTACAAAACTGAGAAATTAAGTCAGTGTCAAATGTCATTTGATATAAATAAAGTTGAATCAAACATACAGGGACGAAGGAGGTAGAGGACGCTCAACCAACCACAATGTGGTAAGAGAAATTTCGAGAACTGGACAACTGCCCCGGTGACACACGTTCGCACTTCCTCTCCTTCTCGCGTGCAATTTTCTTTTATCTCTTCGTCTTCGTCCACTCGCCGTCAATAAAGAGAAAACAACAAGAAACTTCAACTGACTTCAAAATTAATTTCGATAAGTAAAATTCTTTTATCGCTTTTAATTCCTCGCCGTCTAAAAAAGACTACTACCCTATTCATTACATCGAAAACAAACTTTTTTCTACACACACATTTCACTAAAACGAACGAACACTTAATTTTTTAAACTCTTGACTACAATTTCTTTTAGAACATTTCCACAGATGATTTCCTACATACAATTTGATATTATGCTGTTCGATAAATAAATTTTCATTTATTTACACAAACGAAACAGTTTCATTCCTCCAAACTTCTGATGATGAAGACCTTAAATTGTGGGGAATTCGGTTATGTCTGGCACAAGGCCAATTTAATATTGTTCGAGTTCCCTACAAGGGAATTTTAACAATTTCATGTTTTTCTCGTTTTGAATCTTCCTAATGTAATTTATACATATAATTTTGTATTTGAACTAAATTTAGTTTGTTATTTTTTTTTTTTTTAGAAGTAAAATAATAAAGCCATTTACATATAGCAACCAGATGAAGGGGGAGCAGAGACTGTTCCCTCCATCACAGTAAAATTATCCCCACTTGTGAAAATGATATGAACTAATATTACTGTTATTGTTTTTTGTTGTTGTTTTTACGCCCTTCTGCATACTTACTTTCCTGACGGCTACATCCTCCAGGAATTTAAATGCAATATCAATTCCCATCTCTTATCCACTTGACTCCAGTCCTTCCCTCGTCCATTCTGCATCATCTAGTGTATCTTGTTCTTTTCTTTTATCACTACCTTCGCAACTGTCATCACACCTGTATTCTTATCCTTCTCTTGTTCTTTCTCGAGACCCCCCCCCACCTGTAACTGGTTCGTCTTTCTCTTTGCTCTCCTCCTGTTTAAACTTTTACTTTCTTATGTAGCCCCCTGCGCATCAGTGGTGGTACCGCCTTGCTTGGGGTGAAACGATTTTTAAAAAGCTGCATGTTTTTTTCTCATTAAATGACAAATTTTATTTGTATTAATCATCTGAACAAATAAGATATTTTTAAAGAGTTTCACGAAAAAGCCGAAAACTTTTCAGTACACTCTCGTGTATATGTGTTTTTAATGTGACACACGTGTTCTTTGATGACACGTCGTATGTTAATTGCAGACCAGTTACATCATCTCATGCCTGTAAAAAAAAAAAAAAAAAAAAAAAAATAGAATGAACGAGATAAAAATCTTTAAAAAAAAAATCAGATTCCTTGACCTCTTCCATAAAACAAGAACATAATCTAGATAAGAGACTGTCATTCATAAATCAAAGTTAGGAAGTAAAAAGAATTTTTATTTAATCATTTTTATCTTGTGTTTCTACAAATATCAAGAAAACAATGTTAGCCAAAACTCAAATAATGATTTGATTCGCCTGTGACTTTTGAAGTATTCTCTTGGTTGGAATTCAAAACTGCATTAGATGAACAGTTTGTTGACGAGATCTGTATTTCGTCTTACTATTTATGTAATAATATGTGGTGGAGATATTGCGATCGCATGAGTTTTGAGGGCTTCTTTAACAAAAGATAGTTTAATGATATTGATTAATATGCGACACGTGGTTCACTGGAGCCTAAGAAGTCTCACAGAAGGTAAACAAGATCCTGTGGGTGGTGTAGGGCGTGAGATGAAAGAGAGAGGGTTTATGTCTTTTTTTTTATATAAGCCATTATACAACACCACTTAGCAAAGATTAGGAAAGACACTCTAGCAAATGTAGTAGGGGAATCTCACATTGGCTTTGAGCCGTATTCCGTTTCAGTAGCAGGCGAGGGGGGGTCGGATAAAGAACTACATACACATGAAGGAAAGAAAAAAGATCTTAAAACTGGTTATGGGTTAGCAGTAGCCTTGCACAAGAGAAAACATCTTACGTGATACTGTAATCACTTAATCATTGTGGATTTTATTGCAAATGTTACAATGCTATAAGTGGTCTCATGCTATGAGAGGCTAGAAAATTAAGAAAAATAAGGGTGAGAAAAGAGAAAATAATGCATATCCGTTTTCTGTGGGTTGAGGGAAGGCATCTTAGGCGGACTAATAATGTTTACTGGGAACAAACAGCCTGCATACTGTTACAAAAAAAAATAATTCAGCAAATACACAAAAATAGGGGAGAAGACAAAAATGCGTCTTTTCGCCGGATTTATAATGAGGTGATCCCAAGAAAAGTAGAAGTCCTATCTGGATTTATTAGTCATGAATACTAATACCTGATCAATATTAACACATCACAAGAAGTGGATTGCATATTAGATACCTAATGGATATAGTCAATATTGCGTTCAAGATTTAATGTGGGAATAAGTTATCTATTTTTCTTTTTTACAATCATTTCACGTCAAGCAAAGCAGTACTGCCACTGGTGTGCAGGAGGTTACATAAGAGAAGAGTGATGGGAAAGAGGAACAAGCTACAGGGAGCGTCAGAAAAAGATTAATAGAAGGATGTGAAGAGAGCTGTATGAGAGTAGAGTGGACGGGAAAAAGAACATGATACAAGGGTTGTCAGGGAAAGGATGCGAGATAGATGGCAATTAACATTACATTTAAATTCTTGGAGATTGTAGCTGAAGGGAAAGCAAATACACAGAAGGGAATTCCACAGGCGGGGAGTGGGAGAAAAGAAGCTGGTAATGTAGAAGTTGCAGTTGCATTTGATTGGTTTCACTGTAAAATGTGAGACCTAGTTGGTAGTTTAGTAGCTCGACTAAATTCATGCTGAGGGAGCACCATAGAGCTAAGCTCATCAGAGCAGAAGCCGTGAGAGTATTTGTAGAAAAGATAGAGGGAAGCCACATTACGTCGGTGAGAAAACGATTGGAGCTGAGCTACCAGGTCGATATCGATCACATTGCAGATTCTCCGTTGGATTTTGTCAAGAACCCCGAGATGAATAGCAGGAGCACCCGACCAGATGTGACAGCAGTATTTAATGCACGGGCGGATTTATATATGTGCGGGATGAATTCAGGCAAGATAAACCTCCTGGCCCTACAGTGAACCAACCACCCTAGCATCAGATTTAGCTATTGATTCAATGTAGTCATTCCACTTGAAATCGGCTGAGACAGTTAAATCGAGGAGGCGCAATGTTTTTTTTCGGGGAGACTAGCTCAAAGCTTGGAGCGCGGGGAGGAGTGATTGTCTATGGTGGTTAAAATATAGCAGCTTCATTTTGGAAGCAATAAAATTTATGCGCCGTTTCTTACTCTAGTCCACCAATGATTGGAGGTCCTTTTCAAGATCAGCAGCGTGGTTCGTTTTGTCAGCCTCAGCGGATTTCTTATCGAGGTGAGAGTAAACGGTGGTGTTGTCAGCGTAGATGCTTAGTTGGGATCCGATTAATATAGTATAGCTGGATTTCTGCATGATAATTCGTTTTTCTCTATAGCACAACACCCACCTACTGCAAAAAAGGCACATAATAGCGCACTTTTTGTTAAAAAAAAATGTTTTAAACTGGAAAATAAAGAAATTTCAAATTCGATCGGACCACTGGCATCCGATGAATCTGAACATTTAATTATTAGGACCCTGATTAAGTTCTTGCTGTTTTTCATAGCGTTAATCATGTATTTCGTGCCAAAGACAGGGTATTGGCGGGGAATTTTATTGCACTACTTTATTCAAAAGAAACCTGCAGCTGAAGCATACAGAATTCTTGTTGAGTCTTACGACGACCATGCTATGTCGGAAACAACATGCAGAGATTGGTTCAGACGCCTCAAAAGTATTGAGTTTGATGCTGAAGACAGCGGTTTGGCGCACCGAAAAAGCTTGAAAACGAAGAATTAGAGGCATTAATTCATGAGGACTCATGTCAGACACAAGTTAAACTTGCAGAAACATTAGAAGTTGATCACAAATTTCGAAACGTTTGAAAGCATTAGGAATGATTCAATATCAAGAGCATTGGGTGTCGTACTAGTTGAAGCCTAGAGACATTAAACGGCGTCTTGTCACCTGTGAACAGTTGCTTCAACGGCAAAAAAATAGGTTTCAGTATCGTATCGTGATCCGCGATGAAAAGTGAATACACTACGATAACCTTAAGTGTAAAGGGTTATGAGGTAAGCCTGGTCATATATCAAAATCGGCGGCAAAGCCACATACCCATGGTTCGAAGCTTCTGCTCTGCATTTGACGGGATCAGCTATGTGTAGTTTATTATAAGCTGCTCAAACCGACCGAAACCATCACGGGAGATCGCTATCGACTACAATTGATCCGTATGGGCCGACAATTGAAGAAAATATATACAAGCAGAGACACGACAAAATGATTTTGCAAAATGATGACACTAGGCCACATGTTGGAAAATGGGTGAAAACATACTCGGAAACGTTGAAATAGAAAATCCTCGCCCACCTGCCGTATTCACCAAACATTGCCCCGTCTGATTATCACTTTTTTCCGGTCGATGGCATATGACCTGGCTGAGCAGAACCTTCATTCTTATGAAGATGCCAAAACATTGGTCGACTGGTGATTAACCTCAAAAAACGTGTCGTTTTTCTTATGTGGAATTCAAGTGCTACCAAGTAGTGGCTAGCAGTAGAAAATACTTTCAATGGTATGTTTTCTTGATGGAAAAAAAATATCAGCAAGAGCTTATTCAAGGTCCTAATACAAAAATTAAGAAAACTATTTTTGGGAAGTAAGTTTAGATTTATTAACAGCTAATTACAGGGCTATTTCTTGGATTTCTCTTAAGAAAATAAGTGGAAGGAACAAAAGAGTATATGTGGTCTGTCTGCCTTCAACTTCATCAGCAATTTTGGTATACCTGTGACGACATTTTAATAAAAAGTAAGCTTAGTCATACAGTATTTACATTATTCGGACTATTGTCCTTATCTTTGTTGCCATTTGTACGACATTTCAGCCGTTATGCGCTCCGGCCTTCATCAGGTGCTAGGGACTTCGAACCGAACCCTTTATTACAATCACTGGGGTATATGAACTCCATTCCTTGCCTAATGCCTCTTCTGGATACAGTGAAACCAATCAAGTGCAATTGCAAATTCTACATTACCAGCTTCTTTTCTCCCACTTCCCACCTGGGGAATTCCCTTCTGTGTATTTGCTTTTCCTTTAGCTACAATCTCCAAGAATTTAAATGTAATGTTAATTGCCATCTATCTCGCATCCTTTCCCTGACAACCCTTGTATCATGTTCTTTTTCCCGTTCACTCTACTCTCATACAGCTCTCTTCATATCCTTCTGTTAATGTTATATATATATATATATATATAGCAACTGAACGCTTATCTAATGAAACAATATCTGTTTTTGTTTTTTGTTGTTTTATTTTTATTCTACTATTCGGGTCAGATTTTCGTAAAAAAGGCTAACTGTTTGAAAAAAAAAATTAATAAAAATAATTTATATTCCGAAATTATATTTTCTAAACAGAATTTATTGAAATTACATGGAGGAGAGGTAACTAATAAAAAAAAAGATTTTTCTAAATATAATTTCATTCATTTATGAATAAGTTCCGAGTTTTATCCGACAATTATTTGATTTTTGTAAGAATTTCCAAATTATCTATACTAAACTTTGATAAAAATTTAGTCAATCCGCTGACGGTTAAAAAAAAAAAAAAAAAAAAAAAAAACATTTTGACGGGAAAACTGTTTTTGTTAAGTTTAGGGAGTTTTTTTGTTTTGTTTGTTTGTTTTGGTTATTTTCATGCTATGCTGTTTTTTTTTTGTTTGTTTTTTGTTTTTTTTTTGTGGGGTGTGGTCAGCGAATTAGTGGAGGTTCCTATTTTTAAGTAATGGATTCAGATGGGAAAGAGTAGAAAGTTGATCTTACAGTAAATTACTCCTGCAGCTTCTCTCGCATGCCAAATGCAGACGACAATTCTACTCCTGCAGCTTCTCTCGCACTTCACGCCTGTGGAACTCGCTCCCATATTCTTGCTTTCCTGACGGCTACAACCTCCAGAAATTTAAATGCAATGTCAATACTCATCTACTAACCACTTGACTCTAGCCCTTCCCCCACCCCGTATATCCTTCCCTTTCTCTCCCCCCTTGCAACTGTCATCACACCTGCATTTTCATCTTTCTATTGCTTCTTTCTAATTGGTTTGTAATCCTCTTCTCCCTCCTCTAATTTTCTTTCAGTTATGTAGCCCCCCGCACATCAGTGGCATTTGCACCTTGCCCGGGGTGAAATGATTAAAAAAAAAAAAAAAAAAAAAAAAAAATTCAATTATTTTTTTTCCCTAACAAACACATACACACACACACACAAATCAAATATTATCTCAAAGAGAAGAGGAGGGAAAGAAATAATTAAAGCATAGGATTAACCTAGATATACTATTTTTAACTATAAAGTAAAAAGAGTTACAATTCGATTGTTGAATCATATTCGTTGTTGCTAGTTGGCATGATTATGTCACTCGTTAAGTTTTCTGTCCGCCCTCATCACGAGATAATCCAAAAATCAATTTGATTAAAAACACAGACTATTTTCATCAAAGAAAAAAATATATCAACTTTAAGAAAAAATAACAACTCGGCAGCCTCAGGGATTTTCTCTTCAAGACTTTCACCGAGGGACAGCAAAGTTGGGCAGAGGGAGCTACAGCCACGGGCATCCATATCGGTATGGCACCAGCCAGAAAGTGAAATAAAAACTTAGTTTATATTTAATTTTAATAAAATATCTATTGCATGTTGCATCTGTTTTTACATATTTAAAATGTTTTCCTGTCTCACATTTCTCAGTACTAGGCACTCACTCGAATCTTAGAGTAATACAATCAAGGAGTGGACACTGGGCATCAGCAAACCTCTGCACGTCACTGCCGAGGGAACCCACGATATAGTTATTTACTAACCGTAGTTTAGATGTAGCACAAGGCCGCAAATATGGAGTACCCAGTTAGGATTGAACTCGCTACTCGGTTGAAATTACCAAGCAACAAACCAATTGTATATATATATATATATATATATATATATATAGTGTAACAAAGTTGTGGAAGGCGTTAGTTTTTTTTTAACCTGCTGTTCATGCATTTACTTTTATAAAGAGTGCTCGATACAACGTAGAGCACTATATTGTAATAGTTGTTACAATGGTTTATAAATTCATAGTATCACTACACAAAAACTTTCGCGTAGTGATACTATGAATTTATAAACCTTTGT
The DNA here is from genome assembly GCA_037127315.1 of Ascarosepion bandense. Lineage (NCBI taxonomy): Eukaryota > Metazoa > Mollusca > Cephalopoda > Sepiida > Sepiidae > Ascarosepion > Ascarosepion bandense. The sequence continues at coordinate 5,631,220 of JBBBDQ010000432.1, forward strand.
AACAACTATTACAATATATATATATATATATATATAAAACAAGTTCCTTGTGGAGCAGGACTAAAATCTTTACAATTTTAAGTTTTTGACATTAAAAGTGGTTTATTTTTATTAGGTTATTCATATGATCACTTTGTGGCTACAAAAGCTTTTTTTTCAGAAAAACGTTTGTTTATCTAAAATGAATTAAACCTTTAAGATATGCTTGATAAACCCATCTTTACAGGATAAAATATCAATCAAGAGTTTAGCGGTTTTAGTATGACATTTATTCTAAAATATAAATTAACATTTTTGTCTTAATTCAGTGATTTGTCCAATGACTACTGAATTAATCACGTGATCGCGTTCTCTATTCCGCCCGCTTACGCTTGTTGCTAAGGTCTCAGGATCATATTTTCAGGAATGATTTAAATTTAGAAAGGTGTCATTTGTAACATGGGGGTGCTATACATCCTAAAGTTTACAATTTTTTTTATTTTTTTTATTCAAAACAGTTTTAAGAGCTAAGCGATATTAAATAAAATTCACATGTTCAGTTTTTCAAAATGTTTCAGTGACATCTGTTTAATTTATTAAAATACTTTTATTCGATGTTTTTTTTTTTCAAAATCGTGACAAAATGTCATCTTTGCGACCAGGAGGTAACACAAACTAAATCAGCTTTTTTTAAACATCTGACTTTCAAAAGCAGGACTAAATTAGATGTTAATGGGGCAAAATCATATATTAAAAGTGGGAACTCAATAAGGTAATGAAAATGTAGGGGATAAAATTAGATATTAAATTTAAGTTTTTTTAATCTGATTTTCACATGAAATGAACACTAATGTGATTCCAAAATACCGTTTAACATTTGTGTCAATTCAGTGATTTGTTTAATGTCTACTAAATTAATCACGTGATCCAGTTCTCTATCCCATCCGCTAATGCTTGTTGCTAAGGTGTCAGGATAATATATTTCCAGTAAGCATTTTAATTAAAAAGGTGTTATGCAGTCTCCAGCTTAAAGAAAAATGTCATTTTTTTTATTCAAAAAGCTTTTTACTATAAATATCTGTCTTTTTCAGAACACTTTTTGTGCTTTCCGTTTCTATTTATTTTGTGGAATTTGACTGATTTCTATAATACTTAAATAAAAAATAAAAAGAAAAAAACCACCACACTAACAACACCCACTACCAAAAAACAACACCAGCAGCTACAACAACAACAACAAAAAAAAAGAAATGAAGTTTCCAGATTTATTTTTAAAATTAATGGCAGTGATGCTTTTAGTTTAGTCTCATTTTTCGATACCTAACTTTTAAAGATAATTTTAAAAAGTGAAAAAAGCTTTCTTGAAGCTTTCGTTTTAATGTTATAAGTTAAATTTACTATGAGAACCTTGAATAAATTCAAGCTGTTTTCCAACAGTTCCCAGAGCTGCGTGCGTGTAGTTTCAGATCGTAAAGCATCTATAACGAAGTACGATAAGCAAGCTCAAAATTCGGCCATTTTGCCAAAGTGTAAACAATTTGGTTTATCATGGCAGTAAACATGTCAGATTTCGTGCCAAAGAAAGTATTTGCGGGGAAGTTTGCTGCACTACTTTATCCAAAAGAAATCTGCAGCTAAAGCATAGAATCCTTGTTGAGACTTACGGCGACGATGCTCTGTCGGAATCAATATGCATAAATTGGTTTAGACGCTTCAAAAATAATGAGTTTCATGTTGAAGATAACGCTCTGGCGTACTGAAAAAAATTGAAGACGATGAATTTGAGGCATTACTTAAAACTCATGTCAGGCGCCAGTTGAACTTGTAGAATCATTAGGAATTATTCAAAAACAAGGACATTAGGTGCCGTACTAGTTGAAGCCTGGAAACATCGTACGACATTTTGTCACCTGTGAGCAGCTACTTCAACGGCAGAAAAGAAAAGGCTTTTCACTTGCATCGTATTGTGAGCGGCGATGAAAAGTGAATACACTACGATAAACCTAAGCGTAGAGGATCGTGGAGTAACTCGGCCATGTATCCACATTGGTGGCAAAACCGAATATCCATGGCTCGAAGCTTCTTCTCTGCATTTGGTAGGATCAGATGAGTGTAGTTTATTAAAAGCTGCTCAAACCGTCCGAAACCATCACGGGAGATTGCTGTTGACTACAATTGATGCGTCTGAGCCGAGCATTGAAGATAAAATGACCACTATACGAGCAGAGACACGACAAAGTTATTTTGCAACATGACAACGGTAAGCCACATGTTGAAAAACGGGTTAAAATGGAAAACTGGAAACGCTGAAATATGAAACACTAGCCCTCCCACCGTATTAAACCAGACATTACCCCGTCCGATTATTACTTGTTCCCATCGATGGTACATGAGCAGCACTTTCATTCTTATAAAGAAGCCAAAAATGGGTCAACTCACGGTTAGCCTCAAAAGACAATACTTTCAGTGACATGTTTCTGATTAATTTTTTTTAAAGAAAGCATTACTTTACATGAAAAATCAGCGATAATTTATTCAAGGTTCTAATATTTCCCGTAAGCAAAATACTCTGGTGTATTTTAAATAGAAATTATATTGATTGGAATATCAACTTTTTAAGAGTTTTCAGTTTATCGGCTTTTTTTCCTCATATTAATGGGTTTGTAAACAGTTAATTCTCATTTTTAAAAATATTGTAAAAATAAATATATAAATCTGTGAGGTTATTTTAAGAAAAGTAGCAAAGTTAATTTTAAATTAATCTGATTTGGAAAGTATTACTTATAGCATGAAATGTAGTCTAGAAGCATTTTTAAAAATCACGGCCGTCTTTTTTTCTTTTTTGACGTGTGGCTGTCTGTTTGGGGGATTAACTACTTAACTTTTCAAAATTAACAGAATTTCAATTATCTAATATTTTATTGAATTTTAGTTACTTTCTAGCCTTATGTTTGAAGATGCTTTCTGAAAAAATAGAATCTGAATACAAAATCTTAATTTAAAAATTTAATAACTGAGATAATACTGAAATATCATGATAGAGGTAACTCAATTTATAAAATGCTATAATATTTTATTTATTATTAAGCTATATTTTTTAATATCTAATTTTTCACATTATTATTGTTATTTTGATGGTCAACATGGTAAAATTATCTTATTAAATTTTTGTAGTACTTTACATTAGTAATTACATAATGATTTTTGTCAACTATTATTAAACATTGAGAAAGGAAATCCTACAAGCTTTTTCAATTTTCGATTATTAAATATAGTTTTCACTTAACCTAACTTTAATTTTTTTTTATTTATTTATAAATTATAATTAAAAGAAAATTTTAAATTCTTGTAAATATTCATTAGTCATCGAATTTTTTTCTTCGCACTTAATGTCCTCATTTATAAAAGCAATCAAAAGTTTATCTAAATAAAACTGCCACAGTTTTATTATTATTATTATTTTTTGTTTTTACTATTCGGGGCCCATTTTCGAAAAAAATGGCAACTGAAAAAAAAAAAAAAAAATTACATTCCCCAAGAAGTTCTGCATTTAACTAATAAAAAAGGTTTGCAGACTGTAGTCAATTTCTAAAAATGGAATGAAATTAAGTAGAGGTAGGTAACATATGTAAAAAATATGTATTTAAGATTTTCTAAAAATATTTTCAAAAATAATTTTATTAATTTATGAATAAGTCCGAAAAGTTTGATTAAGCTCAGATAATTGTATGGTTTTTATAGAATGTCCAAATTAATGTGTTTTTACACCGGAAAAAGCTCGTAAAATATCCATAATAATCTTTGGTACACCGCTGACGAAAAAAAAAATAACCAAAAATTTGAACGCGTTGGAAAGGATGAAAAAATAATTAAAATTACTTTGGTCTTTCCTCTTTGTAATAAACAATTTTATCGTTAAACTGTTTTTATTAAGTTTGTCGTCTTTTTGCAGCAGGTTATGCTGTTTTGTTTTTGTTTTTTTCCAGCGAATTAGCGGAGGTACCCATTTTAGTTAGACAAATAATACAGCTTAATTAAATTGCATTATCATAAACTGAGAACAAATTTAGTCCTTCAATATACCCTATAGCGCTGTGAATGTTTTGTTACTGGAAAAACAGCATAACATGTTTTGTTTTTACACTGAAACAAAGCATATAATTATGTATATAAAAGCCTGAAATTCTAGAAAAATTAGAGAAAAATAACGCTACGTAGAGAAATAAGAACGGGAATCCTATTTCCTATATCATAGGTATTTATTCAGGTCTTCACCTACTCGTTCGTGTGGGTAGGTAAGTGATACTAAGGACAACTTTTACACCCATCTACTCATCCTGGATTTCAAAATCGGGGAGCAGAGTTCGAATTCCAGTTTAATTCCCTGTATTCACTTACGCGCAAATATCCTTGGGGGGAAAAGGTATTAATCCGTCTCTTCCCTACAGTTATGAGTTAAATAACAGAACAGATTGGGTTTTATAGCCTTGGCTTGGCAACCAGTCTACCGCAGGATAATCTTCTACTTAGTCATGTCTCGAAAGAGACATGATCGCCCAATCACGTATGGCACTTAACTGACCGACTCATCCTAACGTGGTGGCTGGCAATACGAAAGAGAGGCTTCGGAACCGCTCGACGGGCACATCCGTCTCCCGTCAAGGGCGGATCAGAACTCTCCCCGATCCCAAGCATGACTGAATATAGATAGGTTATATATTTGAGTGATGGTCTATTTCTGGTTTACTTGACCAAATTTCAAAAGGTATTATCTACTGTTCCATCAAGAAGAAACACCCGAGATAGAAATAGAACCACATCTTCCCCTTCTGAGTTGGTAACCAGTGTATCACATTTATATAAGTATCAAAATGAATGCAAAATAAATTTTGTATGTGTGGGTACACGGAGAAAGAAATCCCCTACCCGGGAAAAGGTCCTTGTCCGTGTCGTCGTTACAACTTGCTGGCGGATGGAAACGAGGCTTGACAGCGCTACCCAACGATTTGGAGAAATTTATTTTCGCCAATACGTCCATAATGTACAAGTTCATTCTGTACTTTGTGGACTGAAAAGAGACTCGAAGAGTGTTGTGGAAATTTCTTGTATATTCAAAACAAGTACAAGTTATTTCGACATACACATACCGCACCAAACAACACAATTTGAACATTATTTAGAAAATAAAATTATGCACGATTTTTTTTTTTTTTTTCAGAAGTCAAGAGAAATCTTTAGCGACAGAAAATGGTACATTCATTTCTCAACCGACCGGACCATGTGGACACAAACACATTTTGTAACGTATTTGTAATAAACCGGACGTGAAGCTTAAACTAATCAGATTACAAAACAAAAAGCCAACCTAAATTTCGACACGAGAAAGTAATTACTTTCCAGAAGGAGACACAAAACTCAGCGAAATTTCACGGAATTTTAAACCCGTCCGAAAAAAAAAAATAAAATAAAATAAATAAAAAATTAAAAAAAATTTTTTTTAAAATAAAAAATAATAACCTATCTCTGCGATATTTTAAACTAAAAGTAAATATTTGTTTCAAATCAGATTAATTTTACTTTAAAGTCAAGTAATATTCCTCAAATAGTGTTTCAGAAAAGTATATTTTATTTTAGAATATCTTTAATAAAGACAAATGGCTAAAAATGGTGCGATTTTCGTCATCATCATTAGTCGCTTATTCCCCATTTTTGCAGATTGCGCATCAACATGAGATTATTCTCATGTTAAAATTTTTTCAGCTTACTCTTCCATGCCGACTGAAGTCATGTTGGAGGAGAGCGCTTAGAGATTTTTCCGCAGTAGATTGCCAGTTCTTTCTGTGGTAGACTGGTTGGCAACCAAAGCGACATAATTCAGTTCCGCTATTAACCCTTTCCAAGCTGGTTTTGAACTCATAGTTTTCTTCTCCTAGACTGGATTCCACCCAAGGCTATAGAACCTGGTCTGTCCTGTTATTTTTTCATAACTGGAGAGAGAAGAAACCTTTAAGTGAATGTAACGAATTTATGCCTTCCCCAATGTATTCCCGATTGAAATTCGAACTCTGCTCCCCGATTCCTCAATTCGAGCAGCTATCCATTACGCCAGCGATTTTTAGCAATCTTAAAAAAAAAATTTTAAAAAAATAAAAAAATAAAAAAAACTCCAGTCAATTTAAATTAGTTTTGAAATACAGCAAAATATTGTTTATTGGAAATATTAAATTTAATCTATTATTCTGAAATTAAAACTAAAATAAAAAGTTCAAAAAATATTATTTTTTAAAAAATATTTTAAACTTTAGGAATCGCATTTCTGTAGAGGTACCTAGATTTTGGCAAGATTTACTATATAATATTCAGTTTGCATGATTGAGGGAGAAAAGGCGGCTTAAGTGACATTATTGAAAAGTACTTATTGTGCAAAATAAGTGTTTATCTTTTTGTTTTTTGTATGTGCCGTGTCCCTTCCAGGCGTAAGCAATCATGGCTCTACACAAATTTCTCGATCTTAAACTTATTTCACCTAAGCCCTGTTCCGCCATTCATTTGCTCAAGCTAACTAATTATACAGTATGTTTTCCTTTGTACTATGAATATCAGATTTTTCAAGTCCCAATTCAGTCAGTTAAGTGCCATACGTGAGATACGGTTGAGCGATCATGTCTCGAAAGAGATATGAGTAAGTAGAAGATTTTCCCGCAGTAGGTTGCCACTACTTTCTGCGATTGACTGGTTACCAACGAAGGCTATAGAACCCAATATATCCTGCTGTTTAACCCATAGCTGGAGAGAGAAGCGACGAATTTATAATTTTCCACCAAGAGTGAATACAACGAATTGAAGTGGAATTTGAAATCGGCTCTTCGAGTTGTCGTTCCGAGTCGATATCTACCTCAAATGTCTCTTAATGCTAAGTATTATTTTCCTTTTTGTTTCCAAAACTTCGTTACTCATATGTTCAGCCCACAGCATCCTCATCTTCCTTCTGTAGAACAGCATTTCTGTTGCTCGCTGCCATACGGAAAGAGATCACGTAGTAGTTTAGCACTTTTTTCAGTGTTTATAGCGAAATTTTTCCATTTCTTAATACTGGGCTTAACTTTTGGAATGTTTCCTTGGATATCCCAATACGCCTTCGGATATCAGTGTTATGCACTGTTAAAAAAAAACTTCCCAGAAATTTAAATTTCAGCATTTGTTTGATTTTGCTGAAAAATAACCAAAAACTAAAACTTGAAGTTTTATCATCAAATCTATTTTTAGGAATAAAGACTAAACGATATTTTTATGTAAAAATTATCTTTATCCTTTTTAGAACCTTTAAAATTTTAGTTAATTTTTTTGTTTTTTTCTTTCGATGCGGTATTATAGGAATCCTTCTCGGATTTTTGTTAATTCGGAGTATCGAGATTAGTCAATAAATTAAAATATGGTTGCGGAACTGCTCGTAGTTCGGTCGTTTAGAATATAATCTGATGACTGGAAAAAAATAAAATTCACGAGGAAAAGAAAGCGTAGTATTAACAATTAACATTAGAAAGAGTGATGTCCTTTATTTTTATTGTTAAAGATTTTGAATATAAACTGTATTGCGTATGTATGTGAGAACAGCGAAAAATATGGGTCTGCTTTTGTGGGGAAAAAATACAATTTGGAAATTCTTGTAAAAATCAGATAATTGTCGGATTTAATTAAATTTTAGGACATTACAAAATGAACTGTTTTCGTTTTCTTTTCTGGTCTTCGTTCAATTTTTTTTTTTTTTTTTTACATTTGTTACTCTACTTATTTAATTCGATCAAACCTCATGAAATTCTTTTTGCTCAGCTTCATGTTTAAGGTAAATTAAATTTTTTTTTAGGGATGGGGTGGTCAAACAGGAACCCCAGTTACAGAAAATCTTTTTTTTAGAATTGCTTTTAAGAAAATATTATGAAAACTATAGTCTTAAGAAAAAAATTTTTAAATTTGCAAGAATTTTTTTTAATTTAATTAGAGTAATTTATAAAATTTTAAACCTTAAATTTCTATAAAATTCAGTAAAATATTACAATTGTTGAAATATTTTAAATTTTAAGATTCCTGGTTAGTTAAAAAGTGATCTTTAAAAAAAAAAAAAAAAAAAAAAAAAAAAAAAAAAAGCGTTTACGTTGTATTCGTCATGTAATTATACTACAAGTAACATCCCCTTACAAAAATCTCGCAAAAATATAATCAATAAATGTATGTGTCAACACCTCAGAAAAACATTCATGTTAAAAAAGAAAAAGTCTTTCATTGATATTTTAAGTAATATTTGTTTTAATTCAGTTAAAATCTTAAATCAGTCAAGTAACGTTTCAGAAAAGTATATTTATTTATGAAAGATATATATTTTAAAGAAAACTAATGTGTTGACAGCTTTGTCAGTATGGACGATTTTGACTATTTAAAACTGTAGTCCTTCCTATAAATCTAAATTCGGTTTGAAATACAGCAAAGTATTTAACTTGGAAGTATTACATTTAATATAATCGCTTGAAATGTAAAATAAAAACTTCAGGGAAGATGTTTAATTTTTTAAATGCATTTTACTTAGCTATCACTTTTCTTTAGTGGTAGCTATATATATGTGTGGGGGGGGGATTATTTTGTTTTACGGTATATTCAAATCAATCGATGAATTATTTAAGGCCGACAAAATGTTTAGAATAGGTTCTTATGAATAGAATATGTATTTTTTGTAAGAAGTCAGTTTTGAAATCAGGTTTCATTCACGTATTTTTTTTAAATAAGTTTTTTGACGCGAGTTGGATATAAACTTATTTCTGGTATTTTTACTATAAAAATCTATTTGTATGGTTTCATAGTTAACCCCCAAACTAGAGCCAATACAGTTTGCTCATAGCTAGGACCCTACCAGACTGGGTCCGAGTAGACCGAAGAACAATAGCAATTAAGGAGGCGGTTTCACGATCCTCAAAGCCTCCAATCTCCCGATCAGAGGACTTGCTTCCGGAAGGGTGGACCTGGGAACAACAACAATTAAGGAGGCGTTTTCACGCTCCTCAAAGCCTCCAATCTTCCGGTCAGAGGCATGATTGTCAATAGTAGAATATTTGATCGTTGGAATCAGTTTGAATGTCAACGTCGGGCTTAATTATGTAAATGATAGTGCTTGCTGTGACCGATTGATCAGATCGGATTCTCTAACTGCCCGTCTGGCTCAAGTAAGGACCAAAGAGGAGTTTTGCCCATCAAGATGACTACTATGGTTTCGGTTAATGATTTGCTCAGCCTCCAGGCCGCCACCAACAGGGCCTCTATTTGGTTGGGTTTGATTTGTTTTACGGCACATCAACTTCAGTGGGTTATTTAATGCCGATAAGATTTTTTACAATAGATTTCTATGAATAAAACATGTATTTTTTGTAAGAAATCTGTTTGTAGATCAGGTTTCGTTGACATATTTTTGTAAAGCGAGTTTTGTCAAGAGTCAGATGCACTGCTGGTATGTATTTTTCCTTCAAAAATGTATTGCTGTTAATATTTTCTTCTCTAAAAACCTCTTTATACTTTCATACTGTTTTACCCCAGTTTAAGGGGCTAACTATTTGCTCATAGCTGGAACCCTAATAGATGCTACCACCCCTAGGTTAGAGTGGACCTGAGAGCAGCAATTAACAAGTAGTTCCACGCTCCTAGAAATTAATTTTAGATATGAGGCGCGAGATTAAATCTTGTCGGTGGTTCTGTCGATTTTCAAATCAATGATAACGGTTGTAGAATACAGAACGACCTAACGGTTGCAATAAAAAGTAACATCCTAAAATAAATACGGAACCTGTTTTATCTAAGATGAACGGTTAAGAATTGTTTTTCTTAGATTTTTAACTCGAGAACTTTTAAAAACACATTGTAAAAAGTTTCATTAAAAAAAAAATATTAAAAAAAGTACAACTGAGTTCAATTTTGTTAATATAAATATATCACCGAAAATGTTATGAAATATCATGAGCTTTTGTTTTATTATGGTAATTAACGTGGATCCTTTAACAAAAATTACGCAAACAAGTCTATTCGCGAATATACGTTGCTGGTTGCGCATGCGTAGTGCCTGTGTGGTAGGTAAAATTCCTTTGTCTACACCATGGTATTCTCTTAAAAGCTGGAAGTTTTATAGTCAAGCATGACGTCATATCTAATGGCTGTGGCGAATTAGGCCGAACCAAACGAGCGTGTTTCCCCCCACCACCACAGAAGATGGCGTAGGTAATTCAGTCATCCAGGGTTTGTTGTTTTGTTAATTCGAATTCCAAACAATAATACTAAAAACAGTTATGCTCGTTAAATTATATATATATATATATATATATATATATACACACACACACATATATATATATATATATATATATATATATATACACACAAACAAACACGTGCGCAGGAATTCAATAGTCAAATTCTTAGAATTAAAATATTTGGGTAGGTGGTCCGCCGAAAAAAAAAAAAAAAAAAAAAAAAAAAAAAAAAAAAATTCGATTTAGAAAAGACTTAGTTCACAGTAAAAATTTACGCTTGAGAAAAAAAAACAAAAATAATATCGTCAGCAAATGTTCCCTGACCGTCCGAGTTGCTTTCTGCACGTGTTGGCGGCGAGAGAAAGAACAAGCTATGTAGCCACGTCTTCTTTTGTGTTGAGGACCAGAGAGATGACTATCTCTAAGCTTTTCAAAGTTAAAATCTGTTTGTTTTCTTAAGGATTTTTCCCGAAAGTATACTCGAGAAAACTAAGGGTTTAGTTCTCTCTGATTAGTCAAATATTTCACATGGTGATATTAATTTTTAACCATTTGATTTAAACAACGTTGTATCTTTTCGGTATGTTTGTAAATATTCAGTTATTGAGTAGAAGTTTGGGCGGGTTTTAATAGGGTATTTACGTGGCTATGTAATTGTATTGAAAACAGAATTCATTTCCTAATGGCATCTTGAAGTGTACATGATATTTATGCCCATATCAGTCAAGTGCCATACGGGATACACGCTTGGGTGATCATGTCTCTTTCGATCTATGACTGACTAGGTAGATTTTCCTGTAGTAGGTTGCCATTTCATTCTACGGTAGACTGGTTGCCAATGAAGAATTCAGAACTCAATCTATCCTGCTATTTAACCCATAGATGGAAGGAGAATAGATGGACTCATACTTTTCTCAATAGTATTTGTGCATAAGTGAATGCAACGAATTCAACAGAAATTCGAACTCGGCTCTCCAATCTCTTATTCAGAGCCGATATCCATTGAACCACAACGCACATCTCTTTTGATGCGGTTCGCTCTTAATAACTGTTAGATATGAGGTCGACGTGCGTAGATACTTTCCAAATTTTCAGCTTCAGAATGTAGACAAAGGCATTCTACCTACCACACAGACAGTACTCAGTGGTACATGATATTGACACGGTTGAAAGTACTTAAATATCTCACACCTATTTTCACATACAAAATGTCATCAAGCGTGTGTCCTTTATTTATCCCATTTTCCCCAATTATTATCAGTGAAATTAATATATTTGTGTCATAGACAGAGTTGTATTTGTTTTAAACCATTTATAGAATGCATAGCGGGAGCTAACGGCATCGGTGAGTGTTAGGAACAGAACGATTTCTATCGCGATGCTTTTGTGTTTATTTGTGTGTCTCTTGAACTTCGAAACATCAAGCCTTAAGTTGAACATTGCAAAAGACATCGCCATAGAAATACCCGAAATTATCAAATTGTTAACAATATTGTCTTAAACTAACCAAGATGCAAACCAACCCAGTACACTGATATAAGTTCCTCAATTCATTTTTCGGTTATTTTTCAGTGATCGACACATTTGTAAAAAGTTAATTTTCGCTTTTAAAAAATTTTACAAAAACAAAATATCTGTTAACGTTATTTTTGAAAAATTAGCAAATTTAAAAGTTAAATTAAATTACACTACTGTTTATAACATGAAATTTACAATAAAACTTTTTTTTTTTTTAATCACGGCGGTGACAAGTGATTGATGTGTGAAGTGAATGATGACAGCTAATATGGTGATTAGAATAGACATAATTGTCCCATTTTTTTTTCCTTTAAGGGGAAGAAACCGTGAGACACGTGACGTTTTAACACAGAAATTACCATCTAAATAAATAAATAAATCTGAAATACACAAATTAAAAAAATTAATTATTTTAAAAAATACGAAGGTTCAACTATGTATTAAACTTTTCAATTTTCTATTAGTAAATATAATTATTACTTAACTTAACCGCCACAAGATGTAGAATTTTTTAAGCATTTTTAAAATTTCCTAAATTATAATTAAAAAAAAAACTTAAGTTTTAAAATTGTATTATTCATCCAAAATTTGCTTCAGGCTATAATGTCCTTAATCTATATATATTTATAAAAGCAATTAAAAGCTTATCAAATTAACTAGATAGGGTTTTTTATTGTTTAAGAAAATACCTTTCTTTAGGAGAGATACCGCCACCATATCGCTAAAAAAAAAAAAAAAAAAAGCATAGTATGATGAAAAAGAGGTCCCAAACTTAGAAAAAACGAATTTTTTTCCATCAAAAGAGTAAAGAGCCAAGTATTGTTTTAATTGTTTTTAATCCCTTCTAACGCGTTCAAAATTTTGGTAAAAAAAAAAAAAAAAAAGTTTTGATTTTTGTTAGCGGGGAGCCAAATCGTTACGAGAGTTTTGTGGTGATACCGACCGAGCAAAGCCATGGATCAGATGTTTGCACTCTCACGACAAAAATAGCAAATGACCAAAACTAGTCGGTGCGCAGCCGGATCGACGCAGATGTTCCGGTTGAAAACAAAAAATTAAATATTAAATTTCCAGTTCGCGAGCCTACGCCAATTTTATTTATCGACCAATGGGAAGCCCAGAATCAAATACTGATGTGAATTCCCAAATGATCTGCTGCGATCCAAAAAGTTGAAATAAAAAGCCGATACAGAAAGCATCGCCAGGCAGACAGACTGACCCACACAGACTGACTCGAGAGAAACGAGAGTAATTAGTATCTCCCTTGACCAAATCAAGCGGCTTACTATGCTCGTCGCCCTTACCTCTTCTTTCCTTCTTCGCTGTCTCAAAACTACTTACTGACCTAAGGAGCGGATACATCAAAGACATTCCTTACTTACAGCGTTCCCACATACCTAAGCATTAATTCTCTTTTCAGCATTTTATTGCCATGAACATTTTAACGTCCGCTGGACCCATATTTAAAAGGATTACTTTAATTGTAAAAACTTTAATTGATATGCGTACATATAAAATGTTATTTCTCAACTCAGTTTACTTTTCTTGATTTATAATCTTTTTATGACTTATAGTGGGCTATCTACAACGATGCCAAATTCCGTTAAACTGCAACAATATACAACTACCCTTCAAAAGAATGAACCCCCACTATAGTTTACAATGGAAAACGTAATATTTCATAACTAATTTTTTCCGGTGACTAACATCTTAATTTGGAAAGTCTTGCAAAAAAAAAAAATAAAAGTTTTTAAAAAATAAAAAAAAAATAAAATAAATAAAATAAAATAATTGTCAGATTTGAATGAAACTTTCAGGACTTATTCATAAATGAATTAAATTTTTAAAAGTATTAGTAAAAGTTTTTTTTCATCTGTTATCCCCACCCTTTATATAAATTCATGAAATTCAAGAAATTGAATTCCTTAGGCAAAATTGATTTTGTTAGTTAAACGTAGGAATGTAAATCATGTATTTTTTGTAATTTTTCTTTTAACTATTTAGCCTTTTTTACCGAAAGTCTGCTCCGAATAGTAAAATAAAAAAGTGCAATAAAATTATGATATTTAAATGCCTTAATAAGTATAAATTTCAGCCAGTCGGAAAAAAAAAACTTCGATTAACAATAAAATTTTCAAAGAATTGTTTTCATTTGTTTTTTGTTTTTTTTTTTAATTATAATAATTTATAAAATTTCAAAAATATCTTTAAAATATTTTTGAAGACTTGTAGATGTTAGGTTGGTAGGTTATAAATTGAAGACTATATTTACTAATAAAAAAATTGAAAAGTTTAATACAAATCATGTAGCCATCGTATTTTTAAGATATTTCCATTTTTTATTTTTGTAAAGTAATTTCTGTGTGTACATTAAAAGGATATGTTTCAGGGTTTCTTCCCCCTCTGGAAAAGGTAAAATTATGTCACTTGTGATCGCCATACACTTATCTCGCATCTGTCAGCAAGTTCAACTCCGTTTTAGAAATAGATTTTTTTTCCTAAAATTTCATGCTATAAATAAAAACTTGAGTAAATCAAATTAATATAACATCAAATTTGTTAATTTTCTAAAAATAAATGGTCACTGCAAAATTTTTAAAACCGAGAATTAACTTTTGTTTACAAAATGTGTCGATCGCTCAAAATAATGGCCAAGAAATTGAAAGATTAGAAAAAAAAAAATCTTTAAAATTTTAGATTCCAATCAATATAATTTCTGTTTGAAGTACACCTGAGTATTTTGCTTACTGGAAATAGTAAATTTAATCATTTAGCTTTCAATTAAAACTAAATTAAGTTTGAAGAAAACTTTTTAAAACTTTAAATTATTAGTTATCGAAAATAATTGGAGGCCCACACTTTAGGAAGTTGCAGGGAAATGGGATAAAAATCAATAATTAAATAATAAATACTCCACCATTTAATTCGTAATAAAAGGAAACGGAATCGGTTTTGCGCCATTTGCGCAATTTTATGACATCATTTCCGGAAAGGAGAGAAGCGCACTCTCTCCACTTTTCAGCATATAGCGTAAAATGGAGCCGAGATAGAATATTATAAACTTTCTTATTACTTACCCTAACTTCTGGACCAGAAAAGGAAGACATTGAGAAATGTTTCCCTACAATTTCTCTATAAATAATAAACAAAAACACACGGTCCGTGGTAGAAAAAGAAGTCAGTGTCTTTTGTTGTTTATTTGTGAACACACACACCTACGATGCACCAACACGCAAAACTTAAATTCTATTAAGTATTTATCGAAGTGAAGTAACGCGTCGAGAGAATTGTAATGGTAAGTAAAATCTAAGTTCAGTCCTAACTCAGAGCTCAACACTCGATGCATTGTGCTAAACTAAGGTTAATAAAAGAACTGATAATTTGAAAGATAGAAAGTTTACTTAATTGTACGAGTTATGCATATTAAAATGTTTACATTTTTAATATCGATTAACGAACTATACGTTATATATGTTCAATTTAAATAGTTTTATTTTAAATTATCAAGATGAATCTTTCAGAGAAAACGAATAGCCTAACGAATTAAAGTATTGGTTTGTGAAGTTCGTGACAAAATAGGGACTTTAATCCCTGGGTCAGATAGTGGAATCTCAGACTCCTTTCTAAAAGGAACGAGCAATAATTGAGTAGTACTAAAAAGAACAAGATGAGATATGCTTAGAGGTGAACAACATGTCCCAGTAGATTAAATTAAGAGGTCAGTTCAAAAAAATTTTCTGAAGATTATTCCAGGTCGACAGACACCAGAACGGACTCGAAGAGCACAGACAAATCGTTGTGATAATTATTTAAGATGAAGTGTTTAACAAATAAATAAATAATAAAAACAAACAAAACAAAAATAAATCCTCTCTACTATATATGCATTCACATACGCGCAAATACCCTTGGGAAAGGTATTAATCCGTCTCTTCCTTCCAGTTATGGGTTAAATAACAAACCAGATTGGATTCTATAGCCTTGACTGGCAACCAGTCTACCGCAGAAAGCAATGGCAACCTACTACAGGATATTCTTCTGCCCAGTCAGTCAGGTCTCTTTCGAGACATGATAGCCCAAGCGTGTTTTACGTATGGCACTTAACTGACTGACTGACTGACTATATATATCCTATCTGACACGCTCATTGAGATAGTTGCGTCTGCTCAGCCCATTGTCTTTACTACCAGTTATGAAAGCTCTTCTCGCGTTTTTTGCTCTCTAACAGTGCTTTATTTTATGACAATAATTATGTCGTCGAGTAGTGAAGAACATACAATATCCTCTATTATAATCAAGCCGTGTGTGTGTGTGTGTGTGTGTGTGTGTGTGTGTGTGTGTGTGTCCGTCCCTCCTGTCACTTTTGCTTTTTTTAGATCTTAATGTAAGATACTCAGTTGTAGGTGTGTGTGTGTGTATATATTAACATCATTTTAGACAGCGTATCGATAAATATTTTGTCGTCATGTTTTACGGCACTCGTAAAATAATAATGAAT
>JBBBDQ010000432.1:5652500-5694428 GCA_037127315.1 Ascarosepion bandense
AATCTAATGTAAATAAATTCTTTACGTTCAATTTTGCTGTCTAAGGAACCTTATGCGTCTCATGGACCAACTGATTTTTTTCTTGGTTTATATTTTATTTATGCTAAATAAGTATAGCTTCTGGTTTGTGCTAATATTTTAAACTAGAAATACTTGTGACAAATTCAGTTTTTCTATTTTAATTTGCTGATGAATCAATGATTGAACAAGATTCTGGACAATTTTACGACAATAAAATATACGTAGAAATTCCCCTATCGCATTGTTAAGTACTTGAGCCGAACAAAACATTGGAATGACAATGAATGCTGGTCGTTACTTGAATTTCACTAAAACAAATGTAAAGCATTATCACCCATCTTTCCTTCTTTGATTTACCCACTAAAACCAAGTAGCGTCTCTGATAAGTGTATGGCCACGGGGTCAAAACAGACTGGTCAATTATTTATCAGGTATTGGAAGAACATAACGTACGCACTAAATAAAGAAACAAATGGAGGGACAAGCAGAATTATGTGATAGGGGAACCAAAATTGTTTTCACGTTTCAAAATATCTGTGTTTACGCTCTACCATACCAGGGTTTGTGTCTGCTTTGAAGCAGCTACATACATTTTCTAATAACGTGGTTCTGGGTATGCATCTAGCAGCAAGGTCTCTGATTGGGAGGAAGATGGAACCACTTCGTAATTGCTGTTCCCAGGTCTACTCTGACCCAGAGTGGAAGCACCTGTTATGGTCTCAGCTATGAACAAATATTTAACTCCCAAACTGGGGTCAAAACATTATGAAAGTATAAAAATAGACTTATAGTAAAAGTTCCAGAAATACATTCTTGAAGAAAAAAAGATTACATCTGACTCAACAAAACCCACTCTACAAACTTATTTCTAACAAATAACATATTCTAGTCATACAAATCTATTGTAAAAATTTTGTTGGCATTAAATAACCCATCGCGGTTGATATGCTGCAAAACAAACCAAATCAAATATAATGATGTAGTTAACCGTCTTTTTCTCCTTAAAGGTGACAATTACGACTTTCTTCGGTTTTGTCTATTTTTGCTTTATTTTGGTACTAATGCATGTGTTCTGAGCTACAATTTATTTGTTATTAATATGAGCGAGATAAAGGAATGTGGGGGTAAAAAAAATACGAATTCCAATATAACCATCATGACATCAAATCCGATGTGTATACTACGCACATGCATTAAAACCAAATGTTAGCTATGTGGTGACAAGTTTTAACTAGGCGCTGATTTTATCAAAACAAAAATGTGTCAATTCTCTTACATATGCGTAGGTATTATCGCTGGAATCATTAGAATAAAAAAAATGAGTTCGATCCTCACTGGGGACGCCATACTTTCAGCCCTGTACCACATCTAAACTGCGCTTAGGAAAAAAAAAAAAAAAAAAAAAAAAAAAAAATCACCATATTTTTAGATTTTAAAATTTTAATAAGTTAAAACAAAACAAAAAAAACAACGCAATTTCAAACCGATAATAATTGACGAGAAATAAAAGGGAGAGACACTGAACTATTTTTCGCACGGGAAAACAAGTCGTGGAAGGATGGAGTAATTGAATTAAAAGGATGGCGGAAGAGATTAAAATAAAACGGACAGTTATATATATTCGAATCTCACCTTGGTCAATTTGTCAGGAGGTAAGTGGCTTCTTGGAGTTATTGGACTGGGAAGATGTAGCACCTTTGAATAGGTGCGTGAAAACCATACTGTAGATGTACCCAAACAAGTGAAATTAGGTAGACAATAGTTGTTCAGAAGATGTTGATGGTTTTGCTAGTACGAAGTAATAAGTCATAATGACCGAGGGTTTGAGCATATGAACCTTGTTCGGACTGTTGATCACGCTAAATTATGCTCTCACTCCCAAAAATTAATGTCCGCTCGGTGCATTCGCAGCATAAACCACAGGTTGGTTCTGATGAGTGTTAGACAAAAATGTGCCTGAGCAGGTGTCTGCAACAAGTATTGGCTGGCTGCTCTAGCAGACGGATTTTCTCGGAAAGAAGTAGCATATATATATATATATATATATATATATATATATATATATATATATATATATATAATTTATAATAAATATTCATTGCCCTATTTTTATATTGAGTACTGTTTTAAATTAATATTTTGAACGTTGCAATTATTTTCTTCGTTCCTAATTCATTTGGATATATTACGAAAATTAACGAAACCGGTTATAAACAACTGACAATTTGAAATGATTTGTTTGAACATTATTTTTGATCGATACTCGTATTTAAATAGATATTCTGTTTATAATCAAACAGTATTGTATATTTATTTCTACCGGCCTGATTCTTTGCGATAATTTTTTTATGATGAATTCGAAAATTGTGTTATAGGCTTAATTTGACTTCGTTTAGACTGATCGTCATTCGTGGTCGAGAGGTGTAAGACGCGCCACACTCCTTGGTGGCTTCCCTAATGTGGACAGGGGTCGCAGGTTCGAATCCTGCCGAATGATACACGTTTTCGTAACAAAGATTTATCGTAGATAATCAGGCCGGTAGAGATAGTGTGATTATAAACAGAATACTTACTTAAATACAAGTATCGATCAAAAATGATGTTCAAACAAATCATATATATATATATATATATATATATATATGTGTGTGTGTGTGTGTGTATGTGCGCGCGCGCACACACAAATGCGAGTGAGTTTGGTATTGAATTATAAATTTTCAAACCTAATCACTTATTAAAGATAGCTAGAAACTAATTTGAAAAGCGGTATAAAATTTGTAAAATAGAGAATTCATTTATTAAGTGTGTATAAAACTTCCCAACGTTCTTTCTAAAAATTAGAAATTGAATGCACAATAGAAAATTGATTTTTTTTTTCAAAATAAAGCTGAAAACTTTTACACACACTAACGGCAATATTTATGCATAAAATACGTCGCAAATATAAAAATATTGAATTTAATTTTATAAATAATTAATTTTATTTTATAAATAAGATTCTAATGAAGCCAAGGTATTTGAAATACTAACTTTGAACGTCCTCTGATTCCAAAGATTACGAATAATATTATCGAAATTTAGAATAATCAGTCGGAAAATGAGTAATCAAGCACAATAAAATAAGGACGCAGAATGGTTAAAGAAAGAGCCAATCACTGCCCCTGGACGGGTCACGCGATATTGCCTATATAAGCACCAAGATCAAAAGACCCATCCTCTGATTTCATCCACGACGTTATTCAGACAGCACAATGAATGTTCCCTTCACCACGATCCCTATGTGGTGACATCAAGTCATGGAATAATGAACACGGTTCAAAAGAAATTGCCACATACTATCTAAAGAAGCTAGCCGTGTATGAAATAGACCACTTCTTCAACAAGGACTTTTGACAAGATACCTGAACGCCTTTTCTCTTAAGCCACAAACGTATATTGTCTCCAAACACTTTCTTATGTATATTATATATACTCTGAAGTATTACTCTTCAGAAATGAAGAGAGTTCTTTCGGTGACTTGCGTGTGTATACACTGCTTATATACAACACGTTAAAATTCCCCTTCTCTAATTCCATGCACCTATGGCTTAGTGGGTAGCGATCCCGGCCAGAAGCAAACTACAGTGATGAATTGTGATACAGCGAAACCGGCTTGTATCTGAAGACTAATATATTTTTTTTTTTCATTCGTCATATATATATATATATATATATATATATATATATATATATCTCGCTTAACACCAAGCAAAGCTACTTGGTGCGCTGGGGTTACAATGAACGAATAAAAAAGGTACAGGGGATGTCGAAGAAATGATCAGAGATGGATGAGAAACAAGCAGATAGAATATGGCAATTGACGTTTCATTTTAACTTTTGAGAATTGTAAGCAATCAAATAGAAATAAGTTCTACAAACGGAAAGTGTGAGAAAAGATACTATTGAAGTAGAAGAGACGGTTACATTTAACTATTTCGGCGGTAAAGGGATGGGGATCTTGATGCCAATCTCGGAGCACGGGTAAATACATGTGATCGAGGTACAAAAGAAAGAAGCCCGTCAGAGTAATTGCCATAAAATTGGAGAAAGATAGAGGGAAGCCACGTCACGTTGGTGAAAAAGTGACTGAAGGTGGGTTGTCAAGTCAGGATCGATTATATTGCAGATCCTTTAGATTTTGTCAAGAGCCTCAAGATGAATAGCAGAGCATTCGAACAGATATGGCAACAGTATTCAATGCACGAACGAATCAGTCACTTAAATGCCATACGTGGGCGATCATGTTTCGAAAGAGATATGACTGACTGGGCAAAAGATTATCTCGCAGTAGGTTGCCATTGCTTTCTATCGGTAGACTGGTTGGCGACCAAGGCTACAGAACACAATCTGTTCTATTATTTAACCCACAACTGTAGGGAAGAGACGGATTAATACCTTTCCCAAAGGTATTTGTGCGTAAGTGAATGCAATGAATTCAACTGGAATTCGAACCCGACACCCCGATTTGTCGTTTCGAGTCGATATCCACCGTACCACAACGCACATCCAATGCACGGGCGAATAATAGATTTATAAATGTGCAAAATGGATTCTAACGAGAAAAACATACTGGCCCGACAAAGTTATCTAACCTTTCTAGCAGAAGATGCAGCTATGGATTCGATGTAGTCATTCCATTTGAAGTCAATTGAGAGAGTGAGGCCAAGGAGGCGCAGTGCGTTGCTCTCTAAGAAACTATATTTGAACATTGAATACATTTTAAATAGTAAAGATTGTTGCGATTCTTTATCATCAAAAGCTGTCGCCTAAGTCGTTTGAGCCTGCATGACTTAGAACTGATCCTCCATAAACATGGGGTTGTATTGTGGATATATTATCGTAGATATAATTAACAACTTCTAGTGTACGCCAAACAATTGAAAACTAATAATATAAAGTAAGACAAAATATATTCAATAGAAAAAAATCATATTTAAAAAAAAAAAATTGTTCACGTGTTCAACTAAGTAAAAAGTTATTCGATAAAACCGCTCTGATCCCCGGGACAGCCTTGGTGTGACCACAGAAGCTATTGCATGCCCAGCTCAAATGGTTTTCAGGCATATTGACAATTACGTCGGCTATCATGGCATTCAACATGCCATTGGTACTTCGAGACCGCTGATTAGACTTCCTATCGACGATGTCCCGGACATAGTTGTCCAGAGGATTCAAATCAAGTGAACTAAGAAATAACATGAGCATGTGGCAAGGTGGTGAAAATTATTGGCCAGCGACTCCTGAGTCACACGAGTCCTTCGAGAACACATACGGCCACCCTATTGATCCAGGGATTGACCATTGCCTAAAATCTCGATGTAAGTCGTGACATTGATTTTGAGGCCCCACGACAAGACTCCAAGCGACACGTTATGGCGTTAGTTGTTCACAACTCCCAGAACAATCAGAAACGACGACGTAAAGTTAATATGGGGTCTGCACAAAGCACCCCCGTCACCGAGGATAGAACTATAAATGGTCAGCCAAACCAGGTTGTTAACCATTACATCATGTGAATGAAGCGTAGCTTAGTTTTAGCACACGGGATGAGATATAAAACACTTATTGAGGATCTAATTCACTTGTCAGTAGTAAGATCATTGAGTTTGGCATTACCCACACCGAGTCTAAGCTTAATGGCATAATAGCTGCTTATAGTGCCCGCTATTTTCGTAGCCTCATACCATTCTCAGCATTTAAACTATTTTCATATTTAGTTTTATCAGATGCATCTAATAAAAGTATTTTCATAAAGTTGTAAGAACTTTTATTAAAAAATGCTGAGCTTCGATAGCAATTTTTGAGTATTGTTCATGTAGCTGAATTCAAATTTTCAATAAATCACTTTCTTTAAATTTAAGACTGCTGAAATATTCATTAGTGTTTATACCCTATTGCTACCAATACCTATCATATATCAACATCTATTTTATTAAGTTATATTTATCCTATCAATATCTGTCTTCAGGGTGATTAAAGATTAACTCCCTATTTTAGGTATGAGTTACTAGCCAATACTCCTGACTAAACACCCTGTGACTTTCTTTGGAGTTGGTTAAAGAAGCTAGTCTACTATACCAAACCAAGACTTTGAAATAACTTTCAGGGCGAAAAGAGGTTATGCCTTCCATCCCACAAGAGTTCCTGATGAAATCAGTTGTCGAAATTTCTGTCTCGAGAAGCTGGTAGTGAATCTGGTGCCCATATCGAATTTTAAATAAAACCTAATGCTAAACACTTCATTTCCTGCAAAAAAATTATATATATATATATATATAGTTAATAAGTTATCAATATTTTTAAATGGAGAGTTCCTTTTCAATCATCCTGTATATCTATGTCAAGTTATATCTGTCCAATCAATCAATATCTCTATATCAATATTTATAGCGATCATTATCAATCTTATTCTCAAGTCATATCTATCCTACCAATATCTGTCTTTATATCAATATCTATATATTGATAGACAAGAGTTGTGACTGGATTCAAGATCAATTTTCTAATTCTCTAATAGGTTTACAGAGCCCCTGGATCCCATTTTTGAAGACCACTTTGGAGAAATCTTTCGATAAACTACCTAACATAACTCGATAAATGTAATAATAAACGCAAATTAAGAGTGAAGTGTTAACTGCCATGAAATATAGAAATATTTTTTTTTTATTTCTAGTGGGTACCTTCAAAAATTCGCTAAAAAGGAGCAGTCAGTTAAGTGCTATACATGATACACGCTTGAGCGATCATGTCTGGAAAGAGACATGACTTATTAGACAGATTTTCCCGCAGTACCTTGCAATTACTTTCTGTAGTAGACTGGTTGCCAACAGTTTTACCCACAGCAGAAGGGAGAAGAGATAGATTTATACCTCTTCCATGTTTGTATATAAATGAATGAAACTAATTCGACTGAATTTCGAACTCGGCTCACCGTTTTCTCATTCGTAGCCGATATCCATTACACCACAACGCACATCTGCGAAGCATCAGTAAATCAGTCAGTTAAGTGCCATACGTGGTACACGCTTGGGCGATCATGTCTCTTTCGAAACATGACTTTCCCCACAGTAGGTTGCCATTACTTTAACGATGAAAAAAAAAATGCCCTAATCTTGATAAATTTTGATTGCCAAAATCTTATTTAGAAGAAAGAACAATGTATTTTTTAATTATTTTATTAATTTTTTTTTTTATCCTTTCTAGGACGTTCGAAATTTTGTTTAAAAATTTTAAAAACTTTTAAATCAGTGGGCAGGCCAAAGATTAATATAGAGATTTTTGGCGGTGTTTGTTTTTTTTTGTTTTTTTGCCTTAAAAAAATTAAAATAATACATAAAAGACACATTGTTTTGAAAATTTCTTGCAAAAATCCAATAATTGTTAGATTTTTTTGACTTATACAGAAATGGATTTAATTATTTTTAAAATTAAAATTAGAAAATCTGTGTGTGTGTGTGTGTGTGTGTGTGTGTGTGTGTGTGTGTGATCATCCGCAGACAGATCTGTTTCGCTGTATCACAGCTCATCAGTACGATTAGACATCAGATTGCTTTTACTCAGAATTGAAACCCGACCGAATTGGCGTCAGTCGGCGATATGTCACTACCGCTTAATTTTATGAAACTTCGAGAAATAAAAAAAAAATTCCATCTCTTCATATTTATATTTGTTAAAAGCAGGACTCCTTGGAAATCTTAAATCATTTTCTTTTTTTAACAAACGCTATTTTCCGAAAATCTGAATCGTAAAATAAAAATGCAATATGACTAATTTTCATTGCTTTTATAAAGACATCATTTAAAAAAAAAAAAAATTAAAAAAATAAAAAGTTTCGCTGATTAATATTTTTTTTCAAGAACGGTTTTAATTTTTGTTTTATTAATTAGAAAGTTCAAATCTTAAAATTCTGTATTAATTTCACCGTTTTGTTGAACATATTTGTATTAAGTAAAAACTATATTTACTAATCATACATGGAAAATCTTAGTTCAAATCAGAAAATATATATATTTTTTAATTTGAATTTTTTTGTATGTGCATAAACGATAACTATAGTAAATTTAAAGTTAGAATGTATCTAAAATTTAATAAAACATTAGATTTTACGGAGAATATTTTCTGAAAAATTTAAGATGACTGAATAAAAGCGCTCGCGTTATGATCTTAGGACTTAAATCATTCTTTTACTGGTAAAGCCGCCTCAGAACAACAGATAAAAATCGGTCATTGAGTAGTCAACATAAAAAAAAAACTACCGGCGTAAAATAAATGCATTTCTGCAACATTTTAGACTTAAATTAAAAAATATTTGTTTCAAATCAGATTATACATTAACTCAGCTAATCAGCAACGAAAAAAAAAATTACATTGTGCTAACAGGTGACTAAAAGCAGTTATTTTACTCCTTCCATTCAATTTAAAATTAGTTTTTGAAATATAGCAAAGTAATTTTTCTTATTGGCAATATTAAATTTAACCTATTAGCTTTGGTAAAATAAAACCTCCAAGAAAGATTTTTTTTTTTTTTTTTTAATTCATTTTAAACCGCAAGTATCGCGTTTTCTATACCTAACTTCAGTGGATATCGGTTCGGAACGAGAAATCCTAGAACCGAGTTCGAATTCCAGTTGAATTCTCTGTATTCACCTGTACGCAAATACCCTTGAGAAAGGTATTAATCCTTCTTTCCTTCAGCTATGAGTTAAATAACAGAACAGACTGTTCTACAGCCTTGGTTGGCAGCCAGTCTACCGCAAACAGTAATGGCGACCTACTGCGGGAAAATCTTCTGCCGGTCAGCCAGGTCTCTTTTGAGGGCACTTAACTGACTGACCTAATTTTTAGGAGTTAAATCTTGAAGATGTAGAAGTCAGGTAAGAGAAGTACTTGTCAACTCAACCAAGCTTCAATTTATAAAAGTAAATCAAAACATAAAAATAATTCTGATATCAGTCCAAATTTAGTTTAAATAAGATGTTCGAGCATTTCAAGAAAAAATAAGGAGACGTTGCACAAGCATCCGTTTCGGCCTTAAAATGCAAGCAGTAAAATTATCTGAAATATGTCGTTCATCAAATTAAGCGCGCCCAACATCAGAAAGTCAGTTGACTATTTTTTGAAAGAACATCCCACTATAATTGCCTTTCCACAAAATGTTTCACTATTCAGAGATCCACCATTGTAAATTTCGCGTAAATTAAAGGCTTCTTTTTTTATCCGACAGACAGCTGGGAAGCTGGCCAATTATCTATGTTCTGGGTGGTCTGGATGAAAAAAAAATGTAGGGAGCCATAATAAAAAATAAATAAATAAAAACAATTTAAAAGACACGGTATGTGATGAGGTTTACCCAACATCATACAGGAACAACGAAGTTCGGTGTAGTTTGAATACTCCCGCCCACATCCAACTTTTTTGTCAATAAAAGATAGATGTTGTTTGGCCTAAAGAGGTGGGATGGAGTGTGGAGAGGGAAGCGTGCAATACATGAGTTAATTACCTACACACACTGAAAAAGATCAAAAACGAAAAATCCTCATAGCTTTCTGAAAAACTGAAATGGAAAACTTGGGGATATGGTTCATGGGTGGCTCAATTGGAGATGGGTATGTCCGCAAAGGCAAAGTTACCAGACGACAGTTGGAATACACTTTTACATATGATACGAAATGGTTGCTATATGTTTGTGTATGCATATGCGAGAGTGAGTGTGTGGTTTCGTCAGCCTAATGATGCGAAATTTGTATTTTTTAACATGCCTTGTTAAAGTAAAGCCCTTCAGATATTATATAAATCGGCGAAACATACCGAAATTTAAAAACTATAATTTTTTTTTAACAACTCGCTGACGGATGTTCAAAATCTCTAGTCTACAGTACTTAGATTAGTTATCGCCACGAATTCGCAGAGGGGAGAAAAAAAAAAAACAGCATAGTAAGAAAATTTTTTTTTTTTTTTTTGTCAACAAATGACCAAATTTACAGAGAGTGTATTACGAAATTTTTCCGGTGGAAAACATTTGTCTATGTTTCTGAGATTATGTAGTATTTACACTATTTACATTATTCGGACTATTGCCCGAAGCTTTATGGTCATTTGTACGACGTTTCGGCCTTCTTCAGGTGCTACGAATTTCGAACCGAACCCTTTATTACGATCACTGGGGTATATCATTCTCGTTCTTTGTGCAAAGCCTCTTTTGGTAATCATGATTATCTCACTCTACCCGGACTACCGGACTAAGTTACTTGTACTGGCACTGAACTCACAACTCTTTGGGTCAAGTCAATGGAACTAACCAACGTCTATATCCACTTGAGTACAAGAACAACTGCATTTCTGGAACTTATAAACGTAATGTTCAGTAACCATTTTTAACCAGACTTCATATTGCAATTTTTTGGTGTTAATGGTTTTCGCTAGTATTTTTTTTTACCAGAGCTCATATTACAATTTATTTTACACTAATGATTATCTCTGGCATTCCGTATTACTGGTTCCTATATTGCATTCATCTGTGCTTGGTCGACTTAGATTTTTGTAGCCTAGCATATGTGCTGAGTCCTTAAGTTTACGTAGTTTCCAGTGGCCGAAACTTCGTACAAATGGCAACGAAGATGAGGACAATAGTCCGAATAATGTAAATAGTGAAAACATTTTGGAAATTCGTACAAAAAAAAAAAAAAAAAAAAAAAAAATCAAATAATCGTCGGATTTTCATGAAACTTTCATGACTTATTCACAAATTAATTTATTTTTGAGGGTTTTTTTTTTTTTAATATTTCAAAGACTTGTAGCGGTTAGGTTATTAAGTGTAGATTATATTTACTAATCGGAAATTAAAAAGCTCAACACAAATCTTTGAGTTAAATGATTTAAAATACTTTATTTTTGTGCGTGTAATAAGGGTATGTTAATTCTGATAAACAATAATTAGTTTATCAACGCATCTGGCTGTTATCAAACACTTCATGTGTCAGAAGCATGACTCACGTGATTAATACTTTTATTCCTAAATTTCATGCTATTAACAAGTTATCGCTGTTTCAACCCCCCCTAGTAAAAAAAAAAAAAAAAAAAAAAAAAAATTCAGCAAGTTACTTTAACTTTATGGCTGGAATGAAATGAAAGAATTGGA
Source organism: Ascarosepion bandense (assembly GCA_037127315.1). NCBI lineage: Eukaryota > Metazoa > Mollusca > Cephalopoda > Sepiida > Sepiidae > Ascarosepion > Ascarosepion bandense. The sequence goes on from JBBBDQ010000432.1 coordinate 5,663,698, forward strand.
AACAACCGAAAAAGTTTGAGAATGTTTCCTGTAAGTGAACAAACCCTTGAAACACATTAACCTTTTAATAAAAAAATAAAAATAAAAAAAAAGATCCTGACTTAAACTTCAAAAATGCTAAGCACTGATTTTTAATTTTTAACAAAAATCAACCAGACTCGAATTTACAAATATTACTTAGCACACACACACAAACAAAAGCAGATCCAAAACAAAACTCAAGAAATTTCTTCTATATTTCACACTTTGATGCGAAATGTTTTTCGGCCAATAGAAATCCAGGAAACATCTCAAAGCAAAAATTCAAATAATCTTCCATTCTCAGAAACAATTTTTTACGGATATTTTTGTTCGTCGTCCAATGGAAAGACCGGAATCACATCCGAGATTGAATTTCAAATGACATTTTCAAGCTCCAAAAACTGAATAAAAAGACGGGCATGTTAGCATGTCACCAGAGAGAAAAAAAAAGTGAATGTTTTAGTCCGTCCCTTGACACACGTCAAGCAATCATTCTCTCTCTTCTTTCAATTTTTAAATTTTCTACTTTCATCTACCCTCTACCAAGCCGTTTACCTCCTTTTATACTTGATAAACGAACAGACCATTTTAAGACTGAGCGATTACTTCAAAAACATTCCAACTAACTATAAACGCTCATATATACATACGTCCACTCATACGTTCCTGCCGACGTACACAAACTCATTCTTTGAAGGACTGCTACCAACCTTTTAACAATCCTATATCAACCAAAATGCATATTAATTTTATTTGTAAAATCTTAATTTAAATGTATATAAGTTGTTTGAATTTACAATCTTGATTTTCTTGTTTTATATCCTTATGATGGGCTACTTAACTAACAAGGCCAAATCAGACTAATCTGTTTCAACACACATCACTATAACTGATAACCCACTGTAAATATACTTAAGGTAAATCACGTTTTGTCACACCAATGTAGTTTCTGTTGAAATAAAATTATATTTCTGATGATACGATCTACGAATTTTCGACATCAAAATCAAGCAAGCACAGAAATTATAAACAGACATCGAGAAATGTGACAACGAGATCCTAAGACACATTGGAATAACGAAAGTTGCCTTCCAAAAAGCTAAACAATGTATTAAGAAGCAGGAAGTTTTCGTTAGAAACAAAAGAAGCGACTGTCAGATTTATATGGAATATCAATCCACCTATATGAGTGTGAATAGTAAACAATTTCCTCGGAGATTAAGAGATTTGAAGCAACAGATGATCTACAGGAGGATGCTGACAATACCATGAACGAAGCATGTGAGCAAGAAGGAGATTTTATTTAAGAAAAATGAGAAAAGATATATCGAGAATCAGAAATAGACAGCTGATATAATGAGGAAGGAGGGCTTGGAGAATCTGACACTCATAGGACATATTGAAAGCAAGAGGTGCAGATGGAAACGGCGAATAACATATCCAATGAGTTTAATAGAACACAGACTGGAAGGACAGTAAATAGGCAAAACAAGAAACAAAAAGAGTACCGAATTGTTACGTAATATCCTGGCTCCAATATGGCAGTGAATGTTGGATATTCCCCTAACAGATGAAGACTTAAAGTAACAGAAATGTGGTTCAACGGAAAAAAGTTGAGAATACCATGAACTGAACATGTGAGCAACGACGCACCTGATTAAGGCTGAGGTGTACAACAGCCAAAATAACAAGATGAGAATAATTTACATATAAAGATTATGTTGAGAATACCATGAATTAAACTGGTGACCAACGACAAAGTTTTGGAGAAAATAGAAACAAAAAAAATGACATGGATGCATACTTATCAGAAAAAAAAAGACAGTTAAAAAATTTTATTTCACATAATTTGGAAAATTTGACACTCACAGGAAAACAACGCATAAAGTATCGAGCAAGTTTGTGTAAATTAATGGTAGACCAGGTGTTAGGAGAAATAAGACGACATCTAATCTAAACTTATTTATAAATGGAACTTTGTGGGGGGTGGGGTCCGTTACTTATAAGCTCCGAAACGGCTGAACCGATTTTCTTGAAAATTCACAGTTGTACTATAAGCGTTTGCGAGTGTTCTTGACTAGGTTTCGTGTCGAGGAACCCCTGATAAATATCGAAAATCGAAAAAAATCGGGTTATAGAAGGAGTGGTCCGATTTTAATCAAATTTGATTAACTCATAGACAAAGACAAACGATATTCAGAAGTTTCAAGGTTGCAGTTCTTACAATAGTGCAGAAAATCGATTATATATATATATATATATATATATATAAATGGCAAGATGTTTGTGTGTTTGTATGCCTGTATTTTTTTTCAACCCTTTTATTTTAGTTTTTGCTTTGAGTTTGGCTCTAAGTAGGTATAATTGTAGTTCTTAGTCTCAGACATGATACCATTTACTCAGAGGACTTATTTAGCTTTCAAAATTCAGTTTACGATGAAAAAAAAACTTATTTGATATCGATACCAGGAAATCAAAATTTGACTTACATCCATTCATTTTTCTTTCAGTCTACGGTTTCGCTTTAACTGGAAACAACTATTGCTTTTTAGTCTTTCGTGCCGAAGTCCAAAGAGTTTGAGTTCCAGGACTATGGATTAGTTTTAAAGCTTTCATTACACCCGAGCGAACCCGGGCTATACTGCTAGTTTCTCTGTAATTCTTAGATGAGGTAGTATGAGGACAACAGTTCGAACACTAAATAACAAAAGGACAGTTTAGAAAAGAGCTACGAAGGACAAGTAATTATAGCGAGCCATAATCCTGAATGGACACGGCAATAAGAACGAGCGTTAGAAAGGGTAACAAAAAACTTAATATTTTTCTTTCTTTAAGGAGGAAAAAAAAAATCTGACACAGTAAACTTAAAAAGAAAGAAAATCGGCACTAAATTTTGGAACCATTTTCCTAACTATTCTAGCAGACATTAGTTTTCATATAAGGTGGTCTCATTCACGGGAAATTACTTTAATAGGTACATCAGTCAATTTTATTTCCTTTATTTTCTTTCTCCAAATATAAAATTATGCGTGTATGGTTGCCTTATTAAATGGAGTAATGGATACGCATTTAAAAATAATATCAAAAGGAAATTATTTTCTTTAAAGTTCCTTTCAAGTCGATACTGAATCGAGGTGAAATGTGTTTGAATACGCACACATGAAATTTTCTAATTATGATGCGTGTGTGTTTCTGCTTGAATTCGTGATGAGGCGTTTATACAAAAGCTTTAAAAGGTGTTAATGCTCGCTCATATAATTGTGAGATATCTATTTAACCGATCTTCAAGTACTATCTTTGGATTTTAAGAAAACAAAATTTCAGGTCAGATTGTGACAAGACGTTCTATTTCGACAGATTTTTTTTTTTATCAACTTTTCATATCTGCGGTGTCACTTACCGCGATTTTTGGAACTACAAAAGACAAAAGTTTTCTACATTAGCGATTCTACAAAGGACGCAATAGGGAGGGGAGGGGCATGACCCCTTCGAGAGTTATCTGGGTATCCCTCTACGCTTTTATATCCTATAATGCAGAAGTATAGTTGAAGTATATTTTAAGAATTGAAAAAAAAAATACGCCAAATACCCAAGCTATGTTCATTTTCGTAAAGTTTTTCTTTCATGTTCGATAGAACATATTACCTATATCTCAACTTATTTATAAATGGAACTTTGTGTGTGTGTGTCCCCGTTACCTATAGACTCCGAAACGGCTGAACCGATTTTCTTGAAAATTTACACAGTTGTACTGTAAGCGTCTGCGAGTGTTCTTAGCTAGGTTTTGTGTCGAGGTATCCCCGATAAATATCGAAAATCGAAAAAATCCGGTTATAGAAGGAGTGGTCCGATTTTAATCAAATTTGATGCACTCAGACAAAGACATAAGAAACGATATTCAGAAGTTTCAAGGTTGCAATTCTTACAATAGTGCAGAAAATCGATAATATATATATATATATATATATATATATACACACACACACACACCTAAAATCCAATAAAATGATTTCTTAAAAAATATATTTTTTAAGAAAATTACGAAGTGAAAAAATAAAATATATATAAAAATGGTGTTCAAGTTGTCAAGTAATTGTTAGATATGTCCCTCTTAAATAAAAATACCAAACAAGTTTAACAGTTTAACACCTCATATAAAAAAAATCCATCTGGGTGTTAAAAAACTTCTTTACGGGATTTTAAACTAAAATTAACTGATATTTGTTTTACATCAGATTAAACTAAATCAGTTGATCTTCCTCAAATAAATTTGCAGAAAATCATGGTTTTGAAAGTTTTTTTTAATAAATGAGAATTGCATCGTGTTGACAGATTTGTCAATACATACTATTTTAGCGCTTTTACTGATAAAAAAAAAAAATAATTTCCATCAATGTTAATTCAGTTTGAAATACAAAAAAGTATTTTGCTTATTAGAAACTAGCAGTATAGCACGGCGTTGCTCGGGTGTAATAAAAGCTTTAAAACTATTCCATAGTCCTGGAGCTCAGACTAAAGAATATTTGTGTGAAGTTTGGTGAGAATCGGATAAAAATTGTAGATTTGTATAAAGGACAAACAGACACACACGCAAACATCTTGCCTTTTATATAAATATATATTATCGATTTTCTGCACTATTGTAAAAACTGCAACCTTGAAACTTCTGAATATCGTTTCTTATGTCTTTGTCTATGAGTGCATCAAATTTGATTAAAATCGGACCACTCCTATAACCCGATTTTTTCGATTATCGATATTTATCGGGGGGGGGGGGTACCTCGACACAAAACCTAACTAAGAACACTCGCAGACGCTTATAGTACAACTATGTAAATTTTCAAGAAAATCGGTTCAGCCGTTTCGGAGTCTATAGGTAACGGACATATACACACACACAAAGTTCCATTTATAAATAAGTTTAGATATTAAATTTAATATATTCGCTTGAAATGAAAATTAAATTAAAAGCTTCCTTTTCAAAATGCATTTCAAATCTTAGGTATCGCTTTATACAAGCCCCAAACTACCCTACTAAGATTGAGGACTAGTCTGACAGCCGGATGTTACACAACAAAAAAATTCTTTGAAATAAAGAACTAATTCGAGTTAAAGTTGTTCTTCGTGGCCGGTACAAGGTTTTGGTCAGTAGGGCACTCTAGTCATCTCCCAATCTGGTCTGCTATAAGTTTTCTCAACCTCTAAGCTTTTTTCAAGTTATTCGGGTCTTTTGTTATCTTCTGTTCTACTCTTTTGATCTCACTTCAGTTTTTCCATCTTTTGAGCCGACACAAGGTCTTGATCAGGAGATCTCAGTGAACGACGTGAACTCCTGTAGCAATAGTGTGGGACTCTCCGTGTGTCTCCTAGACTTCTGTTTTTTCTATTCTAAATTCTCCAGCTTTTATGAAGTCCTGCGTCTGGCAGGAGTCAGGATTGACCAGAGTTGAGTTTGGTGGAATTCTCCTCTTTCTAAAACTCCATATTATCAAAATATCTTTACTCAAGTGGTTTTTCAAATTTGGGGTTGTCCAGCACCTTTTCGAGAGGTGTCAAAAGTCAAGGAACCTCACACTCCCTCCACGTCTAATATTATTACCGTATTCCATATGGGCGGCGCTAATCTCTTCCTACCTTCTCGGTAGCTAACATCGGCCTACTTCCTGTAATTATCCAAACTTACAAAATGGCGTAGCGAAAAGGGACTTTCAGTCATTAGCTTGTGTCATGCTGATCTCTTTTGGCTTAACCACTTAAAAGAAAAGGAATAAAAATTATTTCCACATATCCTTGAGAGAAAAAAAAAAAAGGATGCCTATGCATTTTACGATCAATAAACTACACAACCTGTTTGTCCATGGACACTTTAAAATAGACATGAAGTTTTCCTTATCACTTGCATTTAAAGAATTCCGAATGAATGTTTGGACATATTTTATAAGGGTCAAATGCTTCAGATTGGCTTCTATCTCCGTGACAGTTCTCGTCTGGGTGGCTGATTCAAAACAGGTCTTTTCGCTCCAGAGAAATCAAATGTTCTGGCGCGCACTGGGTTTTCTTTCTCAACAGCATACTAGATATCAAGTAAAAGAAAGAATGTTTAATAGTTTGTCTTATCGACGAGAAGTGAGGAGTAGCGGTGGTCTTGTTTTTGCTTGATCTTACCAAATTCCGTCAAGTTAATTCAGAGTTCGATTCTCCTTGGAATTATTTTAAGATATTTTTCAACGCATTTCATTTTTTAATTTCCTTCAATCCATCCTGCTGTAATTTAAACAATTATGATTCAATTCGTAGCCTCTTTCCTCTTTAGTTTGATCACTCTCCGGCGTGTTACAGTTCAACGATTTGCTCGACCACAGTACTTTTTTTTTTTTTTTTTAATCATATCACCCCAAGCAAGGCGGTAATGCCACTGAAGCGCAGGGGGTTACGTAAGAATGAAAAGATTGGAAAAGAGAAAGCCAGAAACCACATCCTAAACAGGAAACAAGGGATGAGCCCCATCACCTGTTCAATAGACGTGAGTGGCGTGTGAACCGGGCGATAGTTTAGTCTATCTACTCCAATTGAGGAGAGGAAAAAAATAAGAGAATGAAAAGAATGGAGAAGAGAAAGCCGGCAAGTTATATTTCCAAAGATTTAAAGAATCTTGTCATTTATTCAGCCTTTCAACCTGACTGTTGGACTAACTTGGATTTATTTTTTTCCTGAGTGAATTCAGCTTGTATCTGAGTAAGCGTCGGTATTTAAATCTTAATATAAAATATTTTACAATTAATTTTTTCCCATTATTTTGGGGCAGCTTTGTATAAAAAAAAAATTAAAAAAATGAAGACCATTTACTATAATATTTTATAACAGTAGGCCTATTAATATTGCTAAGGAAGCTAGGATCGCTTTATACACTAATTATTTAAAAAAATCTATTTGTCCATATTTCTGAGTTGAGGTATTGTAATTATTTGCACTATTTACATTGTTCAGACTTGTTCATCTTCGTTGCCATATTTTCGACGTTTCAGCCGTTTTAAGCTCTGACCTTCAAGGGATTGGAATTTCAACTGAATACTATTTCGTCCACCGGAGCAAACTGTTCTAGTTCCACGTACCATGTTTCGGTATCTCAACTCACGAAGTTTTTGTTCACCTCTGCTGTAGCTGGATATTGAAATGTTCGGGCCTAATCACTATCTTGTAGAGTATATACTGCTACTGCTGGTGGAACAACAAACGCCTTGACAAATAAACGATAACAACGAACACAAAAACAATTTTATATTTTTATTCTCTTCGGTAACCGTTGTGTGTCGAGAAATAATCAGAGGGTTTCACATACATACGAGGGAGTGACTGGCTGGGGTTGTCTTCTTCGGCCTGCGTTTTCTGATCTCAATCCGGAAAAACCTGATCTTATACAAGCTGTGGTTTCCAAATTGTTAGATTGCGTCATTTTTTTTTCTAAGCACATTGTTTATTATTTTTTCATTATTATTGCTTTTGGTTACTGGCTTTGACGTCATTACATTCTTGTCATCGTTTAATATTTCCTGTTTGAATTAATTGTGCTCACAGATGCGTTATCTTAATTCTTGTCTTTCCATTGCTTATATTCTCTGCCCTTGAACAGGGCTACTTAGAAAAATACAACCACATTTCTTCAATGTAAAGCTGGTGCTGTATTCTTAGTTTTCAAAAATAATATTTGAATGTAAATGCATTTTTGTTTTTATATTTCCTGACCTTGAAAACAGCAATGTCGTTTGTCACTGTCTGCCTTCCTGATTTTTCAAAATAATATTCTTTTTTATTTTGCCAATCGCATTCTTGCTGTTCAATATTTGTTTAATGTAAATAGACTTCAAAGCGAAATTATATCATGTGGTCACCGAATATATAACTTGGTTCAACCAACGTTTTTATCTATTGGGCCGTGGTTTTTTTTTTTTCCGAAACGAGGCTAAAGCGTACAAAAGCAGAAATGTCGTGAATATGGCAACGAAGATGGGTGACAATAGTCCAAACATTGTAAATAGTGTAAATGGAAAATAATTGACTGGTTGTAATATACACGAAGTAGGTTTATACACGAGTATCAACGGTATACAATTTCATTCCAAAAAGGCCACAACAAAACAAATTGCCTATTTATGAAAATCAAAGACCAGAAATAACATTTCTTTAATATCATTAAAAAAAAGAAAAAAAGAAAAATCTTTGTATTTCTCAATTTGATTTGTTAAAACTGAATATGAAAATTAATTATATTATTTGCAAGAACCGTTAAGTTGTCCAAGGTATAATACATGTTGCAAGAAATTATACTGTATTTTAGTTTGTTTTGGGGTTCGCCCCCCCCCCCCCACTCCCATCATTTCATTTTTCATTAAATGTTTTAATTTTATATTATATTGTATATAAATGAATTTTTTATGTCATGGGCTTTTCCCCACTTTTTTTTTTTTAAGGTGCCCCTCGTAAATATGTGGCATTGTAGTGTGTGACGGATGGGTTCTTATGATGAGTGGGTAAATTGTAATGTGTGATTGGGTCGTGATAGTGTTTAGCTAGGTAGAGGATAGATTACTGAAAACCATCCCAAGTTTTTTTTTACCCCCCCCCTCAATTCGGCCTCGTGCCACAATTTCTGTATAAATTCAGAAATAAATATTGTATAATACATGTTGCTAGGAATAAATAAAAGAAATAATAGTCCCTGTAGAACGTATCGACAAATACCATAAAACCGAATTTATTTCATGTCACAATTTCACACTATATTTAAATCCTACACACAGGACTGGTGGAAGGGTCTTGTGCCCCGCCACAATCTATAATACGCTCCCCACGACTACATCTCAATTTTCATAAGGTATTATATAAAATACAAATTTGGTTGTAACCTACAATAATGGATCATATGTGATATCGGTGGACACTTCAACTAGGAAAATTGAAAATACAATGTATAACTTAACACAAATTACAGACTCTTTATAATAGATCATTCAATCTTTAATTTATGGAGGGTCACAAAACACTGCCTTACCAACCCCGTCAAGGTAGTACGCACCGGCTCTACACGAACACAAATTATTATTCTACCCAGCTCCGAATGTACATCCATAAAGCACCATTTCTCCCAGGATTAATCTGCCACCTGAAGCTTCACAAAATGGAAATCCCGAATGACTTACGTGGTTTTTGTCCCTAGTCTCATTCTGTTCGGCTGTATACCTTTGGATAAATTCAAACAGCTTTATTCATATGGTAATTAAGTTCAGTTTTAGAGGACCCTCTCCTCAGGCAGTATTTATTGCGAGGAGAACTGTGGACTACCAACTGCATTTTAAAAGTATTCGCGTTTGCTTATATGCTCAGAACGGGAATGACGTTCTCCCAGGAAGCACCTCTCCCACTATTAAAAGGGGGAATCAGAGTTAATCCCTGACGCCTGAGGCGTTCTAAAAGAAACTGCCGATGGTGAGTGAGCAATTATATCTACCCTCCACCACAAACCGACTTTTTATCATATTTGCCATCGTGAGGAGGCGGATAAATAAAAAAAAAAAAAAAATACGGCATTTTTATGCGTTTTTATTGTCATCATTAACAGTAGCAGCTCCAGAATTAATCCTTCCAGGCAGTATACCTCCCATTGCACTTAAATGAACGGGTCACGGTCAATTCTTGATGCCTGAAGCTTCTCCAATCAATGCTGGAGGGGGGGGGGGTATCTGTAAAAGTTTTGGCTCCAATCCCATATATACGTATGATTTCCACACAGCTGTGTACCAATTTTTTATCTAGTAGGCGTCTTGACAAATATAAAACCATATTTATTTCATGTCACAGGTTTAGGTTATATTAGCTCACACACAAGTTTGTTTCATTATTTTCAAGGTTTCTAGCACACAGTTTCATATATTAAAGCTTTATAAAGTTTCTTTTTATGAAAGGTGTTACTAATATTTAGAATCGAGAGCTTATTAATTTGAATACCTCCAAAACTGCTTTCTTAATCGTCTGAAAGAACCTTTTCTACCGTCCATCAGTATGGTTGATGCTAACCTCCAAGAGAGCTACTCATTGCACCTTCTCGAACTAAGGTCTTCCGTTGCTAAGAAAAATTGTTTACTGTGCCATGTTAGACAATTTTTCACTCCAATATTTATCTTACATATTTATAAGAGTACCATTTGTCCTTGGTTTAAATACGGCTACCATATCTGGTCTGGCGTTTCTATGTATTCAGAGATTCTTGATAAAACCTAAAGAAGAATCTGCAATGTTATTGGTTCTGACATGGTATCTCGGCTTCAGTCACTTTCCCCACTGCCATAACGTAGCTTTCCTGTACCTTTTCTATAAATATTTTCATTACAATTGTCCGGATGAACTTTCCACTATGATGCTTAGACTATGTTAATTTAATCGTGGTACTTAGCAACAAGGTTGCATTATTTTACAGTTAAAAAAGGCTAGATATAGCCCTAAGTTCAATACAGTTTCTTCTCTCTTATGGAACTCTTCCAGCTTTTCTGCTTCCCAGTCAACTTTGATGTTCAAAAATTTAAATGCAATGTCAATCGTTACTTTCTGTTCTTTTATTGTTCTTTCTTTAAGGTTTTTTTTTTTTTTTATATATATTCTCTAACACTCAGTAACACCTAGCGTCACAATTGCTTTATTGTCTTGCTTGGATTTTATTTATTTTTTTTATAATAGTTAATAAAATGTGTACACATTTTTTGCTAGGATTCACTCCATATACAAATTTCTCATACATGTTACTTCAAAAGTTATTAATGGATATTCGTATTTCATATAAACGCCATTTCTTTTTAGATTTACATTCTAAATGTAATACGTCTATCGGCCTGCGCATTACACAAATCTTTAAAAAAAAAATGAGCTTTCTAGCAGGAATGGAAATTGCGTACTTCCATTCTTGAAAGCGCAGACTAACGGACGTAAATTACTGTTTAAATTATAAAAATAGGACGTCTATTTCAAATACGAGTATTCACTAAATAATAGTATCTAAAATAATAGAAATGTCATTAAAAATACGTACATTAATTCTTCAAAAATTGCTGTTTATACGTAATACACACAAAACATTTATATAATGAATTGAAGCCCAAAAGTTCAGAAGATCTGAGCAGCACACAAATAAAATATATTGCGAACTTTGTAAAGCAAAAACTACTTTGACAAAAATTGGGAACTATACTGAATTCATTTTTTCATAATCAAATTCTCCAAACTTTTGAGCAATGGCGCACAATATTGTATTTTTTTTAATTTTTTTTATTAATGACAGTGTGAAAGACATGTATCCACTTTTCCTTGTGTTCAGTTTCATCACCAGATATACTGACGAAACATCTGACTGGCATGTCATGATGATTGGGGAAATAATTCACTTTGCAAAAAAAAAAAATATTACCCGACATGGCAATAGCAAACAAAAATCTCTTCGTGGATAGTGTCCAATCATGTATAATTTTTTTTTTTTATTCATTTCACCCCGAGCAAGCCAGAAATGCCACTGATGAGCTGGGGGTTACATAACTGTAAAAAGATTAATTAGAAAAGATTAATTAGAATTAGTACAAACTAATTAGAAAGGAGCAATAGAAAGCTGAGAATGCAGGTGCGATGACAGATACATAGGTGGAGAGAAAAGGAAGGATATACGGGGGTGGGGAGAGAGTTAGAGTCCAGTGGTTAATAGATGAGTATTAACATTGCATTTAAATTTCTGGAGGTTGTAGTAGTCAGGAAAGCAAGAATATGGGAGCGAGGTCCACAGGCGGGAAGTGCGAGAGAAGAAGCTGCAGGAGTAGAATTGTCGTCTGCATTTGGCTAACCTAACTGTGAATGGGTGGGACCCAGTTGCCAATCTGGTTGCACGAGTAAACACCTGTTGAGGAGGCACCAGTGACTTAAGTTCGTCCGAGCAGAAGCCATGAAAGTATTTATAGAACAGACAAAGGGAGGCCACATTTCGACGGTGGGGAAGTGGCTGCAGTCGAGCCGCCAGATCAGTACCTATCACATTACAGACTCTCCTTTGGAGCCTGTCGAGAACACTGAGGAGAACGGCAGGGGCGCCTGACCATAAATGGCAGCAGTACTCCATGCACGGACGGATGGTTGACTTGTATATATGCAAGATGGATTCAGGCAGAAAAAACATCCTGTATCGGCATAGTGACCCAACCTTCTTAGCAGTAGATATGGCTATGGAATCAATATAGTGGTTCCATTTGAGGTCTGAGGAGAGGGTAAGGCCGAGGAGGCGTAGTGTGTTGCTCTCAGGGAGAATCGCTTGGGCCATGCTTATGGGAGGCAGGAGAGGTTGCCTGTGATGGTTGACAGACAACCAGCTTAGTCTTAGACGCATTGAAGTTGACAAGCTGCTTCTTGCCCCAATTCACCAGAGAGTGTAGATCCCGTTCAAGGTCAGCAGCGAGATTATGTCTGTCCGCCACGACAGGTTTGTTACTGGTGCAGGAGTATATTGTGGTGTCGTCTGCGTAGATGCCTACTTGGGAACTGATCTCATCTGGGAGGTATGAAAATGATGAAAAGACAACATAAAAACTTTATTCTCTTTGATGGATCTATTAACCAAATTTGGACGTGAAAAGTCATTTTTTTTCATTTTGTTTATGAACATTAAAAGAAATTTGTGATGATGAGTCTTTTTTCTATATAATGAAGACGGGGGTTGAGGCAAAATAAATCTGGTTCTACATAAAGATGCTGAGAATACCATGGAATTAACATTGAGCAACGACGAAGTTTCAAAGAAAATGGAAACAAAAACGACACTTATACTTACCAGAAAGAGAGACTTTCAGATTTCTAGAACACACAATGAGCAAAAAAAAGCTTGAAAAATTTGATACTCAAGACAGATCCAAGACTAGAAGATTAGGGGGAAAAAAACAACGCATAATGAGCTTGAGTAAATAAATGACAAAACAAGGTTTAGGAGAGATAACAAAAAGACAAATTTTGTTAAGTGCTGCAAAGGACAGGAAATTGTGGAACGTAATGATCGCTAACGTCCTGAAAGGACAAGGCACATAGAAGATACCTATAGACTAAAACAGTGTGACAATATAATTACAAGCATATCAGGAAAATTAAAGTTGATGAAAGTAACAGTCATCTGAATTATATTACAGGCTAGTGATGTTACTTTTTTAATCAGTTCACCCCCAACCAAGCAAGGAGATACTTCAGGGGTAATGGCCAGTAGATTATATTAAGTTTTGAATTTTGTAGAAGTTACGATATCCCTTATCCAAATAAAAGTCGAGTGCAAGAGTAACTGTCCTAATAACTACTTTTTTTTTACCCAGACTCCATTTATATGTAGATTAGTTATAACAGATTTTGTATAGAAGATAAGGAAATTGAACATAAAAAAAATTGCACTATGGATAGTTTTCCCCAATACCAATAAAAAAAATAAAAATAAAAAAAACTTACGAATGCTAGTCAGGCCAAGACTAACGTGAATGTCATTTATGGCATCCAACTAGTTCAGAAATGTCTAAGCTATCATCTATAAAAAAAGTTTTCAAATCAGTGATTAAAATGTCTTCAAACGAATGGTCTAGGTTTTAAAGACAATCCTTTATTAGAAATTACAACCTGGCGCTATAAAATCAAATTCCTCCCCCACCAAAAAAGAAAAAAGCGCGCGCACGCACACACACATCACTTTAAGACTTTCAACAACAGCAATATTAAAATGGATAGAACATAACCCGAAGTGAAAAATGATATAATGAAGATGTTGACTTGTCACATCAGCTCAAAAGGTTAAGGAAACTGTCTCCAATACTAAAAAGAGAAATACTAGTGAACTTAAACCTATTTTACTGAAAATCTGTTTTGAAAGAAAGACTTTATAAATTTCAACCAACAGCAACAAAGTAAATGTTCGGTCTGTGAATGCCCAATGTTCTTGTATGGAAACACCATAATTATGGATTTTTTTATTAATATTTTATTTCATTTTGTGTATTATAGCATTGGATGTGCGTTGTGGTGCAGTGGACATAGGAGAGCAGAGTTCCAATTCCAGTTTAATTCGTTGCATTCACTTCTGTGAAAATACCATTGAAAAAGGCATTAATCCATCTCCTTCCTCCAGATATGGGTTAAATAGTAGGACAGATCGAGTTCTATAGCCTTGTTTGGCAGTCAGTCTATTCACCCAGAGGATAAAGGGGTTTGCGTAGGGAAAATACCCCGACCTGTAAAAAAGACAAGTTACAGAACTATCGACGACTCCATCGTTAACGAGACCAGTTCACCGATGGCCTATGCTACAGTGGGAGCGATGGGGATTAGGCTAGGTTAGAATTACCCCACGTGTCCAAAGAAAATCTGCTAACGACCGCTACAAGGCGTTTTCAAAAGAACCATATATGAAAATGGTGCAAAGTTTCATCTTTCCACACACCCACTACTTTTAACCATACAGAAAGCTATACATCATTTCGTGGCTATTTTGATAAACTCATGATGTGTATTTCAGAATTTCTACTAAAGACAAAGATAGACTAAACTATCGCCCTGTTCACACTCCACCCACGTCTGTTGAACAGGTGAAGAGGCTCAGTCCTTGATCCGTGTTTAGGATGTGGTTTCCGGTTTTCTCTTTTCCAATCTTTTTTCTTTTTTAATTGGAGTAGATAGACTAAACTATCGCCCGGTTCACACTCCACCCACGTCTATTGAACAGGTGAAGAGGCTCATCCCTTATTTCTTTTTTAGGATGCGGTTTCCGGTTTTCTCTTTTCAAATCTTTTCACTCTTATATAGCCCCCTGCACATCAGTGACGTTACCGCCTTGCTCGGGGTGATATGATTAAAAAAAAAAAAAAAAGATATGAAGTAAATAGCAAAGATTTACAATGAAACATTCTCAGTTTTCTGTTCATACTCTGAATAATTGTTCAGAAATGCTTTATAGTTCATTAACATAATGAAACATTCTGACGGAGTTTAATTAAAGAAATTTAAATACATTGATTTGTAGTAGTAATTATAACCAACATAATTTAATACCGTTTTGCCA
This sequence comes from Ascarosepion bandense, assembly GCA_037127315.1. Lineage (NCBI taxonomy): Eukaryota > Metazoa > Mollusca > Cephalopoda > Sepiida > Sepiidae > Ascarosepion > Ascarosepion bandense. The sequence goes on from JBBBDQ010000432.1 coordinate 5,678,828, forward strand.
TAAACTTTCATTTGTCAGGATTAGTTTGCGACGATCCTCCTAGAGTGTTTTGCTTACATTAAAAAGTCATGTGATTAATTAGTAGAGCAGTTTGGTGAATTAGAAAGTTAGGTGCATGTCTGTACTTGCAAGTTTGACAAAATGGTGTTAGTAATGCCCGTTTTGTTTTATTGCTTTGGCGGGCGATGAGCGTGTTTTTAAACAAAAGAAAAGGCAAACATCAAGAGAGAATACTTTTCTATCAACAACAAAATTCTTAGAGCCGCGATAGCAAAGCATTGTAAATATCAACTTTATGTTAAACGAGGAAAATCGAAATCTAGCTGAACAATAAGCAGCATATTTGGAGTGACCAGTCGTTAATATACAGGATGATTGAATAACCATTTTATGTATTATGGACTTTCTTGTCTAATTTTTTTTTTTACAAGATGAGAGAATCAGAAGTGACTTTTCAATCGCCCTGTATTTCAATACAACTGGAGTACTTTCGACAGAGCTTGGTTAGTGAATTGGTCTTGGAAACCATTAATATGCTTTATCATGTCTTGTGCTGAAATTAGCTATGTTCAACAAATATCTAGAGCAAGAAATATTGACAAACTCAGTTTACCAAATGATCAAATATATTATTCAATTTATCAATTTTTGACTAGTGTTTCTTTTATTTCTGTTCCTTGTACATTAGCCATTACACCACCCATACATCCAAGCTTACAGACCCGATATTCCCAAACGGTTCAACGTCGCTTAACTTCGGTTATGCTGGGAACGGTTATTTCAAAGGGATGCGGCCATAAGCCTTAACTTTAAGAACTTATCGTACAGTGACAACGCCATAAGTGGGTCTCGAAATTTCAAGTAATACATGTTCAAATTAGCTATCCAAAATTCAAGGTAGGTAGCAACAAAAATTGAAAGAAAAGCTAGTAAAAATGAATGTTAAGACTTCATTTAAGAAACAAGTTGAATTAAAGAATATCACATTATGGGTTATCTCCACATAGCTTTGCCAGTTTCGGCAAGAAGTCATTAGGTGGTGTTGTCAAATAACTATGAAAACGAGAAACTTTTGTCTTTTCCATCCAGCATGCTGTAGTAACAACACCCGCTGGGACCTTCTTTCCTCTTAATGACTGAGCATTCTCACACACAATTCCAAATTTTAAAGTCTTTTGTATGAATACTAGTGAATTCCTTTAAATTGTTCGGTTATATAAAAATAAAACGAAAATACAAAAGATCGCCCTGTCGAGGTTTATTCTATATTTCCTTACATTCGTCATTTACATGTGTAAGTTCTGTTTGCCACTAATGATTTTCTCTGACACTCTGTATTACTTGATATGAATATTGTATTCAAATCTTTGCTTGATCGGCTTAGGAGATTTTTGTAGCCTAGCATATGTACTGATTGCTGACATCACGCATCAATCAGTCAGCAATCCTCTTCAACTTGGCCATTGACTGGATCATGAGAACAACGGAGGCCCTTCCGAAGGGGGATGCGCTGGAGCCTGTTCTCAACCTTGGAAGATCTGGATTTCGCCGATGACCTGGCGCTGCTGTCCCATACTCACCAACATGTACAGGACAGGGCCAGCAGACTGGAAACCTTTGGGCAGCAGATAGAGTTGCGGATTAGCACCAAGAAGACTGAAATGATGTCATTGAACATGAACAGGTCTGCTTCTGTCAGTGAATGGAGAAGATCTAGGTCGTACAGACAAGTTCACTTACCTGGGCAGTATCATCAGACCCGAGGGTGGCACGAAAGAGGATATTGAAAGCAGACTGGGCAAGGCTAGGAGTGTATTTAAAGAAATGAACAACAATCTGGAGATCAACACTACAGCACCAACACCAAACTATACCAGAGCTGTATTGTAGCTACTCTCCTCTACGGATCTGAGTGCTGGAGAATGACTCAGGCGGATCTCGCTAAACTTAGATCCTTTCACACCATATACCTCCGACGAATACTGAGAATATTTTGGCCAGAAAAGATCTCCAATGAAGACCTGTTGAAGAGATGCAAGCAAGAGATCATGGGCACCATCATTACAAGAAGTCGGTGGAGACGGATTGGGCATGTCAATCACAAGAACAGCACTGCATCTCAGATGGCAAGAGAAAGAGGGGAAGACCAAGAACGACATGGAGAAGTACGGTGAAGAATGAAATGAAAGCCATGCAGTACTCTTGGGGTTCATTGACTAGTCTGGCCCAATATAAGCGGAAGTGGAGAAGCTTTGTTGCTGCCCTACACACCATTGGGTGTAACGGATGATATGTATTGATTCCTTAAGTTTACATCGTTTCCACTGACGTTCTCTATCTATTGTATCGACTTAATCCCGTAAAAGGGGGGTGATCCCCTTTCTCCTTCCATATGGGGTCAGCTACGCCTGATTTTTTTTATCTCCCCTCGTGTTACAGCCTTGCGATGTTCTTGTAGCTTTAACTATCCTAGTGATCGTTATAAAGGGATCGGTTCGAAATTCCTAGCACCTGAAGAAGGCCAGAACGTACAACGACCGAAACGTTGTACAACTGGCAACAAAGATGAGGACAATAGTCCGAATAATGTAAATAGTGGAAAGTATTCAGTTATTTATTATTGCCGAAAACAATATAGTCTTAGGGTAATTGCGCCTTATTATAAAGTAACCATTTGGGGATATCACACTTATCCTAGCGGCATTTCCACGTTTCAAAACAGTCCGAAAAATCTATTTTTGTGATCGTCATCGTATTCTCCTTAATTTCATCCGTGATCAAAACTCTCCTCTTAGCCAGTACACGAAGGAAGTCAAAATCTTCCAGTTCTTATTTCTTTGCAAATACATTCTACACGTGATATGAAGAATGAACATGTCCATTGTCATGAGGAAGGCGATTTCACAAGCTCAGTCAGAGGCATTTTTATCTGTCGACCGAGTAAACTCAAGAGACTCTAGTCACGCATGCACAGTATAAGGTTTCCTTGTATTAGTTGCCATATTACGTCGAGGCCATGCAAACAATTCGATAGATATGGAGTAAATTTATTTTCCCAAACGGATAATAACATTCAAAAAATGGTTAAGCAAATAGTGAACATCAATTTTTGAGAAACTCTGAAAGGTTCTACCATGCTGTGAAGACGATGTGACTCTGTAGCAGTATCAATACTGAACAGTGGGCTTAATGAACAATTGGCAAACTCGAAAGTGGGTAGTGGAGACAACTTGTTAAAAAAGAATGAAAGAGCTACCGAAAGAAACTGAACAGAAACAAACGCAAAATGTTTTGCGTAAAGGACTAGAGAACCATCAGATGAAAGCATAAGATAGAAACTAAACATTAACAGACTCAATTACAATTCGAACTTGTCACATCCAATAAAGACTTGTCTAACCGAAACCACAAGGGACCAAAAAGGACAATATGGATGTGACATACGCCTGAATGATGACTAGAAGATCAACAGGAACGATTGAAACAACGTTTACGACACAGATCAATAAAGACTCATTTAAACTAACAAGAATCAACTTCGATACGCAAGATAAATATAATACACGCCTCTAACTACAAAAAGAACGCCTAAAATAATTGAAGATCTCATTAAAAAAAAAAAAAAAAAAAAAAAAAAAAAAAAAAAAAAACAACTACGAAGACGGCTATAAGGTTCAGAAGAAAATCCAACTGATTTCACTGCACCCCAGTCCTTGTCTTGCAAAAGGCGTCGTAGTAAACAAAAATGCAACGCATTCAGACTGTCACGCTGAAGTGATCACTTGCCTACCCTCTCTGTAACACCCCCGCCTTCTTTTTAGTTCTAATAAGTATAAAATGTTGGAAAATTCCTCGTGGAATTAATGATTAATCTAATCAAAGCAGGAATTGTTAGTTAACGTAACAGACAAGTTAAGTGAAAATTGGTTCAAGTTCCTTAAAATCAAAAGGAATTCTTTGATAAACGAATGACAATGAATTTACATGAAAAAAAAAAAAGTAAATTACCAAAGACTCAACTTATCAATCTATTTTCGGTACTAATTTTTTCCTTCTAGAAAGCTACAAACAGAATACAGTAGAAAACAGAATTTCTCTTTCAAATGGGGAGAAAAAAAAAGGAAATTTTTGTACACTCCTTTGAATAAATGTAACGATAATAGAATTGGTAATTTACTTCTTTGATATTCAGGAAAAAAACGAAAGAAAATGTGGCTTGCGTGAAAAGAAACATATCTTATTTCAGTTGAAATGAAGAAAGAAACAAATAAAAAAATGTTTCCACGAAAGAAAAAAAAAGTGTTTTTTTTTGTTTTTTGTTTTTTTTTGAAAAGCTGCGATTTCATTCCATTTCGCATTGCCTTGATTTGTCATCTTGGCGATTATGACATCATCGATTTGAACAACTTCCATTCTGAAAGGGGCGCCATTTATACTCGGATTGTTTACTTTCTAACAAATCTGAAAGCTACCGTTTGAAAGCAAAATGGATTATTGTTCTGTCTATATGAACCGATATTTGTCAAACACTCTCATAAACGTCATTAATTGTAATTTACTGAGCTGAGTTCAGTACAATAGTGATCGAACACACTTAGTAGTAATGGCCAATTGAATTGGGCAAAAATTGGAATTTGGACAGTACAACTACGCATTCTTGAGAGACCAATTAATTCTATGGTTCTTGTTTTAAAACTGTCCGAACGACACGATCCACTGACTTGTTATTGAAAAAATAAGTAGAAAAATCATTTTGAAGATGATTTTAAAAAGGTATCAATCAATTTTTTTTCCTGATATAAAGTAGATATTTTAAGTATATAAAAAAAAAAAAGCAAAACTGTTAGATTCATTTTTTTTATTTTCGAAAATAAAATAAAAATGCCAATTGACATAATTCAGTACGCAAGGTTTGACTTCAAATTCTAAGTTTCTTAGACAGATCGGAGTTAGTAAACTTAAACTTTTATTTAAAAACATTTATCTTAAACACGAAAATATTTTTCTTAAATCTGTCCTTAATCAATGAAAAATAAGTTTCGTAATACTCCTACCCTCGACACCCACCAAAAAAAAAATCATAAATTATTTGAGAACTTGTTTTTATTACTCAGAATGATAAAACTGCACTTTCGCAAAATGACTTTTTTTTTTCTTTTTTAGGCTTCTCTTGCTTTCACGCGCGAACACACACACGCCTTTTTCACCTAAACAAACAAGTTTTAAGAAGAATCACTCACCGTGTCTTGGTTGATGGTAGAGTAAGAAGTACTCGCATATAACGAAGATGCTTTGTTGATGTTATTAACTTTCATGTTGAAATTGGTACTTGTCTCTTTACTACTTCCACTTCGTCTATTTTGTCTTCGACTTGGAGAGAAAAAAAACTTTCCGCTCAAAGAAAAAAAAAAGCAACGAAGATGATTTAAAAAAAAAAAAAAAAGTTGATGGACACAGAATAATTTTCCCGTGTAGTAATAGTCACTGCGCTGAGAAAATGGAAATAGGCACGTGGTAGTAGTGGTGATTGTTGTTAACGTGAGACCTGGCCTCTCCGATTTCGACACGTGGGTGGAAGCCCAATGAATGAATGAACAAAATAAATGAACCCTCTGTTTTTGTGCACCCTTCATAGATAAATATTACTTATTACAAACTTCAGTAGTAAAGCTGATGTAATAGTGATATAACCACTGGTTTTAAATTATGGGTTGATGTATCTGACTGAATACACAATAAGAGTGACAAGAAGACATTTAAAATTTAAAAATTAAAATCCATAATAATCCAAATTAAATTTTAAAATTGTATTAAATTTAAAATCTCTAACATTTAGAATTTAATTTAAAATCACTATTTAAATTTTAAAATATGTCAAAAAATATATAAACATTTTTTTAATGAAATATTTTTTTGATAAAAAGGGAAAATATATTTTTTAATAACTGGAAATCTATTGTTTGCAAAAAAAGAAAGATAAGAGAAAAATAGTCGTTGAAAATTTAGTAAAAGTGAAAAAAAAACTGTTGCCTTACAATAAAACCAAAATAGAAAAGAAAAAAGTAAAACAGAAAAGCAAAAGCAGAAAAACGGAATTTATTGCAGACAAAGTATTAAATTAATTTTAAAAAGAAGCAATCAAGATTTTAACAACAAGTTAACAATAACATTAACCGAAAAAATTGGCAATAACTTAAATTTAAAGAACACATTTCGATTAAGTACAAACAAGTTGCTATGGCCGTTGTTCTTTTTATTGTTTTTTTTTTTTTGTTTTAGAAGGGAGTATTTTTTTTTTGTTTTGTTTTGTTTCTTGTTTTTGTTTTTTGTTTTTTTTTTCTTTATTTTTATTTAGTGCTGTTATTTATTTTTAATTTTCAACTGACAAAAGAGGAGCGGGCCTTGATTTGAAATACCTATCTCTGCTTGTGAAAGTAAAATTATGCAAAAATTTTTAAAAAGTTCCAACGTTTTCGCTTGTATGTATTGTAAAATTTTACATTAAAACGTTGAAACTTTTTTTTCGCAACGTGTTCGTCTGTTTTGTTTTTTACATTATACATCATTATTTGATATTTAATTTTTCTCTAAAAACTTGCAATCAAAATTTGTATCTAAAATATTGAAACAATTACCTGTTTTTTTTTTTTAACTGTTCGGTTACAAAATATAGGAAAATTTCATTTAATTTGTATAAATTAAAATTTTATTTTTGTGCGCAATTTTATTTTTCTGCGCAAGTATCCTGGAATACTTTTGGCCCAAAAGTATTCCAGATTGGGGTTTTTAGACAAAAAAAAAAGTTTTATTTCTAAAAAAAGGTGTTTGTTTTTTTTTTGTTTTTTTCTTTTTAAGAACTTCTTTCTTGTTTCATTTTCTCCTTTTAACTTTGAAAACCAGTACATATCTCTTTCTATACTTCATTTTTATTTTTATTTTAATTTTATTTTTAATTCTCATTTTCCACCTCTCAATATCACTCGCTCGTTCGAGCGTACGAACATTTCTCTTCTTATTCCCATTTTTAGTTATTACCGCCGTTTTACTACCCAACAATTTACATTTTTTTACCGATATTCAGAAAACTTAAAAGTGTTCTTGGTTACTTTAGTGCATTATTTTATCTACAATTATTGTACGTGACGCAAACAAATCGGCGTATTATTTAAACAGATTAACCGGAAATGATTAAAAGAAAAATCTCTTTCTTTTTATAGCTATCTGTCACTTATTGTCACCTAAAAAGTAAAAAGATCGTTTTTCCATTTACATAAGTAACGAAGTAATTATTATAAGTAATGTGTTAACTGAAATAAGTGCTGGGTCATTTGCTACGTTAAAAAAATATTGATTTTTAGTAATTTGATTTGATTTTGGAAAGCGTGTTGGGATGGGAATTTTTTCTTTACCCACAACCTGTATATTAGTCACTGCCGTTGTCTAGTTAGTTCGATCCAGAGTTTTGTGTTATTTCTCTCTTCTTTTAATACTAAATTTTTTTAAATCGTTTTAAAGTTTTAAATCCCTGTATTAAAAATTTCTTTCTAATTATCAATGCTCCATAACTTACGGGAGAGTTTTAGGCTGAAAACTGTGATTTAATTAAAATTTAATTAATTGGATTATTAAATACATCGCTTCAAAACCTTTTGCAACTTAATATCTCTTCTTGTTCGATAGACTTTCTTCTAAATATGTTTTTTTAAATATATGCAAAGGACTTGAAATGATTATTTGGTTACTTCCTTTCTTATAATCATTTCAGTCCAAGCAAGTCGGTACCGCCACTGATGTTTAGGGGGCTACATAAGAGAGTTAAGGTTTTAGGCTAGAGGAGAATGAAGAGGAAGACGAACCAGTTACGGGTGGGGGTGACAGAGAAAGGACAAGAGAAGGATGTGAACACAGGTGTGAAGATAGTTGCGAAGGTAGAGAGAAAGGAAAAGAACAAGATACCTGGGGAGATGTAGAAAGGACTGGAGTCAAATGGATAACAGATAGGAATTGACATTGCATTTAAATTGCTGGAGGTTGTAGCCGTCAGGAAAGCAAGTATATGGAAGGGAGTTCCACAGGATTTTAGTGTATCGTTTTATTTACAACTGGCTACCACATAACGCAAACAATAATCAAAGAATTATTTAAACAAATTAATTGCAAAAATAATCAAGTGTTTTTTATCGTTCTCTGATACTTTTTCAGTACTTACCTATTAATGAATGAACTCTGAACCTGAATCAGTTAAACGCCATACGTGATACACGCTTGGGCGACCATGTCTCGAAAGAGACATGATTAACTGGGCAGAAGATTTTCCCGAAGTAGGTTACCATTAGTAGAATGGTTATTTAAGCCATAGAAGAGAGTGTATTTGCGCATAAGTGAACGCAACTGGAATTCGAACACGGCTCTCCGATTTCTCACTCCGAGCCGATTTCCACTGCACCACAACGCACATTCTTGAACCCGAATAGGTCATTCTATTAGAAACTTTTGTGCAACTATTAGTGGGTCTCTTTCAAACATCTCCCCTTCATTCGATATCTCGTGTGTACTTTTTAAATTAGGCGTTGTGGGGTGGTCGTGATTTTTTTTTTTTTTTTTTTTTTGTTTTTTTAAGCAAAGTCCCTAAAATTTTTATTTCAGTAAACGTTTATGCCAATATCCAGTGTGAACATACGGAAAGTTTTTCCCGAATCTTACCAAACAATAATTCAACAAAACTTTACAAATATTTTTCCTGGCAGTTGGTGCTTGCTTAATGTAATAAAACAAGTTATTTTCTCACAGATTGAACAGAAAAAAATACTCTTATCTATTTTCCAAAAAATTACCTATAATTTTCCACTGCAATTTTGAAATTAATCATAAGAAGGAATTTTTTTTTGTTTGTTTATTAAATAAAGACATGTTGAACAATCTAAAAATGTAAAGTTTAATGCTATTTTCAAGTCTGAACATTTTTTTAAAGAATTTTAATTTTCCTTATTTTAGCAACGGTTAGATTATTATTTGCATGGATGTTCAAAAGGAAAATAATTTTGAATCACCGCCTCTGATTGACTACTTTCCTCTATCGGAAAAGTAATATGATCTACGAACGCACCCTGCTGTCAAAAATGACGGCAAAATATTTAAGAGAGTTATTAGCTGTTTCCTCACAGCTCACTCCCTCTGAGTGTGACAGAAGGAATATATATATATATATATATATTAAATCATTTCACCCCAAGCAAGGCATTCCACTGCCACTACTGCACAGGGGGTTACATAGGGGAAAAGTGATGAGAAAGAGTGGTTAGTTATAGGAAATACAGGAAGGATGGTGATAGACGGATGAGGATACCGAGGATGAGGGTTGGGTAGATGGGAAGAGTGTTTGAGAGAATGGATGCGAGTTAGTGTGATAAAAGGTGTCTATTGACCTTACATTTAAATTCCTGGAGATTGTAGCTGTCGGGGAAGCATATGGAAGGGAATTCCACAGGCGGGAAGTGCGAGAAAAGAACCTGTCAAGAGTAGAAATTGCAGTTATATTTTATCTGTTTCACTGTAAAAGAGTGGGACCTCGTTGCTAATCTAGTATCACATCATGCTGTTGAGAGAGTGACTGCAGCCAGGTTGCCAAGTCACTATCGATCACATTACAGATTCTCCGTTGTATTTTGTCAAGAACCCCGGGGAGAATAGCAGGGGCACCCAACCAGATGTGGCAGCAGTATTCAATCCACAGGCGGATGGTAGATTTATATATGTGCAGGATGGACTCAAACGGGAAAAACTTCCGGACCCTGCACAGAGAACTGACTTTCATAGCAGCGGATTTAGCAATGGATTCGATATAGTCATTCCACTTGAGGTCTCCTGAGAGTGTGAGGCCAAGGAGGCGTAGTGTTTTACTCTCAGGGAGGCAAGCCAAAATCAAGGGAGTATAGAAATTCAAACGGGAAGCGTTTTAACAGAGGACGCATTTCAAAAGCTAAGCAGAATATTGAGAGACAGGAAAATTTAATTGAAAACAAAGAAAAGAGTATTCAACTATTACGAGATATTTATCCTCCTATATGACAGCAAGTGCTGGACAATCTCCTCAAAGATGAAAGAGACTTGAATCAACAAGAATGTCTTCAGGTAAATACTGAGGGTACCATGGACTGGACATGTAAGCAACAACTTGGTTTTGGAGAGAATGGAAACAAGGAATTATACTTATCAGAAAGAGAAAACTGAAGTTTCTGTGACACGATGACAAAGGAAGGGTTGGAGAATCTGATACTAAGAGTTGATAGAGGAAAACAGCATGTGATATACTTGTAAACTTAAGCATATGGTTAGCAGAGCAGGGTTTGAGAGAAATGACAAGACAAAATCTATTAAGAGCAAATCTTATGGGCCACAATCGCCTACATTCTGAAAGGACAAGGCACATACAATGAAACCAATTATGTAAAACTAGCCCCAATACTACACAGACAAGTGCGTAAATCACTACTACTGTTTGTTTTAAGGTTTGTTTTTCTGCCTTTTTAACTTAAAAGTATATATATATATATATCCAAGTATGGGTGGAATAATATTCCTTGTCCAAAGAAACACTATTTTTAAAAAAAGTGCTCAATACAAAGTAGAGCTAATAATATTTATTCAGCAATTATAACATGGATATGTTACAATATCACTACAAAAGTAGCTATTTTGTTTCGACACTTCTTGTGTCTTGTCAAGTGATGTAGTTATTTTAAACTGAATGGTTTTAAAAGGTTAAAAACAAGCAAGACCCCTTTAATCAGGAAGGCATTATTGTATGTACAATGTGGACCAATCAGAGTAAAGCAACTTCTAATTTGGAGAATATGTGGGCAGACTAAAATTAATCTTGGTGGGTATTGGTATTAAAATTTGATTAAATTGAGATCAGCAATTGTTGGTTAAATATTATATCTAGTGTTTGTGAATATACTCGTCTATTTTTCCATGTGTGAATGTTTGTAGGTTTATTTATGTATGCGTTCTTCCTCATCCTCGTTTAAAATATGAATAACTTTCTAAATCTAGTAAATTGTTGAACTAAAAAATATTGTTTTTAAAATTTCGCAACAAAAATAAAGTAGATATAATAGTTAACCAATAATTGCTTATCTCAATTTAATCAAATTTTAATACCAATGCCCACCAAGATTAATTTTAGTCTGCCCACAGTCGAAGAGTAAATAGGCACCCGGCGCAAACAATTAATAATGAAGAAAAAGAAAAGGAAAAAGATGAACGGAAAAAAATCAAGAGGAAAAAAAGAACAAAAAAAAAGAAAAAAAGGCGAAAGAAAGAAAAAAAGAAAAAAAAAACGAAAAATAACAAAATGAACGATAAAAACAAAGAAAAAAAGAACAAAATGAACGAATAGAACAAAGAACAAACAGAACAAAATGAACCATAGGAACAAAAAGAACAAAAAGAACGAAAAGAACAAAAAAAACAAAATGAACAAAATGTACAAAAAAAAAAGGAAAAACAACTGAAAAAAAAGAGAAAAACAGAAAACAGTCGGATAGTCACTTGTGAATTTAAAAGAACGATAAACCCACCATAAAATTAGTGACTATCCAGCATGAGTTCAACACCTATATATATATATATATATATATATATATATATATATATACACACACACGGAAATTTTGTTTAGACTTTCGGCGAAATTTGAATATTTCTCTGTAATACAAACTCAAAATGGCAAAAAAAAAACGCTGTAGAAACTTCAACAAATCAGAACTAACCTACCCAGGGCTATTCCCACACACACAAAAAGAAAAGAATTTGGACTTTAGCGAAATATGAATATTTCCCTGCAATACAAATTCAAAATGACAACGAACGAAAAACTACAACAAACCAAAATAACCCATAGCTAGTCCCACAAAAATTCACTACCAATCCCTTTCAACAAAAACCGAAAACCAAAACATTCCTTCGAATAAAGACGGGATTCGAATACACCCCTCTTATACCGAGGAAACAAGTTCGGTAAAACGGTTAAATGGAAGAAAGAAAACATATTTTTATTTCAAATGAAAACGGAAAAAGGAAAAGAAAACCACAAAACAAAACGAAAAAATCCTTTAAAAAAAAAAAAAAAAAAGTAACAACAGATAGCAAAAAATGACTCCGTTTTCTGGGGCGAAAGTTATGTGGTGATACCGACCGAGCAAAAGGGATGAACCGGATGTGTGCTCTCCCACAACTAAACGGCAAATGAATAAAACTCGTCGCGCGCATCCGAGTTCGCGCAGATGTTCCGGTTGAAAAATAAAAATTAATCAAATATCAAATTACCATTTCGCGCGAATTTTATTTACCAGCCAGTCGGAAGCCCGGAATCAAATACAAGGATGAAATTCGAAACGACTAGCTTTTGATCCAAAAGGCAGATATAAAAAGCGGAGACACAAAAGCTTCGTCAGACAGACTTACGGTGACAAGAGAATGTAATTAATATCCCCTTGACTTAAGCCGAGCGGCTACTTAACATTCGCATGCCTTAACATATCATAATTCTTTCCCTGTCTCAAAAGTACTTATCGATCTTTTCAAAGACATTCCTCAAAAGTACTAACTGACCTCTTCAAAGACATTCCACAAACCATCTTGCTGATCTACTGACCTTAGAAGCGGCAACTTCTAAACGAACATTCCTTACCTTCAAGACGCTTCTACACGCCTAAGCCTTTTATCTTTTCAGCATTATATTTGTCATGAACTCTCTAACCTAAGGATTATTAGCTGCCTCACATCTTATCCTCTCTGAGCGTGACAGGATGGAATATATATTAGTCATCCACACACAAGCCTGTTTCGCTGTATCACAGCTCATCAGTGTGGCTAGAGATCCACTTGCTTCCAGCCTACTCCCTAATCCTCATATATATATATATATATATATATATATATATATATATATATATATATATATAATACACAGTGGTCTTGGTTATAATAACGAGAGTGATAATTCAATAACTTTAAACGTGGAATAATTATAAAATTATCAAATTTGGTACAATTAGATATTTTATGATATCAAACAGGGAAGGAAATTATAAAAACAAAAATAAGAGCAATAAACTCGAAAGTATCAGTTTAACTAAAAAATACATTTAATGTAGTATAAAAAATAAAATTATTATTTCTACTAAATCTCATTAAATCATAGAGAATAAAAATAATATATTTATAAACTATTGGTTATGTAAGGTTAAAAATAACGTTTTTTTTTAATAAATAACTATTTCTTAATTATTAAAGCGTTTAAAATGCTGTATTTTTTTTTTTTTTTTGTGAAGAGGGATTAAAAAATATTTATAGTTGTTAAACTCTGACCTCACAGGCTACCGTGCATATTTTTTATAGTGATTTAAGCAAAAGAATAAGCATTATGTTTAAAAAAATCCAGATAATTCATTCTTAAATTTGCTAACCGATCTCTAAACACATTTCTAGGACAAATATTGGATTTTACAGAGATTTTTAAAAATTTTTGGTTTATATTTTTCATTTACAATGGCAGTCCGATGAGTGAGAAATAAACGTGTTAATGTTTTAAAATGCTAAAAACTTTATTTATATCAGTTAAGAGCCATACGTGATACAGGTATGGGCGATCATGTCTCTCCACAACTACTTCGCCTAAATAACTGTTGACTCTGTCAGTCCAAGGCCATACGTGATACATGTTTGGCGATCATGTCTCTTTCGATCCATGACTGAGAGAGAAGATTTTCCTGTTGTAGGTTGCCATTTATTTCTGTGATAGACTAGTTGCCAACCAAGGCCACAGAACCCAATCTGTCATACTCTTCAATCCAAAAGATATTTGTGCATGCGTGTATGCAACGAATGCAAACTCGACTCTCATTCAATTTCTCATTTTAAGTTTTCTTTTAATTCGGTTATTATCTTTCTCTTTCTTTAGATTTTATCTTTCCTTTTCTTTAGGTTTTTTTATTTTTCTGGTTCTTTAATTTATTATCTTTCTTTTAAGTTATTATGTTTCTCTTTCTTTAGGTTATTATCTTTCTTTAGGTTATTTTCTTTCTCTTTCTTTAGGTTATTATCTTTTTCTTGCTTTAGGTTTTTATCTTTCTTTTTCTTCAGGTTTTTATCTTTCTTTAGGTTATTATCCTTCTCTTTCTTTAGGTTCTTATCTTTCTCTTGCTTTAGGTTGTTATCTTTCTTTAGGTTATTATCTTTCTCTTTCTTTAGGTTATTATCTTTCTTTAGGTTCTTATCTTTCTCTTTCTTTAGGTTATTATCTTTCTTTAGGTTATTATCCTTCTCTTTCTTTAGGTTCTTATCTTTCTCTTGCTTTAGGTTGTTATCTTTCTTTAGGTTATTATCTTTCTCTTTCTTTAGGTTATTATCTTTCTTTAGGTTATTATCTTTCTCTTTCTTTAGGTTATTATCTTTCTTTAGGTTCTTATCTTTCTCTTTCTTTAGGTTATTATCTTTCTTTAGGTTCTTATCTTTCTCTTTCTTTAGGTTATTATCTTTCTTTAGGTTCTTATCTTTCTCTTTCTTTAGGTTCTTATCTTTCTTTAGGTTCTTATCTTTCTTTCTTTAGGTTATTATCTTTCTTTAGGTTATTATCTTTCTCTTTCTTTAGGTTCTTATCTTTCTTTAGGTTATTATCTTTCTTTAGGTTATTATCTTTCTCTTTTTTTAGGTTATTATCTTCCAACTAAAAACGAAATTTAACTTCAAAGAAGGTATTAAGCTGATATCTCTCCTCCTGTAGGGTAGTGAATGCGGAGTTATCTCTTCAAAGATGAAGGAGAGACTTGATTCAACTAAAATGTTGTTCAACAGAAAGATCCTGAAAGTATCATGGACCGAACATGTGAGCAACGACGAGGTTTTGGAGAAATATATATTATATCCAATTTGATCGTTTTTATCATATTGTAATTATATATATATAAGTGAACAAGAAAATATTTATAGAAGCTGGTGTTGCAAATGTAAAGTAATAGTAGTAAGTAATGGTTGACCGCTCATATACGAGTATGCCTGTTTGCTGTGGCGGATAGCCAATCCCTATTGCAGACATCTGATCAGACACATTTTGTGTTTGTTCAAAACCCACAAGACAATATTCCTTCAAATTCTGCAAAACTAGCTATTGCCACTTTACCATAAAGGCACCACAGACACTAAATTGAAGGAATTGTCTCAGCCTCTACAGATATTAATCCATTTGAAAACTGGGGGTGTATCATATAAAGAAATATGTATGAAAATGTAAGCAATACAATCACATGCTGATCTGGGTTCAGGCAAGGTTTCAACACTTAAGTATTATTCATACGCGTATCTGGATCAACAAAAAGTAGTTTAAGGCATGATGCTAAAATAAAGGTCTACAAAAGCGTCATACTGCCCACTTTCCTCTTACGCGAGTATTCCCGTCTACCAACCAATCAGTGTGGCAAATGCATGCTCAGTCACATTTGTGTTTGTTCAGCAACTACAGAGTTCACCTGTGGTTTATAATGCAACATTAGCTAAACTGTAACTAAGTTCCTGAGCGGACCTTAGTTACAGTTTCTGG